>BKCP01007293.1:169070-259607 GCA_008636005.1 Striga asiatica | reverse complement strand
GGGGCTCCGGCACCGACGCGTCTGGCGGTGGCTGGTCACCTTGAACATTCCGATGAGGTCGTCTTCCTCCGGTGGTCGTCCTCTCCTGTTTTGGTGGCCATCGGAGGTGCTGCGTGGTTGAATATATCCGATGGGATCCGAATTAATAACCTTCGAATCTCCTAATGTATGACCTTAGTACTTATACGATCACCAATAAATCTTGGTGGAGCAATTTATTGGATTTCCCAAAGCCTCTCGATCTTCTTTTTCTAAGACCTCTCAGTTTTATCCGAATTTTCTTTCAAAGAAGGAACTCTATTTTTCTCACATATTTTGGACCGAAAATATCAGCTCTCATCGTGTGGAAAAAACATGGGTTTCATCATCTCTTGAGCCTAGGGGACTTAGTGTATTTATACAATACAATAGGGACCCCAAGGAGGTGCTAAATATAAGTTTATCCCATTAGGTTTAAAAATCTTAATTATTTTCCATCTCCTTTCCCATCTAGGATAATATTCCTCCTAATCCTTAATTACCTTCTAGAAGACTCCATAGTCTCCTAACCTTAGGTAATATTCTAGAAGGAATATTCCTATCCTTATGGAATCTAAATTATGGAATATAATTAATTCTTAATTCCTAAATAGAATTAAATAATAAAACATTCAACTAGAGTAATATTATTGTTCTCCCCATTTAGCTCTGAATTATAATTAATTCGTCTCCAATTAATAAATTAATATTAATTTAATTGATTGATTTAATTCCCTTTGTTTAAGATATAAAATCCGTTGATTAATTAAATTACTGACAAAATAATTAATCAACTTCTTATCTATTTCCGAAACTAGTACCACTCAGATCATTAATCATTATGCCGGGCCGAATACACATCCGTCTGCAGGGCTTTACATAATATTCCTTCCTGAACTCATTAGAGGACGTCATCAACCCAGCACATTAGGATATAGTGACCGTAAATAATTTATAACAACACATCATATAAACACTCTCATTTACCAAAATACCGAGTATGTCATCCTAACAGAATAGGAAACACCATTGGTAAATCAAATAAACAAGTAAGGAATATATATGCCTGTCTTATATTATCGTACAGTCTTAGAGTACGCATTAAGTAGTGAAGGTCCAGATTATAACTGCGATCAGTAAATCTTATAATCTTATCCATCCGCGGTCTCGTTCAATACTTAACATAAGTACTAGCACAATCCTTCAGTCAAAGATCAATTGAATCAAGACTACACTACAGTCTTTTTCCAACAGGGGTCTCACTGTCTGTCTAGACTGTGAACAATTAGTTTATATTTTACAAGGAACCGATATTATGATCTTTTTGTTCGATACGACGAACCATACTATCTACAATGTAAAATAAAGGAGTTACGATTGCATAAAACTGCAAACATAAATACTTTTACTAAAACACGATTGCCAGATCAAAATAGAATTGATAGAATTTGAAAGTCAAGCTTTTACAGCATATCCTAACAATCTCCCACTTATACTTAGTAAGCTCATGGCTATCACTAACCACGATTTTCTTTCAATCTTAATTCTCAAAGAGTTGTTGTCCTTTCTGCCATACATCCGGCTCCTAATCCTTTAACGTGGCCATCATCCGCTTTCGCTGGAAAGCCAATTCTAAAAGAATTTTCTTGGTTATCTACTGAAGTAACTAGGCGACAAACATCCACCCTGTCGCAGTCTTTTTCAATGGGCGTACTTGCTCTATGTGCCACTTGTTTATGAACTAGTGATTCCTCTCTGTCTGAAGGTGTTAGATATGCTGTAAAAGCTTGGCTTTCAGATATGAATAATTCTATTTGGCTTAATAGCAGAAAAATACACGACTTTTACTTGATTGGCCATTTAATCACAACTTTCAAACCTTGGCAGGAAAATACACAACCTTTAAATTTTTGGCAACTTGATACACGGATTACTTTCAAACCTTGGCAGGAAAATACACAACCTTTAAATTTTTGGCAACTTGATACACGGATTTAACGTCCGTTAACGGAAAGCTGACGGGGCAAGTCATCACTTACGTGGAAATGTAGCAAAAACACTGCAAGGAGGGAGTTCGAACCTGCAACCCTTAACCTATAAAGGGTGTATGTGTGCCACTTGGTCTACCACAATTTATGTTAAATATTTGAATTCACTTATATATATACCAACTTCATTTTCTACACATATATATACATATATATATGTACATATATATATGTATATAAATAAATATAGTAAATAATATTTACTAAATAAGTATTAAATATTTGTTATATTAAATAAATATTATTTCTATATTGTTAAATATATATTTAATATTTAATAATATATTGAATATTTAATAATATATTAAATATATTTATTAAATATTTAATATATATTATAAATAAATATTAAAAATTATTTAATTAAATAAATATTATTTCTATATTATTAAATAAGTATGTTTAATATTAAATTATATATTAAATATTTAATAAAATATTAAATATATTTATAAAATATTTAATAATATATTTAGTAAATATTATTTACTAAATGTTTAGTAATATATTTAATATATTTATTTAATAAATATACTAAATATATTTTAATTTAGTGAATATATTAAATATATTTATTAAATAATATAAATAATATTAAACATTTATTTCATATATTTATTTGGTAAATATTTATTTAATATATTTATTTATTTAATATATATTTAATATATTATTTTGTATATTTAATATATTTATTTAATATATTTATTTAACATTTATTTCGTATATTTAATATATATATATTAAATATACATTAAATATATATTATATAAATAAATATATATATATATATATATATTAAATATACATTGAATATATATTATATAAATAAATATATATATATATATATATAAAATATACGTTGAATATATATTATATAAATAAATATATTAAATAAATATTTACTAGATAAATATATTTAGTAAATATTTATATAATATATTATTCAATAAATATATTTATTAAAGAATTAATAATATATTAAAAATTTAATAGTATATTAAATATATTTATTAAATAATTAATAATATATTAAAAATTTAATAGTAAATTAAATATATTTATTAAATAATTAATAATATATTAAATATATTTACTAAATAAATATATTTACATAATATAATAAATATATTTATTTAATAAATATTAAATATATTTATCAAAGAATACAAATAATATTAAATATTTATGTAATATATATTTTTATATAATATATATTGAATATATGTCTAATAATATATTACATAAATATTAAATATTTCACGTAATATATATTACATAATATATATTTAAATACTTTATAATATATTAAAAATATATTAAATATTTAACATAATATATATTAAATAATTAATAATATATTTAATATATTAATATTTGTAATATATTTAGTAAATATTATTTACAATATATTTTATAATATAATAAATATATTTATTGAATAATATATTTTATAAATATTTACTAAATATATTTATTTAGTAAATATTTATTTAATATATTTATTTATATAATACATTTTTAATAAGTATTTAATATATATATAAAAATATATTACATAAAATGATGTTTGTATATGAATAAGTGAAGTCAAATATTTAACATAAATTGTGTTAGACCAAGTGGCTTATAAGCATATTTTATTTGCTAGTGGTACCAGGTTCAAACCCCCTCTTTGCAATAGTTTTGCAACATTTCCACGTAGGTGATGACTTGGCTCCTGCTAAGTCAAGCTTTTTGGTGACGTGGTCGTTAAAAAAATGCCCCGTCAGCTTTCCGTCTACCCCGTCAGCTTTCCGTTGACGGACGTTAAGTCCGTGTATTAGGTTGCCAAAAATCTAAAGGTTGTGTATTTACTTGCCAAGGTTTGAAAGTCATGATTAAATGGCCAATCAAGTAAAGGTCGTGTATTTTTCCGCTATTAAGCCATTCTATTTTGATTTGGCAATCATGTTTTAGTCAAAGTATATATGTGCTTGCAGTTTATTTATTTATGCAATCATACTCCTTGTCGTACATTGAGATAGTGTGGTTCGTGGTCTCGAACAAAAAGGTCACCTATCGTTCCTTGTAAGACTAAATCATTTGTTCACAGTCTAGACTGGCAGTGAGACCCCACTTGGAAAAAGACTGTAGTGTATTCTTGATTCAGTTGACCTTGACTGGAGAATTACACTAGTACTTATGTTATGTATTGAACAGGACCACCGGAAGGATAAGAGTATGAGACTCACTGATCGTTGTTGTAATCTATACCTTCAGTGATTGATGCGTTCTCTAAAGCTGTAAGATAATATAAAATAGGCGTGTACATTCATTACTTGTTTATTTGATTTACCAAGGGTGATTCCTGTTTTGTTAGGATGACATACTCGGTATTTTGGTAAATGAGAATGTTTATATAGCGTGCTATTATAAATTATTTATGGTAACCGTGTTCTAGTGCGCTGGACTGATGACGTCCCCGAAATGAGCTAAGGAAGGAATATTGTGTTAAACCCTGCAGGTGGATGTTTATCCGAGACAATGATTAAAGTTCTGAGTGGTACTAATTTTGAAAATGAATAAGAAGTTGATTAATTATCTTGTCAGTAATTTAATTAATCGACGGACGTTATATCTTAAACATGGGGAGGTAAATCGGTCAATTATATTAATATTTATTAATCAAGTGGAGGTTTGATTTAATTGATTAAATTGGAGCCAAATGGGGAGAGCAATAATAATATTCTAGTGGGATATATTATTATCTAATTTTATTAGGATTTTAGGAATTAATTTTATTCCATATTTAATATTCCATGAGATAGGGAATATTCCTTCTAGAATATTACCTAGGGTTAGGAGACTAGAGAGTGTTCTAGAAGGTGATGTTAGGAGAAAGGAATCATGACCTAGTATGGATTAATTTATGGAGTAGAATTAGGATTCCTTGGCCTAATGGGATAAGCCATATTTGGCACCTCCTTAAGGTCCCTAATGAAGCCTATAAATACACCATGTCCCAACCTCTTGTACATGACTTTGAGCCACTCGATTCTTCCTTCTTTTCAAGAGAGAAATATTGTCTTGATTAAGTGTTTGGGAAATTCAATTAATTGCTCCACCGAGTTAATTCAATTAGGTGTTTAGGTAATTCATTAGAAGACTTTTAGGTGATATTTCATCAAACCCAAAAGCTTCATAAATTCCGGTCATCTTCCTCAGCCGTGTGCCGCCGTCCACCGCTGTCGACCTCACCAGAAAAACTGTTGCCGTCGCTGATCGCAACCGAGCCCCGTCCGAGCCCAGCCGTGTGCCGATCGCGAGACCCGCCCACTACCTTGCACAACCAGTCTCGTGCCAAAGTCCTAGCCACGATCCTGATCCCGATCGTCCTGCTCGTGTTCTGCGCATCTCACGTCTGTGTCCCACGGGCTCACCAGTCCGGGCCCGTCCAGGATCCTCGCGCACCCAGGAGACCTGCCGCACACGCTCGCATGACACCCAGTCCTCGCATGACTAGACCTCGACGACCGAGGACACCCGCGACCCGTGTCCGTGCCTGAACCGCTGCAACCTGACCCGACCCGAGACGTGATCCGAACCTGCCCAACCGACCCGAGCCCGAGAAGTTTGTTCCGGTGATCCGTTCGTGATTCAACACTCGACTAGAGTCGACAAAGGCCAAACTGTTCAACCGATTGAGTTGTGGTAATCAGACGATCTCCATCAAAGGAAATCAGAAACGTCTCTGAGTCGGCAAAAATTTTAAGAGGTAATGTCCTAATCCTAACTATAGATTCTGCTGCGTTAGGATTTATTTTGATAAGTTCAATACTGTACATGTCGTTGACGTTCCTCATAGAACCCAACAGAACGGACGTACCGAGTTTCTTATAGTGGAAATTGTCAACGTATTACCGCTTGACATTCCTCCAATCTTCTTGGCTCCCACAAGTAAACACAAACCATAAGGTGGTATTTACTTGCTGTTCATGTCTGATTAGAAATCAGAATCCTTTATAACCATAGGTTGCTTATGGTTTGTTTGCTAACCCTACATATTATCCTTAGCCCTTTTACGATGCTCGATCATATGTTCTACCATGAACCAATTGCTCATTTCTAGGATTACTTCGATATCTACCTACTATGCCCTTGACAATAATAGATATCGGGCCTCATTTACTGTATTGCACATACTAGGCTTCCTTTTGCCGAGTCCAAGGAACTGCCTTTGTGTCACACATGCTACGGATGAGCCTTATGAGAGTATCTAAACACGAAGTTCGGGATAATCACAATATTTCTCTCTCTTGATCCTTGATCTCATGAACATGTGATGATTCTGAATCCTTCATATCTAACTACTTGGATAACCATACCCTTGTGTCTGTCAACATTTTCAAACCACCAACAAATGGCGAAGCCGAATTATCGAAATACAACAACCCTTTCGACCTTACGTACAACAACTACTTGAAACTAGGGTTTTTGAACAAGACAACCAAAAAATCACTAAACTAACACACAAAAAGAAAATAGGTGAAATTCGAGCTTACCTTGGCAAAGGAATGAACGATGAACTCAACCTTCCTATGCACGAAAAGATTGCAAGAGTAGGGCAAGAATTCGACAGTGATTTTAATATTTATAATGTATTTATTGTAAATAAATGGATGTTGAGGGGTATTTACCTCTTTCAACAAATACTTTTGAGGGCAAAATAGTCAGAAGCAGGTTGGGATTAAAAAATCCTGGGGTCAAGGTGGGACAAAAATAATCGGCTAATAAATGATATGCTTGCGAGCCCCACTGCCACATGTATGCCACATCATTTCAATCCTATCCCAATCCATTAATGTAAACGTCAGATATTGTGGGATAATTTTAGTTATCCTGTCTTATCAAGTGAAGTAAACGACGCCTAGAAGTTGCAGATTGCAAGACTTGCATATTATAAGACCAACTCTAATCGAGTCGCAAACGTGGTACTTTTGAAATGTTCTTCACATGATGATCTAATTGTTTATTTATCCATTTTTATTTTAATATTTTTACTATTTGGACATATTGTGGGGTCACTTTCATAAAGATTTTTTTTTTTCAAAATGATAGGAATTCATTCAAATGAAAATATGAAAAGTACAATCCAAGGGGCTAAATAGCCCCAATAATTCAAAGAAAAAAGATACAGAAACCATGCACAAGATGGTCTAAAGTCCTAACAACAAATAAAGAACAATAACTGCACAAATCAAGCTTTGGCAGATAAATCTGAAACCCAAAGCTACAAATAACACACCCAGAGAAGAAAACCTCAAGCAAGCTAACAAAAACTAAGAAGAAAAAACAACACAACAAAGATAAGCCACTACTGAACAACAAGGACCTAGCAACCTCCATTGTCTTCACTAGTTCTCCTTCAAAGTCCTACCATTTATGAAATCCAACCAATCTCCATGAGCTGCCTTGAGAACTGCATTATCCGGCATCCAAGTGGCTTGAAACTTCAACATAATCCGTGATTTTCATAACCACCATAAAATATATGTGGTTAATTCAATCCTTGCTTCAGACACTCCTCTCCTGTCCACCGAGCACACATTCCACCACCAATGTTTAAAGGATCATGTAACTGTCATCTCATTCCACTCCACTGGAGCTCACTTTCATATTCTTTTTGTTCTCTCACACTGCAATAGAACATGCTCCACTAACTCAAGCTCCTCCCCACATCCCTGGCATCTAGGGTCAATCTGTAAGTCTCTTTTCTTCAGATTCAGACTAACAGGCAAAGAATCACTATAACACTTGCATATTATAAGACCAACTCAAACGCATAATCAACATACGAACTGCAACTAGAGGTCATTTTCTCTCTCCAAAAAACGCATATATGCGTTTTTACTATTACTAAAAACACGACATGAAAATTGACAAAAAAAACACACACACACACACACACATACACACACACATATATATATATATATATGAAGTATCGAACTAAAATTTTTCTCTCGTGAAGAGCGAAATTATTCTCTCGTGGAGAGCGGCTCAATTTCTTCGGTGTCAATCTCGATTGAACTTGTTCTGATCCTTTAATCTTCCTTTCCTTTTCTTTTTTTGTTACTCAATCTTGCCCTCTTTGTTAGCTATTTTGAATTTGTGAGATAGGTGGGTTTTTCCTACCGAATTGGGGTAATTTGGGTGATTAGGGTTTCCTACAAATTGGGGATTTTGAAGCTTATCATGGGATCTTCATCGTGTATCGGTCAAGATGACGAGCTTTCTCAACGTCTTCATAGCTTCTCCTTATCCGAGCGCGAAGTAGGAATCCTTGACATTGCCCATGACGATATAAAACCAAGTGCAGAAATCTGCCAATGCAGTCTCTTTGGGAAAGTCATCGGAGATCGCAAGGCCAGCTGGGTAGGCATTAAGCGCGCAATGAGCAACATTTGGAGATTAAATCAACCCATGGAGGTAAAAGAATTAGGCCATAACTACTCCCAGCTTCTTTTTCAAAGTAAGGAAGATAAGGAAAGAGTGGCAAAAGCCACGAATTGGAGTTTTGATAATCAGTACCTGATGCTAACTGAATGGTGTGACGGTCTTTCAATTAATCATCCTATCTTCCAGGAGGTTAGTTTTTGGGTTCAAGTTTACAACATTCCTCTCAATTGGCTTAGCACTGAGGTGGGTTTGAAGTTGGGAACGATTTTTAAGCAGCTCAAAAATGTTGTAGTGGTGGGAGCTGGAAGTCATGGAGGGCATATTCTTCGACTTTTAGTTTCCATTGATATCAAAGAGCCAATACCAAGATGTGCAACCATTAGATTGGGGGATCACCTGAACACTGTATGTTTTAAATAGGAAAAGCTGGTGAGCATGTGCCATTATTGTGGTTTTATAGGGTACCTAGAAAGAAGCTGCACGAAAAGACAGCAGGACATACTCTCTAAATCCCTAAAAGAAGGTCAATATGGGGATTGGCTACGTGCTCCGAAAGGACAGAACTGGGCAAGTTTGAATTTATCAGAACCCAGAAGCCCCAAATCAACTAGCCCCACAGCTCCAGCTCAACAATCTCCATTGAAATCATCCAGGAGCCAGGCTGAGGGAAGTAACCAAATAGTGATGATGCAAGGAGAATCTTCTCATCTGCAAAATCAGGAAACAGCGGCCTCAACATCTATCCAAACAACAATATGCTCTCCAAATCACCTATCACTGCTCTAGTTCAAGTCCCTAACAGAGATTTGGATCTGCAAGAATCTTTTGCTCAAGTGCCACCTCTTACTGCAAAGGGTAGCTCAAGTGCTACATTCTCAAAATCCAGTCAACATTTTCAACAGCCAGGAATCTGTGAGGATGCAACTTTTACAAATAGTAGAGACCTCAAAGGCTATGGAAATAGAAGGTGTTGCAGCTGGTGATAATATTGTTACTTCAGCACCAACTAGCATGTTGTTGTCTGAAATTAACAACTCAAAATCACAAACAGCATAGTGTGTTTAAGTGAAAATAAACGTAAAATTATGTGTTATTGATAACGTCACAAGAGTACAGGAAGTCGGTTTTCTGTTCTTGACCGAGATCATTTTAAGTCCGTGTACAATGTGTTGAAAAAGATCCCCCCATACAGCCATAAATTCTGCTATTTATAGTACGGTTGTTTTTGTCTTATTGTCTGAGGTAGATAAGATTGCATTTAATGTTGAGCAGCTTCAATAAAGCGGTGTGTGATGGGGAACACCAATGATTATTCCTTCTCTTGATGGTCCAATGAAAAGTATACAACACCTCCTGCTTGGATATTTGATCCTTTTGGATGTCGGTCGAATGGATAATCTTTAATGTCAATATTCGTGATGTTGGTGAAGTCGGTCTTCGGGTTTTAATGGTTCAGTCGGTGTTCTGCTTAAGCCGTCCAGAAGTCGGTAGTTGTTCAGCTGTCCCGACTTGAGCTAAGTTTGGCTATTTTTGATGGGTCATTAATGAGATAAGGTGATTAGTCTTTTACTAACCACATGAGACCAAGTCGGTCATCAACAGAGAGGCCCCCGACATTAGTGGGTAGTTTGGGTCTTTACAAAATGGCTGCTGATGTCGTTAATATCTTCAGTAATTCCGACTTGGTCATTTGCTGACTCTTTTGTGCTTTGTAACCGACATGAGAACACTTGGTTTTATCACCATTTTTTTCTCTTGATGGTTGTGTAATGTCCTGGCTGACATGGCGGTTCTTAAAAGACGTGTCTGCAATTAATGGGTCCAAGGGATAGTATAATAGGGCGACATGGCGTTTCGAGGCTAGCCCACGCGTGTTAAAGATTATTGTAACGTTGCGCCGTCTAAGAACTCGTCCGTTACACGCGTCGATCCCGGGTTTATCCAACGGTCATAAATCAAAACCTATAAATTAGAATCGATTTTGATTATAAAGAATTTTTTACCTTTAATTATCGTTTTCTTTCTTCGTGCTTTTATTTCTGTGCTCAGACTGCTTCGAATTTCCCTTTCGATTTTCATTTTGTACGATTTGTGCGATTTCTTTGCGTCTTCTTCAATCTAGGGATTTGAGATTCTTGGTAAGTGTTTGCCCTAATCTGTTTTCTTTTGATATTTATCAATTCCGAATTTGTTCTTTCCTTCCTTGTTATCATTCTCGGAAAAATGGCTTCACAAGATGAAGTTAGCAGTAGTCGCACAATTTCAGAGGGTAGGATTTTTACTGATGAGGATTTGGAATTACCTCTCGAGTATTATCGATGGGATCCTATTCTTGTTCAAAGGCTGAATTTGAATAGAGACATAGTCGAAGAGGATAAAATAATAGAAGATAGTGCTATGTCCCTTGCTGAGTATTGGAGACGTCCGTCACGTCGGTGGCCCGAGCCGATTGACGAGAATAGGGGCAAGCCAAGCATTTTGACCGATGCTGATGTTGTTCTTCTTCGCGAAAAAATTCGAGTCCCCTCAACAGTCAGATTATTTGCGCCTTATCCCGGGGAAAGGATTACTTGTCCTCCACCAGGATGTGTCGGTGTGTTTGCTGATTCTCTAAGGTCGGGATTAAGATTTCCTCTTCTGGCTTTAATTACAGACTATCTGAGGGATTGGGGTCTTGGTTTATGTCAAATAGCACCCAATAGCTGGAAGAGAATAATAGGCCTCATGGTTCTTTTGAAGGAGAATAAGTGGGAAATGCCGACCATAGAAGAGATAAGGAGTCTCTTTACGTTCAGAAGATGTGCCGATAGGCAAGTGGCTGATCCACTAATTTGTTATGCATGCTCAGGGAGACCGCAAGGAGGATTAAAGGTCGGTAATCTCATCACCGAGATTCCTGATTCCCTTCACGGTTTCCAAGAAGAGTGGTTGTGGGTCGGTGGAGATTGGCAAACTCTAAAATTTTTCTAAGCCTTTGATCGACGGTATGTCGATTCCTATGAATGTTAACTCTGCATATTGTAAGTAGTTTTTGTCCTTTGTGTTGTAATGTTCTGACTTTTTGATTTTTGTACTAACAGGTCAGCGATTTCTGTTTGCAGCACGAAGAACAAAGGAGCCCAAACTCGGTACAGAGTTAAAAGGTAGAATTGTTGAGCTTTTTAGCTTGAAAAAAGAACAGCGTAATTTCAAGCTTGTCTTGAAGAATTCTCGATTGGAAACAGTCAAGCTTAGCCCCATCGTTTCAGATTCTTTCTTTCAACCAAGTAATTTCGAATTGTATGTTCTTGGAAGATATCTGATGTCGGTCCGTTATATAAGGGCAATCATAACTCGGATGTTTTTGTATTTGCAATGTATTATCCGCTTCTTGGAGTCTTGGGATTCAAGACTATCAGAGACGCTAAAGCTTTTCGTCGGAAGAGCCCGAATTTAGACCTTCGAACTAAAGTCGGAAAAGGTAAAGAACAGCGGTTATCGCAAGAAGTTGGTGAAGGCCTTTTTGGATAACCCAATTATGAATCCGAAGAATGCCCACGTCGGTGGTGGTGCGACGTCGGGTATTACAATTGAAGTAGTGCAGCCGAACCCATTGGCGGTAGCAACTTCTGGTCTGATTGCTGCTATTGCTACTGCTGTTGCTGGTTCCTTTGAAGCTGAGCCAGTGATGGAGGGTGCTCAACCGGAGATCTAGCCGATTATTGAAGTGGTCTCCGATGAGCCCAAAGTTGACCAGAAAGCAGTTGAGGATCAAGAGACTGTACTGACCCGACGTAGAAAAAGACGTGCTGAGAGTGTTCCAGCTGGTGAAGAACGAACTAAAACGAAGTACGATGTCGGTCTGTGCAAAAAGAAGAAGAAGGAACCACTGGTTAACCGGTCCTTCTTGCCCATTGACGAGGAAAGGGCTATGAATTTTAGGCAGCCTCGGGAATCGATCGAGAAGTGGTTCTCGACTTTTGAGTCGGTAGAGATTCCAGAGATTTCGAGCAAGGTTGAGCTGCCGAGTCATGTTGTTGATGCTACTCGGGTCCCTATGATGGTTTGGGACCCGAGGTCCGAAATTGGTGTCTCTTCACTTCCGAGTGTTTATAAATTTAAGTATGCCAAGGCTTGCCTTGGCTGACCTCTGGTCAGTTTGGTCATGGCCGAAGATGACTTCCGACTCAACACTGCACAAGTCGATGAAAAGAAGCATACTTTAGAGCTTAGAGATGGGGCCATTGCATCTCTGAGAGAAGAGGCAGCCAATAAAGCTTTGAAGATGAAGATTTCCGAGCAAGATCAGCAGCTCGTGATTGCTCAAGGTGAAATCGAGGCTCTAAGAGCCGAGAAGGCTGGTCTTAATTCGTGCTTAAGCTATCTAGTCAAGTGATTACATTGGAGCAGCGTGTGAAAATTCTTGAAGATCAACTTTCTCGGTGTCAATCACTGCTTTACAAGGAACAGAAAGCTCATGAGCTCACTCGAAAAAGTCGATCCGAGGTTGAAGAATTGTTGGTAAAAAGCCGAGATGCTCATTGTTCCGACCTCAACAGACTTCAAGAGGAGAAAATTAAGTTCGCAGAGGAGAAATACAATGATGGTCTCCATGTCGGAAGGATTCTTGAGGCTGAGGCTAAGGACTGAAAACAACAGCTGAGTCCGACTTTGAAGATGAAGACCGGGAATTTGAGATGAACACATGTATAAATCTCCGGTGGGTCATCGAGCGCTTCGACGAGGGTCTTTATGATATTGAGGATTTGCAACAGTTTCTCCTCCACAAAATTAGAAAACATAATTTCGACCCAAAGATTGAAACTGCTCACATCGACGCCGATGAAGATGAGAAATAATTTTGTGAATGGCTCCTTGCGTCTGCAGATGGTGATGTAGAAATTCCTCACCATCCCCCGTTGAGCAAAGAAAGGGATGCTCGCTTTCGTCGGTCCTTTGTCAACATGCTTTTGGAAATCGAGAAGGAAAAGAAGGCCGAGCTTGCCGACATCTATGTTAAGACATTGGCCGAAGTTAACATGGAGGAAGAAGTTGAGAAGATGACCCCTGAACAGATTCGAAAAGCTGTTTTTGCTTTTCTGGAGGGGAAAATCCGAGAACTGTCTCAGGGCGTCAAGCAGCCAATAAATACTGAGGTCCATGAGGTTACCGAGGAAAACCCGGTTTGTGATGAGGGCATCCCGGTAACTACCTCAAACGTTGAGAAAGCTGCTAAGGCTGAGGAAGACCGAGTGTTGGAACACATTGGCAGACGGATGTATATTCAAATCACCGGCGAAGACGTTGAAGAGACGATGAGGACTGAAAGAGCTGGTACCGAGGAAACAGCCAAGGCTGAAGAAGGAGTTGGCGAACCTCGCAATCTGTCGACGAAGGAGGATAACGCTGGTCCTTCTGGAAAAGATAATGCTGGGACATCGGCCTGATCCCTTACTTATTTTGCTTCCTTATTTTACTTTTTAAAGTATCCCCGGCATGTCGGGACACTTATTTTTTCTATTTGCAAGTAGTTGTAATAGTTTTGAAATGATTATTATTATGAATGAACGACTTTTTACTTTTATTTTCATTCATCCACAAGTGTTTCGAACTCGGAATAAGTATAGCAATGGTTTCATCTTTATCACTCGGGTGTTTTGGTATCCGACTTAAGTGCAAAGATGTCGAATTCAAACTGATATTTATAACCGAGCTTTAAAGTTTAACTTAACCAGCATACTTACTTAGTTTCCGAGTATGTCGGTATTTTTAGTTTCGACTATCATATTCAACATGTCATTCTATTTTTGCTGAATTTTTCCAAGTATTGAAATGTCGCCAAAGTTTAGTTTTCAAGAGTGGGCTTCATCAACTTAAATTTATCATAAGTTAATGGAAAATGGAGTTTTACCTTATTCAAATCTATTTTAAGATTTGAATTTAAAGGTATTAGTCTATTAATTTATCGTATGCCCTTAACCTTCCTAAGCTATTGAACTTAGTTGTTTGAAGGTTAATACTTTGCCCAAAAGGTATGTCTTGCCGAGTTATTAAGCTCGCTTAAAATCAAGACTATCCTTTAGAATTTTTAAGTTTTGATATTAGTCTTGTCCAAGTAGAACGGCTTGGCTACATAAAGACTAACACCATACTGAGTTAGAGTACTCGGTTTTATTTTAAGAGACTCAAAAGCACACAAGTTTTCTTATGTTCATCAAAAAAGTTTACAGAGTCATATATACATTATTGAAAGTTACTGGAAATATTTCTTCAAGTACACAGCATTCCAGGGGTATTGAAGAACAACTCCATCTGGTTTTTCAAGTCGATAAGTACCGTTTGGAAGTACTTGACTTATCTTGAATGGCCCTTCCCATTTTGGTTTCAAAGGCCCCGGGTCTGGTCCATTGATTCTTTTTAGTACAAGATCTCTAACTCGGCATGAGCGTGGCTTCATCTTCAAGTTGATATACCTCTCACTTCTTTGTTTATAGGCAGCATTTTTGAGATCAGCCATCAAGCGGGTTTCATCTATGAGATCCAAATTGGCTTTCAGGTTTTTCGAGTTGGTTTCATTGTGAAAATTTGTTACCCGGTATGTCAGAAATCCGAGTTCAACAGGGACAATGGCTTCTGACCCGTAAGTCAAGGAAAACGGTGTTTCCCCAGTTGTATGACAAACTGTTGTTCTGTATGCCCATAACACATTCGGCAATTCTTCGGGCCAGGTCCCTTTTACAGCATCAAGTCGGGTTTTCAATCCTTTTTTGATGATCTTATTGATCGCCTCGACTTGACCATTGGATTGAGGATGATACGGTGAAGAGAAAAAATGTTTGATCTGATAGTCTTCACAGAAAGCCTCAATCCGTTTTCCTTCAAACTGTCGACCGTTGTCGGTTATGATAGAATTCGGTATGCCAAACCGACATAAAATTGATTTCCAAATAAAATCGACAACTTTGGTAATCGTGGCTAGTGGCTCAGCCTCAGCCCATTTTATAAAATAATCAACAGCAACAATGGCAAATCTTACACCACCTTTTCCAGTTGGAAGTGGACTGATTAAGTCGATTCCCCATCTAGCAAATGGCCACGGACTATATATCGACTTGAGAGACTCTGGTGATTGATTCACATTAGGCATGAATATTTGACATTTCGTGCATTTGCGAACCCAATTCATTGCATCCATCCTCAGAGTTGGCCAATAATATCCTTGTCGAAGTATTTTATGCGCTAGTGCTCGTGCACCGTTGTGATTTCCACAGATTCCTTCATGAACTTCTTCAAGGACATATTTTGATTCCTGCTCGGTTAAGCATTTCAATAAGGGAACGGAATATCCTCTTTTATAAAGGATTCCATTATCCAGCGTAAATCGAGCTGCTCGAATTCGAAGAGATCGAGCTTCTTTTGGGTTTTGTGGTAAGGCCCCTGTTTATAGGTACGTGACGATTGGTGTCATCCAAGTCGGAACCTTTTGTAACTCGGTATTCATGACTTCGTCAATTGAAGTGGATGGTAACTCCTGATGACCGACTTGGACATACTCTACATTCTCAATTCCAGTGCTTGATGCAAGTTTAGAAAGCGCGTCAGCTGGAATGTTTTGGGAACGAGGAATGTGTTCCAATTGCACATCAAACTTGGACATTCTTTGTTTTGCAAGCGTCAGATACGGGAGTAACCGAGGTTCTTTGACTTCAAATTCTCCGAGAACTTGGTTTACCAATAACTGGGAATCAGAGAATACCTTGAGTTTATTAACGTTCATGGATTCTGCAAGGCTTAATCCAGATAGTAAGGCTTCGTATTCGGCTTCATTATTTGTTTCCGGAAAAAGAAATTTAACAGAGTAACAGAACATCCTATTGTGAGGATCAATTAGGACAACTCCTCCGCCAGCTCGGTGTTGAGTTAGTGAGCCGTCGACATATAAAGTCCATGATTGATCTTCATTTACTACTTCAATTGTGGGAGTGAACTCGACAATAAATTCAGACAGGACCTGAGCTTTTATTGCAGTCCTTGGTTTGTAATAGATGTCGTATTGACCGAGCTCAATCGCCCATTTGACCAGTCTCCCCGATGTGTCAGGTCGGTGGAGAATTGACCTTAAAGGATATGAGGTAAGCACTGTTATTGAATGTTCTTGGAAGTAAGGACGTAATTTCCGAGCTGCGGTTACAAGAGCATAAGCTAGCTTCTCCATGGGTGGATATCATAGCTCAGCTTCATGTAGTGCTTTACTGACATAATAAATTGGATATTGTTGAGGTCCTTCTTCTCGAATAAGGACAGCACTGATGGCAGCTTCACTTACTCCTAGATACAGGTATAACATTTTTTCAGGTACCGGCTTCTGCAAAGTCGGTGACTGCAGGAGCGTCTCTTTAATTTTGACCAGAGCTTGTTGGCACTCCTGGGTCCATTCAAAACGTTTCCCTTTCTTTATAGACTCAAAGAAAGGTTTACAACGATCTGTTGATTTTGATATGAATCTTTCAAGGTAGCAAGTCGGCCGGTAAGAGCTTGGACACCTTTAACCGACGTGGGAGGTGTTAAGTTTAAAATGGCTTTTATTTTCAAGGGGTTAGCCTCGATACCGCGCTGTGTCACTATATAGCCCAAGAATTTACCCGAACCGACTCCAAAAATGCACTTTTTTGGAAACAGCACCATGGAATGGTCCATGAGGATGTTAAACATTTCTTGCAAATGATTGACATGATCAGCAGCATGGACCGACTTGACTAACATGTCATCGACATAAACTTTCATGGTATGCCCGATGAGCTTAGCAAACATTTTGTTAACCAGCCTTTGGTATGTGGCCCCTGCGTTCTTGAGACCAAATGGCATAATTGTATAACAATATAAACCTTGGGCAGAATAAAATGATGTATGTTCTGCTTCTTCTGGATCCATTGGAATTTGGTTATAACCCGAGTATGCATCCATAAAGCTCATCAGCTTGTGTCCGTGGATAGCTGTCTTTTGAACAAGCTTTGTTTAAGTCGGAGAAATCGATACAGAGTCGCCACGCTCGAAACTTTTCTTGACTAGAACAGGATTTGATACCCAAGTCGGGTATTTTGTTTCTTGAATGAACTTGTTGTCAATCAGCTTTTTAACCTCTTCTTCGAGAGCTTTTTGTCGATCAGGACCGAGTTTGCGTCTTTTTTGAACCACTGGCTTTATTGTTGGATCCAGGTTAAGTCGGTGTGAAGCCACGTTTGGATCAATACCTTTCATATCTTCATGTTTCCAAGCAAATACATCTGGATTTGCTCGGAGAAATTGAATAAGTTGAGTTCGTATTGGTTCTTGAAGATTGGCCCCAATCCGAAGTGACTTATCACGGATGGGATCATCTATGAAGATTGTTTCAATTTCATCAGATGGTTCAGCTCGGTCGATTTTGCTTTTCTCTTTGAACTAGGTCCGCGGATCAAGTTCATCTTCCTTTGTGATTGGTTCTTTCCCTGGACGTCTTCCACGATCTTGGATTAAGTCATCATGAAATCTTTCCTCCGAGTTCTGCGACATCTCGAATGGTTCGACTTCCATCTCGGTAATAGCAAATACCGAGTTCTAAGGTGTTTGAGATATTCCTTGTCCTTCCTAAACATTCTCTACCATTTGTACCAGAGAAGACGCTTCATGCCAAGGTTTGACCCATACCATTCCTCGAGCTTCATATTGATCGCCATAATGGGTCCCTTCTCCATTGTTCGTGGGAAATTTCAGAGCATAATGAAAGATTGAGACAGCAGCTCGGAGCTTGTACAAAGCTGTCCTCCCCACGATGGCATTGTATTTATACTTAAGATCCATCACTTTATATGTCTCCATAATGACTTTGGAGGCTTGACAAAAGATTCCAAACCGAATTGGCATAGTTATCTCGCCAAGGGTTGGTGTGATTGTTCCATTAAAGCCTTGTACTTGATCCTTGCAAGGTTTTAACTCAGCAGGATCAATCCCCATCTGTTTGAATGTGCGCAGCATCAAAATACTCGAATATGCTCCTGTATCAACCATTATCCGATGTACAGGTATGTCGCAAATTGACGCCGTGATCACAAGGGGATCAGAATGCGGGTGAGCGAAATAGCTGGCGTCATCCACATTAAAAGTGATTGGACAGTTATTTTGAGCATTGATTTTATCTTGGAGGTCGGTTGTTAGGACGGTTTTACCCGAGTTATAAGCTTGTAGAGCATAAGCCTTCATTTGTCGGCGTGATTCAAAGGTTTTACTGCTACTATTGTTAACTCGGGGAACATTATGAAGGCCAGGAGGATTAGAATAACCACTTCGTTTTGATGTTTGAGTTTTAACTGAAGATGAAGGATCATTCTCCTCCAAGTTTAACATGAACACTTCTTTGTCGCCCTGTCTAATACACTTTGGATTGACGGGGCGATTATCGTCTTCATCATCGTCTGGGGGTTCCGGCAATCTGCCTTTTCGTTTGTAATCAGCATTCTTGGCAAATCTTTGGACTTGTGGGTGCCCAATGAGCCTTAACAAAGCAGAGGGCAAACCCAGACATTCATCAGTATCGTGTCCTTCCGATTTGTGATATGAACAGTATTTCGTCTTATCAAGTTTATCCTCTGGAGTCCTCACAGGTCGGGGATCGGGAAGGATACCTTTTCCTTTCAGTTCTTCAAATATGGTAGCGGCTCCAGCTGAAAATACTGTTTGATAACTGGATTTGACTTCATTAAGATATTTAGCTCTGGCTTCTTTCACTTCAGGATTTTTGGGGTTCCCGAACCGAGATTTATTTGGTTTGAAAGACTTATTTTTCTTCTTTTTCGACTCTTACTCTACCTCCGACCTATTAGATGAGAAGTCGAGAGTGGGAACTGACATTGATTGTTCAGCTATAATATGTTGTTGGGCTCGAGCTAGGAATTCTTGAAATGAAGTCGGCTTGTCTTGATAAATGCTCCACCGAAACAGAGAATTCGGCTTCAATCCTGCTATTGCCGTAATCAACAATGTTTCTGGATGGCATTGCTCCATATTTTGTACTCGCTCATTAAACCGAGTGATGTAATCTTTGACATTTTCATTATCTTCTTGGACAATATTAGCGGTTGACTCTTTTGGGATTAAAGATACTCGGCCCCAATAAAATGAGAGCGGAAAGCCGTTCTCAACTGTTGCCATTTTGAGATTGAACAGCGAGGTAAAGAGTGATACCACTTTTGAGCCCGAGGTCCCAGAGTTAAAGAAAACATCCGACATCTAAGTGCGTCGGTCGCCCGTTGAAGGTCCATCCATGAGGCATATTGACCGAGATGTGCATCTAGATCCGAGGTGCCATCATAAAGACCGATTTGAGGAACCTTAATTTTTCCAGAATGTGGCTCCATTGTCAGATGTGGAGCTAATGGAGTTTCAGCTTCTAGATAAACATCTCCTGAGATGGAAGCTCTTTGTTGAGATTCTTCTGGACCGTCTTGCCGAGTTTCTAACTCAGCAATTCTTTTCCTTAACATTTCTAACTCTTCCGACTCATGCCTCAAACGGTTCCTTTCAATAGCATGACGTAATTCATCGTTCTCACGTCGGAACCAATTTCGTCCAATGGTATGACGTAAGTCAGACTATCGAACATGTTGTGAAGTCTCCGGTGGCGAAGGCTCCAGTTGTTGTCAACGACGTCCTGAGTGACTTCCAGCAGTAATTTCAGGCTGAATTTCTTTTGGAGGATTATTATTAACAGGAACTACACCACGACTTTGAGCGGCTATATTTCGTGGCGACTCAAGTGTTCGTGGTTGAGAAGTTGCATGAGACGCAGTAAGATTATTATTTTGCTATTGAGCAGGCGGCGTCTGTTGTCTGGTTTGAGGGTTTGAAGCATGAGCTTGACTGGGAACTGTTATGGTTGGTCTTGCTCTCGCTTATGCCATGAAATTAGATAGATTTCTGAGGAACTTTGGATCTTGGAACAGAACAGAGTAATCTATCGTCATAGATGGCACAGTCGTATCATCAATAGTATGAGCAGGATTACGGCTGGTCCAACGTCTGGATTTTGTTCTTGTCGCCGAGAACTTGCCATGTTGATTGTATGTAGTTGAAATTATAACCTCAAATTTCTTACGAGGCTGCCCTCCTTCTAGCGCCAAACTGTTGTTGTATGAAATTAACAACTCAAAATCACAAACAACATGGTGTGTTTAAGTGAAAATAAACGTAAAATTATGTGTTATTGATAACGTCACAAGAGTACAGGAAGTCGGTTTTCTGTTCTTGACCGAGATTATTTTAAGTCCGTGTACAATGTGTGGAAAAAGATCCCCCCGTACAGCCATAAATTCTGCTATTTATAGTACGGTTGTTTTTGTCTTTTTGTCTGAGGTAGATAAGATCTGCTTGGATATTTGATCCTTTTGGATGTCGGTCAAATGGATAATCTTTAATGTCAATATTCGTGATGTCGGTGAAGTCGGTCTTCGGGTTTTAATGGTTCAGTCGGTGTTCTGCTTAAGCCGTCCAGAAGTCGGTAGTTGTTCAGCTGTCCCGACTTGAGCTAAGTTTGGCTATTTTTGATGGGTCATTAATGAGATAAGGTGATTAGTCTTTTACTAACCACATGAGACCAAGTCGGTCATCAACATAGCAGAAATGGACTCATCATTCCTAAAGCAGCTGGAACACTCAAAACTTAGAGAAGGAACAGAGCTAAGGATGGAAGACTTCAAAGGGAGCTAGTCCTTCCAATTATTATTAATAACGAGATTGCAGCCAAAATACAAAGGTCAAATGGAGAAGTTCAGATTCAACAACAAAAGGACCAAACTCCAGGGCAGGCTGATAGGAAGAAATTGAAATTGAATTCTGAGATGGTGGGGGTTGCCAGCCTTGAATCGCACCACAGTGACCAATGTTAGCTGTGGTGTGGAATTGTAGAGGGCTGCGTGGGCCCTCTACAATTTCCCAAATCAGAGAGTTGAAAAATACTTATCACCCACACTTCTTTTTTCTTTCTGAAACTAAGAACCAACATGCTTTTGTTAAATCAGTAGGTAAGAAATTGGAGTATGTAGATAGGGTAGCTGTTGTTGATCCCACTGGCTTGAGTGGTGGTCTTGCTCTGTTTTGGGATTCTAAAGTAGTTATTAAGCAGATTTTATGTAAAGATTTTTACATTGCTGTAGAATTTCAAATCCCTCCTTATAATCTTCAATGGGGTATTTTTGTTTATCTTAGTACTTGTAGAACGAGTAGATTAGCTCAATGGAAGGAGTTTTTGTTTGATAAATCTTCTTGGGGTAATTGTTGGTTTACCATTAGGGATTGGAATGATATATGCTTAAACTCTGAGAAAGCAGGTGGCATTCCCAAAAGCCCTGGACATCTGTATGGTTTTAATTCCTTTATTAACAGTATGGAGATGAAAGAGGTCAGAATGATTAGCTATCCCTTCATCTGGTGCAACAATAGAGCTCATGAAGATCTAGTTGAAGAGCAACTGGATAGAGCTTTTGGCTCTTTTGATTGGATGCAATCCCACCCCAATGTTTCAGTCACCAACATCATCAGAAGTTCCTCTGATCACTCTGCACTTCTCCTTGATTTGGGATTACCTAGAGACAAGAAGAAGTCAAGATTCCATTTTGACAAAAGATGGATTAGCAAGGAAGGGTTCAATGACATAGTTCAACAGGCTTAGCACACTCCAGTCTCTGGTACCCCATTCTTTCAACTGAAAGAAAATATCAAGAACACTAGGATTGCTTTGCTTGTCTGGAGTTCAACTTTCCAAACTCAATACCAGACACAGATCTCAGAACTTACTTAGAAGCTGGAACTGATTAATAATGATAAATCTGGGATTAATTGGGAAATCTGGGATGAAACAAAAAGACAGTTAAACCAGGCTCACCTGCATGAGGAATTGTATTGGCAACAGAAATATAAGTTGAAATGGTTAAAGGAAGGAGATGCAAATACCCGGTTCTTTCATGCCTACACTCTCCAAAGAAGAAGACAAAATGCCATTACAAGACTGGTTTCTACTCAAGGAAGAATTTTCACAAGTCAGAGGGAGATAGAGAAGCACATTACCAGTTTCTACTCTAACATCTTCACCTCTGAAGGCAGCTGGGACGGAGACTCAATTCTTCATTTAATCCCTCCTTCAATCTCCACTGACATGAATGCTGCATTGCTGAAACCAACCACTGAGGAGGAAGTGAAAGCTGCTCTGTTCAGTTTGCCACCTGATAAAACACCAGGAGAAGATGGCATGAGTGCCATTTTCTTCCAACACTTCTAGAATCTCATCAAACCAGATCTTATGGCAGCTATTCTCAGTTTCATCCAATTAGGTATGCTTCTGAAATACTGGAACCATACTGTCATATCATTGATCCCCAAATGCAACAATTCTGACTCAATGGGATATTTCAGACCTATAAGTCTTTGTACTGTGGTCTACAAAATCATTTCCAAAGTTTTGGCCCAAAGACTCAAAGCCTGTTTAGGAAATTGTATCAGTACTTATCAATCAGCCTTTGTGGAGGGCAGACAACTTATTGACAATGTTATAATAGCCAAGAAGCTTTCCATTTTCTGAATAGACACTTCTCTGGCCCCAATCACTTCATGGCTATTAAATTGGACTTAATGAAAGCTTTTGACCGTGTGGAATGGCTTTGCCTTAAAAAGATCATGCTTCAAATTGGTTTCAACAGTGATTTTGTTAAGCTGATTATGATTTGTGTCACCACTGCAACTTTCTCTTTCAAAATAAATGGTGCTGTCAGTGGAATGGTTTCTCCTTCCAGGGGAATCAGACAAGGGGATCCACTCTCCCCTTATTTATTCATTATTGTTGCAGAATTGCTATCAGCTTTGATTCTTCATTATGTGGATTCTAACATGCTCAGGGGTTTAAAATTATCAAGAAATGGTCCAGTGCTATCCCACTTACTCTTCGCAGATGATTCATTAATTTTCTGTAAAGCTGGATCAGATCAAGCTGGAATTCTCATGAACATTCTGGAGAAATACAGACTCTTTACTGGGCAAATAGTTAATTTACATAAATCAGCCATTTTTTTCAGTAAAAACACTCCTCGGCATGCCCAAGCAGCCACTTGTGGAATACTAAATGGCATTGTGTCATATAGATCTACAAGATATTTAGGCCTTCCACTTGGGATTGGTAAATCCAAAAAAGAAGTGTTTGACTATCTGTTGATCTCAGTCAGAAATAAACTCAGCAGTTGGAAATCCAAACTCCTCAGTCCAGCAGGCAAAGAAGTCTTGATTAAGGCAGTAGTTCAAGCATTACCAGTTTTCTCTGTCCTGCTTCAAAATCCCTTTATCTATCTGTGCAGAATTTCCAAACTCTGTGCCAAATTCTGGTGGGCTTCAGGAGATCAGCAAGCTACTGGAATTCATTGGAAAACATGGAAATTCATCTCACTGCCCAAAATGCAAGGGGGACTTGGTTTCCATGATTTACAACTTTTCAATCAGGCTATTATTTGCAAATAATTATGGAGGATTGCTACTAACCCTTCCCTTTGGGTTAGTCAGGTGCTTAAAGACAGATACTTTCCACATTCATCTCTTTCACAGGCAGTCAAACCTCAAAATGGCTCTTGGATGTGGAAAAGTTGGATGGAAATAATGCCTACATTCTCCAAATGGCTGAAGATTGAAATTAGGTCTGGTGCTGACACAAGAATCTCTGACTTCAACTGGGTGCCAAATCTTCATAAGCCTTGACCTACTCTGATTCCAATTGCTATGGGACATATGTTTTGGGTGCATGAGTTATTGCAGGCTGATGGGAAGCAGTGGAATGACTGGTTTGTGAAGCAACTCTTTGATGCAGTTGACAGTGAAGCAATACTCAAAATTCCCACACTTAATCCTGGCAGAAGTGATAGGTTTTACTGGAGTTTGGAAAAGAAAGGGTACTTCACAGTCTCAAGCACTTATGATTATCCGTCCAAGGTCAAAGCCTCTCAGCTGGACTTACCAGAAAGTAGCACACATGCCACCCTTTGCAAGGCCATTAAATATAGACACTGGAGACTGAAAATTGCAGAGAAATTAAAGCATTTCATATGGAAATGCCTCACAGGCACACTCCCTGTGGCAAGTCATCTAAGGAAAAGAAGGGTGGACATTGATCCAAGATGTGCAATCTGTGGTGAGACAACAGAGACTGCTGAGCATGTGTTATTTTCTTGTGCAAGAGCTATTCAGACTTGGAATATATCTCCAGTACATTGGGATGGACTTCTTCATTACACAGATTCTTTCAAAACATGGTAGTATCAAGTTTGTTCACTAGATCACTCTGAAGTGGCCGAAGCTAGGATTCAACTGTCAACATACATCCTTTGGTGGCTTTGGAAGTCTAGGAACATATGGATTTTTCAAAAGACCTTCATGCCAGAATTCATATTGATTCAAGTAGCTCTGTTGGACTGGAGTGCATTCTCCTCTTCTTCTTAGTTTTTTCTTTTTTTTGGTTGATATAGGCTTTTTGCTAGGCTTCATTGCAGTGGTAGGAAGTCTAACACTTTGATTTTATTTTTGGTTTGGTCATCCATTCCCGGATTTAGCTTGTTGAGGTTTTAGGCCACATTGTTGTGTGCTTTTCATTTAGTTTGTTTGTTTGTTTGTATTGTGTATATATATATATATATATATATATCAGACAAAAAATAGCTACGTAACTAAAAAAGACTTGATTTATTATGTATGCAAAAACATCATTTATTATGTATAAAAATTCAATCTAATAATATGAAAAAAATTATAAACATTTTAAAAAATTATTCATGTAAATATTTTCAAATAATTTATAGAATGTTATAAAAGAGATGGTAATTTCAACCAATGTGTTAATAAATTAAATTCAATAACCATGAAGACACTTTTATCATGTTTTTAAAAAATTTATACAAAAATTTTAAAATAATTTATCTATAAAAAAGTAAGACTTTTATATTAATTTGTAATATTATGTAATTTTTATTTGCACTAATATTTGCTAAGTCAATGAAATACTTTTCTCGAATAGTGTAATTCATATTTTTTTAATATTTTTTTGGATTTTGTATAAATACAAATTATTTATTAATAATTAATCTATATATATATATATAGGGAATGGTTCAGATGCGCCCCGTTTTTAAAAGTGAGGACGTGAGACCTGATCTGGTCCGTTCACCACTCATCTAATCTAACGTTCAGAATTAATTTAGTACATTAATCAATATTTCTGATTTCGCGGGCGGTACGTCTTCAGAACTCTCTACTCTACTTTCCCTCTCCATTTTCGCACTTGCTCGTTGTTTCTGTTCCATTCTCTTCCATTTTCGATTTCGATTTCGATTTCTCTGGCGTTACTATCTGTTTCCGTTTTATCCTTCGTAGTCTATTCTCGCAGATTCTCTGTGATTTCGCTGATTCTCGTCTTAAATTGGTGAGTATTTTTGCTGTTGTTTTTGTTTGTAATAACTTTTTCGATTTAGGTTTTTCATTCTTTCATTTAATAGATTAAAGTAATATGTTTTGTTTATTTTTTGCTAAGTTAGCTGTCTGATACTGCTAGGTTAGTGTATGATGTTGCTAGGTTAGTTATATTTGCTGCTAGGTTAGTTGTCTGATGGTGCTACGTTAGTTACCTGTAGCTGATATGTTGGTTGTCTGATGTTGCTAGCTTAGTTGTCTTTTTGCATCTAGGTTAGTTGTCTGATGCTGCTATGTTAATTGTCTGATGTTGCTAGGTTAGTTGTCCTCTGCTGCTATGTTAGTTGTCTGATGTTGCTCGGTTAGTTGTGTGATGCTGCTAGGTTAGTTGTCTGATGTTGCTAGGTTAGTTTTCTTCTGCTGCTATTTTAGATTTCTGATGTTGCTAAGTTAGTTATCTGTAGCTGCTATGTTAGTTGTCTGATGTTGCTAGGTTAGTTGTCCTCTGCTGCTAGGTTAGTTGTCTGATGTTGCTATGTTAGTTGTGTGATGTTGCTAGGTTAGTTGTCTTATGCAGCTATGTTAGTTGTCTGATGTTGCTAGGTTAGTTGTCTAATGTTGCTAGGTTAGTTCTCTTCTGCTGCTATGTTAGTTGTCTTCTGCTGCTAGGTTAGTTTCTTTCTGCTGCTATGTTAGTTTTCTGATGTTGCTATGTTATTTACCTGTAGCTGCTAGGTTAGTTGTCTTCTACTGCTATGTCAGTTGTCTTCTGCTGCTAGGTTAGTTGTCTGATGTTGCTAGGTTAGTTTTCTTCTGCTGCTATGTTAGTTGTCTTCTGCTGCTAGGTTAGTTTTCTTCTGCTGCTATGTTAGTTGCCTTTTGCTGCTATGTTAGTTGTCTTTTGCTGCTACGTTAGTTTCTTTCTCCTGCTATGTTAGTTTTCTGTTGTTGCTATGTTAGTTACCTGTAGCTGCTATGTTAGTTGTCTGATGTTGCTAGGTTAGTTGTCTTCTACTGCTATGTCAGTTGTCTTCTGCTGCTAGGTTAGTTTTCTTCTGCTGCTATGTTAGTTGTCTGATGTTGCTATGTTAGTTGTCTTTTGCTGCTAGGTTAGTTTCTTTCTGCTGCTATGTTAGTTTTCTGATGTTGCTATGTTAGTTACCTGTAGCTGCTATGTTAGTTGTCTTATGTTGCTAGGTTAGTTTTCTTCTGCTGCTATGTTAGTTTTCTTCTGCTGCTATGTTAGTTGTCTGATGTTGCTATGTTAGTTGTCTGATGTTGCTATGTTAGTTGTCTTTTGCTGCTATGTTAGTTGTCTTTTGCTGCTATGTTAGTTGTCTTTTGCTGCTAGGTTAGTTGTCTGATGTTGCTAGGTTAGTTTCTTTCTGCTGCTATGTTAGTTTTCTGATGTTGCTATGTTATTTACCTGTAGCTGCTATGTTAGTTGTCTGATGTTAATAGTTTAGTTGTCTTCTGCTGCTATGTTAGTTTCTTGATGCTGCTAGGTTACTTTTCTGTGTGATGCAAGGTTTGTAATATCTATTTGACATTTTTTGTTTTTTTTGTTTTTTTGTAAGTCAGTTTAATTTGAACAAATGGAGTCTCAGAGGGATGATGATATTCTTTTGCTGACTGATTCATCTCACAAGCCTGTACGTGAAGCTCGTCAACGGCAGCCTGATGCTAAAATTCATTTCCCAAGGCTCTCAACACGGTCTTCTCCAAAAGTGTTGGTTGAGTCCATTGCCAAATTAAATGATCATCAGAAAAGAGCTGTACAGAAAATGGGTTTTGGAAATTTGCTGCTTCTTAAGATTAAAGAGATTCCAACCAACTTATCATTCTGGGTGTTGGATAATTTTGACGCAATTAGCTCTGTATTGCGTTGCAGTGAGGGAAAAATCCACATTGAATCTGTTGATGTGGAGAAGGTATTAGGATTTCCTAAAGGAGATAAGACTATTGAATTGAAGAGGAAATCTGAGTCTTGTGAGCTGTTGGATAAGTGGAGGAGTAAGTTTACACAATCTGCTGACAAAATCACTGCTGAAAATGTCAGCAAGGAAATGTTGGAGTGTCATGATGGTGGTGAAATGTTCTGTTGTCATTTTGCTGCTTTGGTGGATGCTCTGATTATTGGATCAATATCTGCTGGTTATGTCAACCCACTATTCTTCAAGTCCATTAATGACATAACAAATGTATCTGACTTGAATTGGTGTGAGTACACTCTTCAAAGTCTGATTTCAAAAAGAATGAAATGGGAGAAGACCAACAAGACTGCTTTTAATGGGCCTCTTCTTTTTCTCGTTGTAAGAATGTATTTTTATATTATTCTTAAACAATTTGTATTCCATTTTCTTATATATATATATAATTTTTTTTTCTCCCAAAATGCAGGTTTTATACGTTGATCGGCTTGCTTTCGTAAATCGTGAAGTTCCAAGGAGTCTGCCCTCCTTTATTGGTTGGAACTGCGACCTGTTGCGCAAGAGATCCAATGCTGAGGCCAAAATTGGTGGTTTTGGCCGAGGTTATGTTGATAAACGTTTGGAGCCATTACTGTCAATAAAATCAAAACAAAAGGAAGTGTCCGATGATTGTGTTCAGGTTGGTATTTTTTTTTATTTGTCTGTATTGCAATTATTTTAGGTATATCTTTAGGTGCTAGTTTAGTTGTTTATTATTGCTAGGTTAGTTGTCTGTAGGTGCTAGGTTAGTTGTCCTCTGCTGCTAGGTTAGTTGTATATTGTTGCTAGGTTAGTTGTCTGATGTTGCTAGGTTACTTCTTTCTTGTTGCTAGGTTAGTTATCTCTAGCTGCTAGGTTAAATGTTTTTTGTTGCTAGGTTAGTTGTTTATTGTTGCTTGGTTAGCTGTTGGATGTTGCTAGGTTAGTTCTTTCTTGTTGCTAGGTTAGTTATCTCTAGCTGCTATGTTAAATGTTTTTTGTTGCTAGTTTAGTTGTTTATTGTTGCTTGGTTAGTTGTCGGATGTTGCTAGGTTAGTTCTTTCTTGTTGCTAGGTTAGTTGTCTTTTGCTGCTGGGTTAGTTGTTTATTGTTGCTAGGTTAGTTGTTTAATTTTCCTCCATATTTTCTTATAATTGTTCACTCTGTTTAATTTTATGTATAAACAGGGTTATAAATCCAAGCTTCTAAGCAAGGTTATGTGCTTGGCCACTGATGTTGTTGATGTGATAAACTTGCTTGAAGATGCCCCCCATGAAGTGACTGATGATTTGAATTACAAGAAGATACAACAAGCAACGGAAAATCTTATTTCTGTTAGTCCCGATGTACCTCAATCTTCTCAGAAGACAGGTTCTTTTGAGGATAGTGAAGAAACAGCTGCTTTCTGGAATGATCCAGAAACAATTGCAGCTATTGAGAAGATTGAGCATGCTATTGGGAAGAGAGCTGCATACAAGAAGAAGTCACAAGGTGATGATGTTCCCAGTTTTTCATTGGGATTGGGGTTGTCCTCCCAGTCCCAAGAAAGTGACAGATGTTGGGAGGACATTTTAAATGTTTCAAGGCAGTTTGCAACTGATCATGATGTTGAGCCAGAGATCATAGAGAACCAACCTATCTCTATCTTTATGGCTGAGAAACAGAAGCAGAAGAAAGAGAGACAGGCACTTGAAAAAGAAAAAGTGAAAGTCACAGAGAAGCAGAAAGAGAAAGACATAGAGAGAGATGAAGAACTAGTTTCTGAAGATGTTGTTGCATTTTTGAATCAAACAGATGAAGAGTTGAAAGAAAGGAAGGATAAAGATAGAGAGGAGAAAGAGAGAGAAGTGAGAGAGAGAGAGGAGAATGAGAGGAAGCAAAAAGAAGCAAAGGAAAAAGAGAGAAAAGAAAGACAGGAAAGAGAGAAAAGAAAGAGAGAGGAGAAAGAAAGAGAGGAAAGGGAGGAGAAAGAGAGACAAAAGAAAAGGATGGAAGAGAATGAGAGAGAAAAGAAGGAGAGAGAGGAGGAGCAAGAGAAGAAGAGGAAAGAGGAGGAGCAAGAGAAGAAGAGGAAAGAGGAGGAAGAAAGAGAGCAGAAACAGAGAGAGGAGAAAGAGAGACAGCAGAAAGAGAGAGAGATGAAAGAGAGAGAGGAGAAAGAAAGAGTGGAAAGAGAGGAGAAAGAGAGACAAAAGAAAAGGATGGAAGAGAATGAGAGACAAAAGAAGGAGAGAGAGGAGGAGCAAGAGAAGAAGAGGAAAGAGGAGGAGCAAGAGAAGAAGAGGAAAGAGGAGGAAGAAAGAGACCAGAAACTGAGAGAGGAGAAAGAGAAATAGCAGAAAGAAAGAGAGCTGAGAGAGAGAGAGGAGAAGGATAGACAAGAGAGAGAGAAGAAAGAGAGAGAAGACAAAATGAGAGTGCTGAAAGAGAGAGAGAAGGAGGAGAAAGAAAGAAAGCAGAAAGAGAAAGAAGAGGAGAAGGCAAAAAGGAAAGAAAAAAATGTTGCAAAACAAATGAACATATCAAAAGCAGGTGCAAGAGATGAAGAAATATATAATTGGATATTGCATGAAGATGAGGAGACAATGTATATTTTCTTACCCAAGAAATTTAATATAATTTTCACATTTTATTGCATTTATTAATTCCAAATTTATATTTTATTGTTGTTTTTTTATTTTTGTGCTGTCAGGTATGAGATAATTTTTCAGAACGATGATCTAATTTTAATGAAAGAAGATCTCAAGTCTTTAGGACCAGATGAATATCTCAGTGTCTCTGTACTTGATACCTGGTCCAGAATTTTGAACTTAAGAGAACAATCCAGAAAACCTGGCCAGCTGTTGAGATTTTTTGCATCAACATACTCTAGTGTAAGTTTACTTATATATTTTATTCTTATTTACTTTAATATTTTTTTGTTTTTGGTATTTCCTGTTATTGAATTTACATTGAAGGTGCAATTTTAGTTGTTTTTTGATGCTGCTAGGTTAGTACTCTGTAGTTGCTAAGTTAGTTATCAGAAGTTGCTAGGTTAGTTATCAGAAGTTGCTAGGTTAGTTGTTTTTTGATGCTACTAGGTTAGTTTTATTTCTGGTGCTGCTAGGTTAGATATATGTAGTTGCTAGGGTACTTGTAAGCTGTTGCTAGATTAGTTGTCAGAAGTTGCTAGGTTAGTTATGACTTGTTGCTACGTTAGATATATACTGCTGCTAGGTTAGTTTTATTTCTGATGTTGCTAGGTTACTTGTCTGTTGTTGCTGCTAGGTTAGATATCTTTTGATGCTAGGTTAGGTATTTGTATAACATATTTGTATAACATTATTTTATAACATATTTTTTTCATTTGTTTCCAGAATTACAGTGTCCCGATTGCTGGGCAGAAATGGGATTTGAAGTCCAAAGCCTCTTTATTCATCGAGAGTTTGAATAATGATTTTAGAAATTCAAAGACTCATTCTAAGTTTGAAGATGTTGATATGGTAATTTTCATTTTTAAATTGGAAATGATTATTTTATTTAGTTACTAACATGCTAATATTATATGATTTTTATTTTTGATCAGATATTCTTTCCTGTGTGCAAGAGTGATCACTTGTATGTGGTCTGTTTTGATTTGAAAGCATATCACATTCACATACTGGACAATTCTAGTGTTGGTGGCCTTACATGTGGAAAATATGAATTTCAACATATAAATCTGGTAATATTTTTAAATTAATTTTAGAACAATGCATATACAGTTATAATATTATATCATGCAATGTTAATACATTTTTAATAATTGTTCTTTCTTTTTGTTATTTTTTTTCAGAAAAAACTACTTGTTGAATATTTGAAATCCCAAGGAATGCTCGAATGTGGATCACTTGTTTCCAAATTGAAGCCAGTCAGACTTGATTTGCCATGGAGAGATGACAAGAATAAAGTAGACTGTGGAGTGTTCGTCATGCGCCACATGGAAACATATTTTGGAGCTGGCATTAAAAATTGGAACTCTGGTCTTCTAAAGGATAATCCTGAGCAGTTGAAACAAATGCGTATTAAATACTGCTCGGAAATTGTCCTAAATGAATTCAATGAGCTGAAATCAGAAAACGATAAGAAGGCAGATGTGTTTGGAGGAAAGAAGAAACCTGCCAAAAGGGTGAAGAATGTCCATTTCAAAGACAATTGACTTGTAGTTTGATTTCAGTAACAATGTTTTTTTTTTTTTTTTTTTTTTGGAGTTGTATATTTTTTTGATGTAAATATTATTTTTTGATGCAATATTAGTTTTATTTTTTATGCAAGGAATTGCAAGGTTAATATTCTGTAGTTGCTAGTTTAGTTGCTTAAAGTTGCAAAGTTAGTTGAGTAGTTTAAATGTTGGGTAGCTGAGTTAGTTTAGTTTGTTGCTAGGTTAGTTATTTTTTGCTACTAGGTTATTTATTTTATGCTGCTAGGTTAAATGTTTCTTCTTGCTAGGTTAGTTATGTTTTTACTGCTAGGTTAAATGTTTCTTGTTGCTAGGTTAGTTATCTGTAGATGCTAGGTTAGTTGTCTTTTCTTGCTAGGTTAGCTGTCTTGAGCTGCTATGTTAGTTGTTTCTTGTTGCTAGGTTAGTTAATTTTTGCTCCTATGTTAAATGTTTCTTGTTGCTATGTTAGTTGTCTGTAGCTGCTAGGTTATATGTCTATTGATGCTAGGTTAGTTCTCCGGTGCTGCTATATTAGATATATCTTGTTGCTATGTTAGATATATCTTGCTGCTATGTTAGATATAACCAAGCTGCTGGGTTAGTTGTCTTATGTTGCTAGCAAGGTTATATCTATGCAGTTGATAGCTTAGTTGTACACCAGTTGCTAGGTTAGTTCTCTCAAGCTACAGATAACTAACCTAGCAACAATAAACAACTAAACTAGCACCTACTGATAACTAGCTATGCAACGATAAACAACTAAACTAGCACCTAAAGTTGACTAACCTAGCAACGAGAAAGAGGTAACCTAGCAGACTCAGACAACTAACCTAGCAAGGTTAGTTGCATTTTGTGGCTGCAAGGTTAGTTCTATCATTTTGCTAGGTTAGTTATATCGTAATGCTATGTTAGATGTACGTAGTTACTAGGTTAGAATAAATAACAAACACTTCTAACAAAAAGATCAAAAGATATCAAAAGATATTAAATAATAACAAAAAATGCATCAAATAAGATTTATAACAAAACATTTCCATAAGACCATCGTTCAAAATACAGTAAACAAGTTTTCTTCCATCAGACACAACGATCACACTCACTACATCTTAATTCTAAATTTGATCATGTCTACATCATCTTGCACAAGGAAGAAAGTGCAGGTTGTCCCTTCTAAGATTGCATTTTCTGCAAACAATTGTCGAGCGTCGGCATTCTGCATAGTTTTCCTTCCATCATCTCCCTGAGCAATGTTTACCCTGTAAACTCTGCCTCCTACTTGGATACGTGCGCAGTGGTAGTGAAAAAATTGGCCTTCGATATGTTCCCTCCAGAAAGTCGCTGGTATGGGCTACAAGAATAAAGTAATTGATATGTATTATACGTATTTAAATACAAGCAAGTTAATTATGCAGCCAGATGAAATTTATTAAACTTACCAAACGGACACGTTCAACATGTGTGGGCTTAATCTTGACATTGAAAGTATGTTGTGGCAGCCGACTACAATCGTCGCGGTCAATGATTGTAATTTCATAGTCTAAGTTGCTGGTTGGTCTGAAGGTCAATAAGAAACCAAGTTCAACGTCCTCTGTAACAATGTACTGACGCCAACCATCTACAATTGTTGGGCAGCCATCAATCCTTTTTATCACAGTCTCGTACGTGCGTTCTTCTAATGTATGTATAATGCATCTCTGGGACAGATCCTCGTCAGGGAAATAGTAGTGCGTTGATGGTGGAAAGGGCTGGAAAATCACAGCATATTTTCTTTTTTCAGTTGAAGTGTGCTTTTTATATGTAACATTGCGTTATTAAAAGAAGAATTAAAACAAAGAACTTTACCATATAGTGGAGAACCCTTGGCACAACACGGATATAGAACCATGGCAGTGAGTATTCGTTATCGTCATTCATCTCATCCATAGTCGGGTGATCCATATTCGTTATCGTTGGCAGGACGGCACAAAATTATTTTAGCCTTTGACAATGCAGTGTAACCCTAATTTTTGTCCAATTTATATGAAGTCTCCCATTACTGAGCAATAACTACCCGACTTAAATACCCAACTTTTCATATGATATAAATATTGCTAAGTTAGTCGTCTCTTGTTGCTAGGTTAGTTGTCTCTTGTTGCTAGGTTAGTTATCTCTTGTTGCTAGGTTAGTTGTCTCTTGTTGCTAGGTTAGTTATCTCTTGTTGCTAGGGTAGTTGTCTGATGTTGCTATGTTAGTTGCCTGCTACTGCTAGGTTAGGTGTCTCTTGTTGCTAGATTAGTTGTCCGATGTTGCTAGGGTTAGTTGTCTTATGTTGAGTAGTTTAAATGTTGAGTAGTTGAGTTAGTTTAGTTTGTTGCTGGGTTAGTTGTCTATTGATGAAAGGTTAGTTCTTTCATTCCGCTAGGTTAGTTGTCTATTGATGCTATGTTAGTCGTCTATAAATGCCAGGTTTGTAGTCTGAAGTTGCTAGGTTATTTCTTTAATCCCGCTGGGTTAGTTGTGTGTTGTTGCAAAGTTAGTTGTCTGATGTTGCTAGTTTATGTATTTCTTGTTGTCTATGCTAAGTTAGTTGTCTGACGATATAATGTTAGCTCTAGCATGTTGCAGGGTTTGTTTTTTGTTGTTGCTAGGTTAGTGCTATCTTCTTGCTAGGTTAGTTCTCCAGTGCTGCTATGTTAGATATATCTTGTTGCTAGGTTAGAATAACTAACAAACATTTCTAAGAAAAAGACCAAAAGATACCAAATGACATTAAATAATAACAAAACATCCATCAGACCAACAACATCCATCATATCAGAGAACAAAAGACACAACAGATCACACTCACTACATCTTAATCCTAAATTGGATCATGTCTGCATCATCTTGCACAAGGAAGAAAGTGCAGGTTGTCCCTTCTAAGATTTCATTTTCTTCAAACATTTGTAGAGCGTCGCCATTCTGCAATGTTTTCCTTCCATCATGCCCATGAGTGATGTTTACCATGTAAACTCGTTCTCCTACTTTTATAGATGCGCGGTGGTATTGAGAAAATTTGCCTTCAATATGTTCCCTCCAGAAAGGCACTGGTATGGGCTACAGGAATAAAGTAATTTATATGTATTATATGTATATAAATAACAAACAAGTTAATTATGCAGCCAGATGAAATTTATTAAACTTACCAAACGGACACGTTGAACATGTGTGTGCTTAATATCGAGATTGAAAGTATGTTGTGGCAGCCGAGTACGATTGTTGCGGTCAATGATTGTGATTAAATAGTCTAGGTTGCTGGTTGAAAGGAAATTCAATTTGAAACCAATTTCAATGCCCTCTGTAACAATGAACTGACGCCAACCTTCTCCAATTGTTGGGTTGCCACCAGGCTTATGTATCATAGTCTCGTACGTGCGTCCTTCTATTGTATGTAAAACGCATCTCTGGGGCATATTCTCGTCACGGAAATAGTTGTTCGTGTATGGTGGAAAGGGCTGGAACATCACAACATATTTTCTTTTTTTTCAGTTGAACTGTGCTTTTTTATATGTAACAGTGCACTATTAAAAGAAGAATTAAAACAAAGAACTTTACCATATAGTAGCGAACCCTGGGCTCAACATTCTTCCTGAAGCATGGCAGTGAGTATATATTATCGAAATCCATGGCATCCATATTTCTGTAGTATGTTATAAAGATTTGAAGGTAGAAATTTTAGAAAATTAACAGAGATTTTAATTCGTATTATAAAGATTGAAGGTAGAATTTGTAGAAGATTTTCACCTTGAACTGTGTGATGTGATCTTCTTGGGTAAGACGGGCGGCAGGAAAGTCTTTAGCTTTTGACAATGCAGTACAGTATAACCCTAATTTTGTCCAGTTTATATGAAGTCAACCGTTACAACTACCCGACAAAATTACACGAGTCTTCATATGATTTAAATATTGCTGTATATTTTTATTCTATATACTTGCATATTTGTCTGATGTTGCTAGTTTAGTTGTTTTTTGCTGCTAGGTTAGTTGTCTGATGTTGCTAGGTTAGTTATGTTTTGCTGCTAGGTTAAATATTTCCTGTTGCTAGGTTAGTTGTCTGATGTTGCTAGGTTATAAAAAGTTTTATAGTTTTTGTTATTGCTAGGTTAGTTTTATCTTGTTGCTAGGTTAGTTATATGGTACTGATATGTTATATATATCTAGTTGCTAGTTTAGTTTCTGATGCTGCTAGGTTATTTATCTTTTGCTGCTAGTTTAGTCGTCTAATGTTGCTAGGTTAGTTTTCTGATGCTGCTGGGTTATTTATATTTCGCTGCTAGGTTAGTTGTCTGTAGGCGCTAGGTTAGCTGTATGATGCTGCTAGGTTATTTATTTATTGTTGCTAGGTTTAGTTCTAGCATGCTGCAGGGATAGTTTTTTTGTTGTTGATAGGTTAGTTCTATCTTGTTGCTAGGTTAGTTCTCTGGTGCTGCTATGTTAGATGTATCTAGTTGCTAGGTTATTGTATCAAAAAATGTTTTATAGAAAAACACTTCCATCAGTTTGTTGTACTAAATTGTCGAGCAAAATACATTAGATCAAATAAATTGTCGAGCAAAATACAAACATTTCCAACACATCAGAGAACAAAATACCGAACAAATCACAATCACTACATCTTAATTCTAAATTTCATCATCTCTACATCATCTTGCAGAAGGAAGAAAGTGCATGTTGTCCCTTCTGAAATTTCATTTTCTTCAAACAATTTTCGAGCGTCGCCATTCTGCATAGTCTTCCTCCCATCATCTCCTTGAGTGATGTTTACCCTGTAAACTCGTTCTCCTACTTTTATAGATGCGCGTTTGTAGTGAGAAAATTTCCCTCTGATATGTTCCCTCCAGAAAGGCATTGGTATGGGCTGCAAGAATAAAGCAATTTGTATGTATTATATGTATTTAAATACAAACAACTTAATTATGCTGACAGATAAAATTTATTAAACTTACCAAACGGAAACGTTCAACGTGTGTGGGCTTAATATTGACATTGAAATTATATTGTGGAGGCCGACTGCAATTGTTGCGCTCAAGGATTTTAATTTCATAGTCTATGTTGCTGGTTGGTCTGAAGAGCAATAAGGAACCATATTCAACGTCCTCTGTAACAATGTACTCGCGCCAACCGTCTATAATTGTTGGGCAGCCATCAACCCTTTTTATCACAGTATCATATGTGCGTCCTTCTATTGTATGTATAACGCATCTCTGGGAGAGATCCTCATCATGGAAATAGTCGTGGGTGGGTGGCGGAAAGGGCTGGAAAATCACAGCATATTTTCTTTTTTCTGTTAAAACTTGATTTTATATGTAACAGTGCACTGTTAAAAGAATAATTAAAACAAAGAACTTTACCATAGTGTGGAGAACCTTGGTCAAAACAGTCTTATAGAAAGATGGCAGTAAGTATTCGGTGTTGTCGTTCATGACATCCATAGTCTGTTAATACATCGTATAATAAATCACCTTATGCAATAGAAAATTAACATAAAAAGAAGCATATATAATAAATCATATTATGCAATAGTTAATACATAGAACATAGTGAGGATTAAGAGAAAATTAACAGAGATTTCACCTTCAACTTTGCGATGTTTTCTTTGGTAGAGCGGCAGAAAAGTATTAGCCTTTGACAATGAAGTGTAACCCTAATTTTTGTCCACTTTATATGAAGTCTGCCTTTATTGACCCATAACTACCCATATTAATACACGACTTTTCATAAGACTTAAATATTGTGGCTAGGTTAGTTGTATGATATTGCTAGGTTAGTTGTCTGTTGATGCTAGGTTAGTTGTCTAACGCTGTTAGGGTAGTTGCTTGTTATTGCTAGTTTATATATTTCTTGCTGGTACGTTAGATATTATAAGTTGCTAGGTTATTACTTACATGCTGCTAGTTTAGTTGCTTTTTGTTGCAAGGTTAGTTGTCTAATGCTGCTAGGTTAGTTGTATGTTGTTGCTAGTTTATTTATTCTATGCTGCTAGGTTAGTTGTTGTAAGTTGCTTGGTTATTACTTTCTAGGTTAGTTGCTTTTTTTTGCTAGGTTAATTCTTTCTTCCCGCTAGGTTAGTTGTGTATTTGTTGCTAGGTTAGTTGCCTAATGATGCTAGGTTAGTTTTTTATAGTTGCTAGGTTAGTGTCTAATGCTGCTAGGTTATTTTTTGTAATTTTGCTAGGTTAGTTTTTTTCTGCTGCTAGGCTAATTGTTTAGAGCTGCTAGGTTAGTTCAATTTCGCTGCAAGGTTAGTTGTATGTATATGCTATGTTTTCTGAAATAATACTATGCAATAACAACACATCAAATTTTTACTTATTACAAGCAGGAATGTCACTGGTCTTATTACAAGTTCTACTATTATGATTTCCCACTTCTCCACATTTTCCACAACGTCTTTTCAACTTTTGACTTTCTTTGATAGATTTTTCTCGTTGTGACAACAATCGGCTTTTTGTGCTGCTTCCGCTCCCCTTATTTTTTGCTTGCTGTGGTGGCAGGATATCAACCTCGAGATTTGAAACAGATCCACAGAACTCTTGTATCACAGCTCCTTTACTTAGTATTGAACTTGAAACTTGATGTGCACCCAACAAATGGTTCTTTTCTTCATTTATAATCCTCGAAAATCGTTCCAATTTATCATCATTACCTTCAGCAAGACTTATACAACAATAAAAATCAGACCATAGATTGTTTAGATATGCATTTCTCTGATTTTTGCCATCAAGTGGATTTAATCTTGCATTATCAATACCATGTCCAGAAGAAGCAACCTTAAGCCAACGGTTGAGGAGGTATTTCTCTGGTATCTTTTCTAAATCCTTGATTAGCATTATTGCGTGACGACATAACAATCCAAACTGTTGAAACTTTTTGCAGCTGCAATCTACCCAATCCCCGCACTTATTAAGAATGAAGTCAATACCATCTCGACCAACTTCTACAACCTTATATCTGGTTGTTTCATGCTCCTTTTCAATATGCACAGGCACACATCTGAAACATGCTGCTTCAATCTCCATTTGCACCTCTGAAAACACTGTTTTTGTGTAAACTTTTGCAGCATGTTTTTCAATTTGTAACGGTGTCTTGCACTCAGGAGGTGCTGTCACACATTCATGATTCAGCTTCCTTATAACATGCCTTTGTGAATCCATTGCACTTTCAAAATGCATAAAGAACTCAACTAAGTTTGCTTGAGGAGATATGTAGCTTCCGAACCAACTATTAACACTCTCAGACCTAGAAGTTGTTTTCAGTAGGCCACTCATTTTGACATCCTTAAAGTATGATGGTATCCACGACTTTCTAATCTGAAATAGATTGTTAAACCACTGATTCTCTGTTAAGGCAAAATCATTCATCAATCTTCTCCACTTTTCTTCAAATTCATCAGGATTTATGTAAATATCCCACACAATTTCATTCAGCCTTTTGATGAAGTTATTATCCTTGGCTAATGTAGGACCAACCTTTACATTTACCTTTTCCATGATATGCCACGTGCACAAACGATGTCTTGCCTGTTTGAAAGTCGCCTGAATTGCATTCTTCATAGCAGGATCTTGGTCAGTAACAATGTAATATGGTTCATTTCCCATAGCTCTCAAAAAATTTTCCAATAACCAAATGTATGATTCCACATCCTCTTTAACCATCAATCCAGCTCCAAATGTGACACACTTTTTATGGTTGTCAATTTCTGTAAACGGCACAAACACCATTTTGTACCTGTTTAAAGATAGAAATCAAATCAGAATAATAAATGAAATTGTTAAGTAGTATATTAGTTGCAAGTTTATGATATATAACTATCCTAGCAGTTGTCTGTTGTTGCTAGGTTAGTTGTCTATTGTTGCTAGGTTAGTTATGTATAGCTACTAGGTTAGTTGTCTGTTGTTGCTAGGTTAGTTATATGTACCTGCTAGGATAGTTATATAACTCTGCCAGGTTAGTTTATCACGTTGCAATGTTAGTTGTATGTTGCTAGGTTAGTTGTCTTATTCTGCTAGGTTAGTTATCTGTAGCTGCTGGGATAGTTATCTGTAGCTGCTAGGTTAGTTGTCTGATGTTGCTAGGTTAGTTCTCTGCTATAGCTAGCTTAGTTATCATACGTTGCTAGGTTAGTTATATCTAGTTGCAAAGTCAGTTTAACTCACATCATACATTACATATAAATTAGAGTCAAGACAAGGGAAATGTTTGCGTACCCGTTAGTGTTGTAGGTTGCATCAAATGAAACAACATCTCCAAACATGAGGTAATTTTTTCTTGAAATCTGGTCAGCCCAAAAGATCCTGCTTAATTGATTATTTTCATCCACAGCATATTCAAATGCAATGTCCGGGTAAACTTCCTGCTTGTTGAGAAATTTCTGAATGATGAGTTGTGCATCTGCCCCCGACATGTAAGTCATAAGTTCTCTTTTGAAGTTTTTGAAATCAATTGCCAGAGCACCAACATTTTCATATCCTCCAACCATTTCCTTGTATAACCTGTGTGTTTTAGCAGGTCCAATGTTGGCTTTTACGCAATTAAGGATAAACTTCTGATGGCCATAGTTCAGTTGCCTGTTTGCATTCAAATAATGTGCTTCCAACGTCAAACTGTGGCTGTGTTTCTCTTCGAAATATGTAATTTTGTATCCTTTTCCATCATCGTATTCAAACACTGCCCGAGCCATGCAACCAATTCTTTTTGAAACACGTTCTCGATGAACTCCTGTTGAACTTTTGGGTCTGGATTGTAGTTTAAATCCTTCCTTGCTGCAAACTATGAATTGTTTTCTCACCATCCCACTTCTAAAACGTTTTTTTGTACTAGTACGAACATCAAATCCACCATTTGCTCCATAGTTTCTGTAATATTGCATCCCAATTTCCAGATTCTCAAAGAGCATGCCAACTTTTGGTCTTAAATCTTCTTTGACAATCGGTATCCAGTACTTTGTTGAATTTGGTGATATCATCAATTGAAATTGACATCCATCACGTGTAATACCTGTTGCAAAATATCATACAAAAACATTAGCCTTAATAATTGCAAATGCAAGGTTATTTGTATCGTGTTGCAATGTTAGTTGTATGTTTAACATGCTGCTAGGTTAGTTCACTCATGCTGCTAGGTTAGCTCTCTCATGCTGCTAGGTTACTTCTCTCATGCTGCTAGGTTAGTTCACTCATGCTGCTAGGTTACTTCTCTCAGCTAGGTCAATTGTCTGTAGTTGCTAAGTTAGTTATATTTATTTGCTAGGATAGTTCTCTGATGCTGCTAGGTTAGTTGTATGTAGTTGCTAGGTTAGTTCTCTCATGCTGCTAGGTTAGTCGTATGTAGGTGCTGTGTTCGTTTTATGTGTTTTGCTAGGTTAGAACTATGTTCCGCTAGGTTAGTTGTCTTCTGCTGCTAAGTTAGTGATGTAGTGCTGCTAGGTGTTAGTTATATCATGAATCAAAATTCCAGAATAACATGGATAATTTATTCAACATTATCAGCAACATTATAAAATTTTGAACACCTGCATCAACATTATATAATATTCTTGCCAGAAAACAGAGATTCTACAAAAATCAAAATTGCAGATAAGCACGAACAATTTTTTCAATATTACGTGATTGATTCTAATTGAATAACTCGATTTTCATTCATCAGCAACTATTTTATTTAAAGTTATAAATAGAGTAAATCAATATTTTCCATCAGCAACTATTTTATTTAAAGTCAGTATACCTTCTTCCATTAATGGCGCAACTGGAGTTGCTTCGATCTCCATTGAAGCTGCTTCCGTCGACATCAGCAACTGGACTTTTTTTTCCCTGGATATTTTTTGACGAGCAGTTGAGTTTGCCTATAGAAAACGAGAGTTAAACCTAATCAGACGATGAAATCGAACTTCAAATTGATAAGGAAATCGAGATTGAGAAAGAAATTGCAGAGAATCGTGATTGAGGAGGAAATCTGAGATATTGTTTCCGATTTTGTGTGCGCGCGAGCTGAAGGTTTGTGATTTTTCAGCTCGTGATTTTATAATTATATATATACCTGATGCTGACCGTAGATTTAAAAGGCAGATTCAACGGTTGAGATTGGGTCTCACGTCCACATTTTAAGAGGGGGACCTATTGGAACCATCCCCTATATATATATATATATATATAAATAACCATTTTTAAAAAATGGCAGGTCAAACTATTGGTCAAAGTTGGTTAGCATTAATGACTTGCCATTAATAGCAATTTTTTTTTTTTTTAACACGCACAACATTAATTGTTGTCCTTCACATGTGGAGGTTGTTTTAGATTTCTCATAATCTGCCAGTCCCTTTTTTATTTTCTCAAAATCTGAAACTAAAATAAATAAATAAATAAATCGGCTAATAGACTTTAATCATTTGGCAGTTTATATTTTTTAATAAAACAAATTTTGGCTGATCAAATAATAAAAAATATACTTATGTATCTTTAAAAAAATCGAATACTTTTTATTTTGCAGAAAATTGGCTAATACAATTGTTTTTTGATTGGAAAATTTTATTTTTTTTAACAAAAATAAATAACCTCAAATTTACTAATAAAACAAATAAATAAAAAAGATAAAAATATTTTTCTAACTATCAAATCATGCAATTTTGTTTTGATTGCTCTAAATCAATTTCTTTTTTGACAAAATTTTTTTAACAAAAAATAAAACACGGTCACATTAATTATAAATTGGTGATACATGATGTTAGTTTTTTTATTTTTTTTTTTGCAATTATTTTTAACAAAAAATAAAACACGTGCACTTATAAATTGGTAAGACACTATGTATATAGACTTAGATATATTCAGCACATATCATCGCCTAAATTAATGATTTTATTATTTTTAAAAAAATACCAAATCTAAGAGTGAAGTCTTCTTTATTTATTAAACGATATTCATGTTCTATTCAAATTCAAAATTTAAATTGTCGATGTGAATATAACTTTGGATAGATTAAAGAAATATTATCTCTTAAATGAAGGAATTTATTCCTTTCAAATACACATAATCTGAAATGTAATTGTAGATTTAATAAATACGAGTGTGAACAAATATATTTAAATTTAAACTTCCTCTGAGGAAGGATTTGGTTAGATTTCAAATTCAATGTTTAAAAATTGAAAAAACATTGAAATTTTACTTGCTATGAAACTCATTATAATTGTTTTGCTTCAATTACAAAACGATCAATATCAATATTTCATTATGATAATGTGATAATAAAATTTTACATGATATGAAACTCAGTTTTGTATGCACGTGTGACAATATAATTTTACATGATATGAAAGCTCTTTTACTATATATCAAGGTTACCTATTTACTAAATATTGTAGTAAACATCTAAATTGATTCATTTTGAACTTTCTATTTATGGTTTTAACAAAATTACACGCCATTTTTACTTGTGCATTATTCCTTTTTCTTGGAATTGTTATTCCATTTTGTTTTGCAACTAAAATTTGAAAGATACTAATATTCTACATCATTATCCGATGTTTTTGTGCAGTAGTCTATTCCTTTGTTTTGTCCGATTTTTTGTGCAACTAAAATATGAAAGATACTAAGTTTCCACACTGTTTTGTTTTGTCCGATTTTTTGTGCAATGTTTTGTCCCATTCTATAGGAGATTGCTATTTCTTTTTTCTTTTTTTTTTTGTGATTAATAGTTAAAAGATACTATTTTGCAAAACATATGTACAATTTAGTTTGTACTTTTTTCAACCAATTTGAAAAAACGTTATCGTACATTTTTCAAAGTGATTTTGCGACGTAAGTCATATTTATTAACTTATTTCATTGTGATTTTTTGTGCATATCAAAACGTATAAATTCTATCCTATTATATCAAACAAACATATTTGTGCATATCATTTTTTATACTTCAAATACCGTTTCCAAGAAACAAAATAAATAATATTGTGTACATAGAGACATTTAATAATATATAATTAACATTATGTTTTATTCTAATACATCTGTTTTATGTTCTCACCAATCATCTAAGCATCCAAATCTAAATGCTTCATTTAATAATACTAGCCCGTGCATCGCACGGGTACTGCACTAGTTTTATTACATAAGAATTAATTCTGTATACATATGAATTATTTTAATTAATTATTTTGATGTAACGATTTTTGTAAAAAATTTCCAACAATTTAAAAAGATATATAATGATTTGTACTAACAAATATGATTTTGTCAAATATTGATAAAGAAAATCTATAAATCATGAAACTAGTGGTGAAAAATTAAAATTATAAGACTATTTTTTTGAAAAAATAAAATACATCATAACTCATATAATGTAGGATTTTTACCCGAATTTATTATGTATATGAATAATAATTTTATAATTAATTGTACTACATAAATTTCAAATCATATTTAAAATAACTGTGTGCTTAATTTGTAAAAGTTGTAAAATGTGAGTAGTATTGAAAAGTTGTAAAAGTTGATATAAAAGAGAATATTTGAGAATATTCTTTTGGGTTTGATAATGGGTTTTCGGTTGGAGATGAATCACAGTTTGATATGACAGTTACGGCAAAATGAGTTTGAGAATGAGTTTTTCGGTTGGAGATAGTCTAATACTTAATCATACCGAATATGAAATCACCAAGCACACTTTTTTTTCTTTTAAATAAATTTTGTCCAAAGTAAAAAACTCTTTATTATTATTATTATTTTCTTATTCCGGTTAATCATCCTACCGTGCTTTGAGTTTGGTTGAGGGTGTCATTCGAGTTGAGCCGAGCACTTTATATTGAGCTCATGCTCATTTAATAAATGAGCTACATGCTCAACTCATTTAAATTCATGAAGATCGACTTGGTTCGGCTCGTACAACAAATTCAAAATCAAGAAATGCTTGTTTGTGAACACAGCTTGTGCATTTGTGAATTTATGATAATTTGTAATACTATGTTTAAAATAATAAGAAATAATAATGGTACGACTTATGGAAGACAAATTGTGGCAGCTAAGGTTCATAACAGCTACATCTTTATTTCTTGATTTATAGGAAGTCCTTGGTTCAATCCGGCTCTTGTGCTCCGAAGCTTTTTTCATATGTACGCACACGCCACCTGATATAGCCATATAAAGATATACTGGCTCATAAACTCTTTACTTGACTGGATAGCTACTCAAACCGTCCACACGTCGATATACTCCCGTCGACGTATTTAAGTCGACTTCCACAAAGTCGACTCTTCATAGAATAACGGCGAGGGAAGGTAGAGCCCATACGAGTCGACTGCGTGAAGTCGGCCTCACGCAGTCGACATGCCCAAATCGACCTCCGAAATGTCGATTTTCCATAGAATGACCACGAGGATATGCGGAATCCATGTAACTCGACCTCTAGAAGTCGACTTCACGCAGTCGACTCCCAAAAGTCGACTTCTATTTAAAGAGGACCAACAAGAGCATAGCCTCCGAATAATCAGATGATCCTAAGTCGACCTCCTAGTACTCGAGGTCGACTCCTTGCATCTCGAGGCACGAAACACACGAACGACTCAATACACTTGTGATATCTCTTGGAATCTCTTGTCTTCCAATGGATAAGAAGGAATCTTGCCATGACTCAGCAAGGAGGGGAGACGAATCGACCGGGACAATTTAGACCTTTCAGGTCAACCGAACGGGGCATTTTTGTACCCCAAGTAAGTGTTTCCTCCTATATAAAGGAGGGGAGGTAACCCTAAACCCTAACTTCCATTCATTCACACTCTTCTCTATAGCTGCTGCTGCTCTCTCAGAGCAGCCTCTCTTCATCTCTTTCATATACTGACTTGAGCGTCGGAGGCTCTACGCCGGAAACACTTCCAGCGTTGAGTTCTTGTAGGTGTTTACGGCGGTCTAGCAACGGTTCGAAGGCGATCCAAGCAGATTTGAGCTCAAAACCATTGGTTCTCTTCAGATCCAGATGTAGACCTATCATTTTGGCGCTGTCTGTGGGAAGTTCTTGAAGGAATTAAGAGCTTTGCACCTAGTTCTTGAAGGAATTAGGAGGATGAGTCTTCCATTCGAACTATCAAGAGCGGAAGTCGATGCACATGCACCATTTGTTTAGTGCCTTCCTCACTATCATCGTGTTGGATATCCATTCAGGGAATTAGATTTCTTTGATGTGTTTGGCTTTCAATAGCTTGTCCACCTCGACTTCAATTGCTTTGTCGATTTCAGCTCCATGATGCCTGAGTCGTTGCTTCACAGGCTTTCTGAGGGGGTCGTTATTGAGTTTATGTTCCATAACTTTCGGATCGATTCCCGTCAACTCCTCAGGGGAAAAGGCAAATATGTCCCTGAATTCCTTTAATAACTCCACCAACTGTTTTCGCAACTCGTCCTCCAATTCTCTCCCGACTTTGGTGGTTTGATATTCCCTTTCTCCGATTTGGATCTCCATCAATTCTCCGTGCGGCTCGAGGTCTCTCCCTCTCAGCCTCTTCTCACTTGACATAGGCTTTTTTCCTTCCTTGATTTCGGCTCGTTGATTGGTTTTCAGCGCGATCTGATAGCATGTTCTCGACAGCTTCTGGTCCCCTCGAGCCTCTCCCACTCGATCTCCGACGGGGACTTTCAGTTTCATGTGGTAAGTCGACACCACTGCTTGGAAGGCATTGAGTGCCGGCGTCCCAAGGATCACTTTGTAAGCCGACTCGACGTCGACCACCACAAATCTCACCATCTTCACCTTCCTCAAGTCACCTTCCCCTAGGACGACAGCGAACATGGTCTCTCCTAGGGGCGCGACCTCTGATCCATTGAATCCAAAGAGTGACGTATGTAGAGGTGTGAGCTCGATGTCGAGTTCCATCCTCTTGAGATATTCATAAAAAATCACATTCATCGAACTTCCCGTGTCGACAAACACCCTTTGTACCGTGTATCCCATATCGGCAGGTCCAAAGTTCATCGCTGGCCCATTCTCATCGACCTGTTGCACCTCGACTTTCACGTATCGACCTCGAGCATACGCCTTCCTTGCTCAATTTGAGTCTCCATCTGTCGATCCTCCAAAAGTCATGTGAATTACTCCCCTTTTCGGGGGGAGTTCCTCCTTCTCCGGTGATCTTGCCCTCTTGCGAGGGCTTTTACTTCTCTCCCTCCTTCTGCTCGATCTCTCACGATCTTTATATATAAACTCCTTCAGATGACCGGCTTTGATCAACCTCTCGATATCGTCTTTGAGGTGTCTGCAATCGTTAGTGTTGTGCCCGTAATCTTTGTGGAATCGACAATACAAATTACTCTTGGGCTTCACAGGTCCGTCTTTCCTTGTCCTTGGCTATCTCACCATGTCATAATGAATTTCCCTCTCCATTACCTCGAGTATTCTCGCATGAGGAGTCGACAGGGGTGTGTATTGAATCGGCCTCCATCCCCTGGATCGTCCTTCGCCCCTATCAGCTCGTGGGGATCCTCTCATTTCCCCAGTCGAATGGATTTTTTTCTCTTTCTTATCGTCTCGACTCTCTGTCTGGGATGCCTTCACGCTTTATAAATAATCAGCTTCTGCCTCTTCAACATTCATGTACTTAGCACATCTTTCCAACACGTCATCGAAACTCCTACCAGGTCGTTTCGCCAAAGAGTTCTTACACAGCCCTGGTAGCAGTCCTCTCATCAATCCCCCCGACTTGATCTCCTCTGTTGCTGTCGGGCAGTCAACACATGCCCTTGTAAACCTCGCCACATAATCTCGCAGTGACTCCCCCTTCTTCTGTTGCATGCTGATTAGTGAGAGGTAGGATTTCTCCTGCACTCTAACACTCGCGAATTGATTGAGGAAACTCGAGCTGAAACCATCAAAGTCCTGAATCGACCCAACTGGTAGTTGGTGGAACCAGTCCTGAGCCGACCCCTTCAGAGTCGTCAGAAAAGCGCGGCATTGCACCTGGTCACTATAGCGGTGAAGCACCGCCATATTCTCGAAACTTCTTAGATGTCGAGCGGGGTCAGTCGAGCTGTCATACCATATGCTTAATTCCCTGAAACCCTGGGACAAGTTGGCTCTCAAAATGTGTTGCGAGAATGGGTGTTCCCTTGTGCCTCTGCTCTTCTTCCCTCCTACTCGAGCCTGCAGGTCGCGGACCTGGGCCATCAATTGTTATAACGTCTCATCTCTCGCTTGTGGGTTGATAGTTCGAATGGAAGACTCCTTCTCGTCTGCCCTTCTGTTTTGCTGCACGTTCGACTGAGCCTGCTGTTCGACACGAGGCTGTTGCTCGACCCGCGGGTTCTGCTCGACTTGGGGATTCTGGTCGACCCGCGGATTCTACTCGACTTGCACCACTTGTTTCATCTGGGTGGCCACAGCTTCAGCGATCATCTTTTGCATCTCGCTCCTCGTCATTGTCAGTGTTTGCTCCTCGACGTGGAGTTGTGTTTGCGTCTGCTCCGGCACTTCCTGAATTTGCTTTCCCTCGCGTCGAGACATCTCCGTTGGCTCCTTCTCTCTAACACCCGAATTAGGGTTTAATGTTTGATTTGCTCCTACTTGGGTCAACACTTGCATCTTCACTCCGGGTGGAGTAATGGGTGTTTCTCCACCCAGATTCGTCCCCGGCAGCAGAAGTTCTCCAAATGGTGGTAATCCCAACATCTGCATCACCGGAGGTCTAGGGGTAGAGAGTGGTGGTGGTCTTCTGTCTGTCCAAGCTCCCCTAAACTCCTCAATCAAGTTCCTCTGCAAACCTTCCTTCTCAGCCATCAGAAATAGATTGGACCTAGGTGCAAAGCTCTTAATTCCTTCAAGAACTTCCCACAAACGGCCCCAAAATGATGGGTCTACTCTGGATCTGAAGAGAACCAATGGTTTTGAGCTCAAATCTGCTTGAATCACTTTCGAACCATTGCTAGACCGCCATAAACACCTGCAAGAACTCAACGCCGGAAGTGTTTCCGGCGTAGAGCCTCCGACGCTGAAGTCAGTATATGAAAGAGATGAAGAGAGGCTGCTCTGAGAGAGTAGCAGCAGCTATAGAGGAGAGTGTGAATGAATGGAAGTTAGGGTTTAGGGTTACCTCCCCTCCTTTATATAGGAGGAAACACTTACTTGGGGTACCAAAAATGCCCCGGTCGGTTGACCTAAAAAGTCTAAATTGCCCCAGTTGATTCGTCTCCCCTCCTTGCTGAGTCATGGAAAGATTCCTTTTTATCCATTGGAGGACAAGAGATTCTAATATTAAGTCGTCAGTGTGTTTCGTGCCTCGAGGTGCGAGGAGTCGACCTTGAGTACTAGGAGGTCGACTTAGGATCATCTGATTATTCGGAGGCTATGCTCTTGTTGGTCCTCTTTGCGTGAAGTCGACTTCTAGGGGTCGAGTTACATGGATTCCGCATATCCTCGTGGTCATTCTATGGAAGATCGACATTTTGGAGGTCTATTTGGGCATGTCGACTGCGTGAGGCCAACTTCAAGCAGTCGACTCGTATGTCTACCTCCCCTCGCCGTTATTCTATGAACAGTCGACTTTGTGGAAGTGGACTTAAGTATGTCGACGGGAGTATATCGACGTGTGGACGGTTTGAGTAGCTATCCAGTCGAGTAAAGAGTTTATGGGCCGGTATATCTTTATATGGCTACATCATCTAGTCCCCCCCCCCAAAAAAAAATTACTCTAAGCAGTTGAATTCTTAAGAGTAAATTTGGTGGTTGAGTGTCATACCTATCTGATTTGAATTGTAATATCCTCTTCTACTCGTCGTGTAGGTAACTCGTCTCGACATTTGACCGGATTACCTCTCAGTCTCATATGATTACTTCTCTGGATAAGTCTGACATTCTGACAAACTTTTCAAATTTCAAATTTCAAAAACCCTGAAGTGATACGCGTCATCTCAATCGCCGACTCTTCGAATTCTGTGCTTCATTAGGGCCGTTAGATCCCTAGTTGATCTAACGGTCAATACCTATCATCAGCGTGTATAAATATACCTCATTCTCTCAGCAAACCACTTTCTGCTTTCTCAAATTTCTTGCTCTCTCTCTCTCTCTCTCTCTCTCTCAAACTCCGTCAAGCTTTTCTGGCGATCTCTGCACTCCGGCTTCACCGGCGCTTGTTCTCCGACAATCTCAGGCTTTCTCAAGACTTCTCTTAATCAAGGCATCATGAGTAAGTTCACTGACCCTTCGATTTTTCATAAGTTTTTCCTTATCTTTCTGGGTTTCTTTTTCGTGCTTGAAGTTCAGAGGTGTTTTTCATGTTCTTCGAGATCCCTGGTATTTTCTGGTAATTTCTGGGAGTTTGATCTTTAACAAGAGGTCTTCACGCTATCAATATGTTTCTAACCCTGAGTCGATTTTAACACACGTAGTCGACTTCTCCTCCCTTCTCGAGTTGATTCAGCTCGACTTAAAGGTTTATTTCTGTCGAGTTGATTGAGTATCACAACTCATTATCACCCTCTCTTTTGATATTGATAGAAGCCTGTCACACCCCGCCTTACGAGCTTTGAAAAATCAAAGTAAAATTTTCGCTTTTATTTTCGAAAGATCGTGCGAGCTTGGTTTTTGAAAATACTAACTTGTTGCGGGATGTCACAAATAAAAAAACTTACTTAACTTGCTCACAGACATATATAAAACACGCAACCAAACTATCCGCTATGGATAATGGAATTAAACATGCAATGTCTGAACTGTCTCGCACTGTCTAGTCTGCTAGCGGAAGCATCCGAAATACAGAAAATACATGCATACATATCCGAATAATACATGATCATAAATACTGGGACATAAAATGTGCGTAAAAATGTCCAAGACTCTCATGACCACGCTTTTCCATGTCTGTGCTCATCCGGCACGCTCGACTCCGTCTCCTGAAAAACACAATGGGGGCGTGAGCAAACCACTATGCTCCGCAAAGACCAATACTGAATAAAACAACATTTATAATAACGTGTCATGAACATAAATATATAAGAGCTTAAATTGTAAACTTTTATTTTCTTGCTTTACTGTGGTCAAAAGACCCTCGGCCCTGGGCCGCTCGTGTGCACACCCCGATGGGATATTAAGGCTCTTGGCCTCCACCGGGTCCCAAGATGGGATATTAAGGCCCTCGGCCTCCACCTGGGAGAAACTAACTGTCTCGAACATACCTCTACCATGGTACAGATATTATACATGATGTTGAATCCAGTACATGACCCCCACCTGTTATGTTGAAAAGGACTACTGGAAAATCTGGGTAGCTGTCGGAGACTCGACTCTCCTCAAGCTACCAAACATATACAAGCAAAATAATCTAAGTATTTTGCATGACTGCTAAACTTAATCTGAAATGATCATTTTATATTATAACAGATAAGCAGGCAGGCAGATAAGGTAGATTACAGATAAATAATTACATGCATACATAACAAAACAGATAAAACAAATAAGATCACGTAAACAAGTAAACTGGACTTGCTCTTCTGCTCGACTGGATTGATCTAGCGTTTCCGGATAAAGTCTGACTGAATCCTGGAAACTGAATTTATCAGTCTATCTTAATCTGGTTTGAACCAGCCGGTCTAACTTAGTCGAACTGGGTCCGCTTACCGAACCGGCTCGAGTTCGACTGGTGACGTAGGCTCGGTCCGGCCGGCACGCGCGCACGCTGACCGTGCGGCACTGGCTGCTTGCCGGTCAGGGCGGGAAGGTGAACCTCTCCGGCCACTTAACTTATACTATGCCATGTCTACTCATGAAGCTCAATTAAATCAAGATTTTACATTTATCTAAAATTTAAACCGAACATAATTGAGCTCTTAACCTCATGAATTTTTAAAATTCACACAAGTCTCCAAAAATCATGAAACTTGGCAGTTAAATAGTAGACATAGACATGTACTTTCTGTCCAAATTTCATGTCAATAGGACTTCATTTGCTTATTAAACTCTTGACTTAAGCATAACATGAAATTTAGTTATATACATGCACATATTGCAACAATTTTGTAAAATCACATGATTAACATTTTAAGCTCAAACTTGGTCACAATGTTCATCACTCATAATAGGATTTTACATAAAAGTTTCGCATTCATAGCTTGCATGTGGACAGAGTACTCTCGCACATAAAATTAGTTCGACATGCATGCGATCTAAAAATTATAACTCCTTCCTTTCGTATGATAAAATGATGAAATTTGACATGGGGGCTCTCAATGCATATATAAGCATGTCCATAAAATTTTATAATTTTATCCTGCGTACAAATCGAGTTCTACGCGTTTGAAGTCGCAACTGAAATTCGTGCATGTAAAGTTCATCTTGCATGTTTAACTTTAAAAGTCAAGAACTCGAGTTATACTAAGCCAATTGACCTAATTCTTGATCCTAGGAACTCCTCTCTTCCACAAGAAATAGCCATAAAATTAGTACATTCCCAGATTTTTTAGAGAATAGGAAAAAACGTATGAAAACATGACATATAGAACATGCAAGAAAAACTGGGAGTACTTAAATATTAAGCATGCTTGAAACTACTTCAAAACTGAACATATATGGGTCCATTATATATCAATCAACTCCTTCTCATCTATTTTATGATTCGAAAAAGGTTTGATCATACCAACCTATTAATCTTCAAGAAAAACGCAAGAGAAGTCGGGTATGCTCGGTTGTAGCCTCCTCTTCTTGCTCTCGAGTTTATGCTTGCTTCTCTACGAACTTTCTTGAACTTTAAGACTTAAAACTCTTCTATGATGAGTGTAGGATGGGGTAAGAATGATATTATGCTTAGGGCATGAAGGTTTGATGCTTAGAACTCGAAAATAAACACAAGTGTGCACTCGAGATTTTGCTTGCTCTCAATTATTTTGCTACAATGCACAAGTCATTGAACTATTCTTCTCTCCACTATACTAAGGGATGGTTAAGGATAAAATGAGGGATACAAGGAGCTGAATTGGAGTCTTAAATAGGGTCTTAGGGCGATGCAAACTAGACAAGAAAGTGGGAGACATTGACTTGCACCAACTCATTTCCAATGCATGATTCTTTGCATACTTGAGTGAAAGTGGGGCACTATGGTCTGGTGGAGCACGAAATTGGACTGAAAAGGGCAGGAGAAATCAGGTCATAGCACTAAAAATGACTGGGAAAAAGACCTTACACACTCTCATTAAAAAAAAAAAAAAATGCCCATGATGCACTAGCTTATGAATAAAGAATGTTAAACTTGTTCAACTCTTTCTTAACTCCAAATCAAGCTTAATTAGGCTTCAATTAACACCTAAAACTCAGCCTTCATGAGTATGGGACCAAGACTAAGGGGGTAAGATGGCTAGGATCTTAAAGGGTTCGACTAAGACTCGATGGAAGGCGCGCGCGGCTAGGGGCGCGGATGCGCGCGAGGCCGCAGCTAGGGATCTCGCGAGTCTAATGCTGGCTTGGACTTGATCTTTATGACCGAAAGTTGCATTACCATGGCTAAAATAATTGAACTCATATGCCCTAAGATTACTAAGGTCCTCAAGGCTCGGTCGATTGGTGCGTCGGCAAGGGCGAACGTACGACTAGGGTTCGGCGGGAGAGAATCGACGATTCGGCACGAATAAAATATTGAACTTATAAACTAACATACATGAGCACATAATTCACATATAAACACAAATATATCACAATAATTGTGTAAAAATTCTTAAATCAAACAACTCGGAAAAGTTGGAAAATTATCGGTTTCACTTATAGTCGAGCAAGTGAAACAGTTCTGATATTACAACTGATCGGGGTGTTACAAAGTCAAGTCGTCTTGCCTTATTCGCGTCTCTCGACTATCCTGTAGTATTTACTCTTTTCTGTATTATCCCTTGTCGGCTTTCGCAAGTCGACTTTGAATTTCTGACCAGTCTTAATTCATGATTTTACTAATTCCAACCTTTTTTTTCTTTTTCTCCTTATAACTTCCATTCATTCACCTTGTATAGCTACTGCTGCTCTCTTAGAGCAACCTCTCTTCATCTCTTTCATATACTGACTTGAGCGTCGGAGGCTCTACGCCGGAAACACTTCTGGCGTTGAGTTCTTGCAGGTGTTTACAGCGGTCTAGCAACGGTTCGAAGGCGATTCAAGCAGATCTGAGCTCAAAACCATTGGTTCTCTTCAGATCCAGAAGTAGACCCATCCCACCCTTAACGGAGGACGACTTGGTGGCCGCCCTATGGAACTTGACCACCAGCAAGGTCAAAGTCAAACTCCTCCTAAAATCCTCTGCCAAATTTGTAATTTTAATAAAAGAATCATAAATCGTTTAATTATTGTTTGGTTGAATTGATAATTGAATAAATAAATAAAAATAATGAATTTGTTTAAATATTTACTGTGTTAAAAAGAAGTGGTCATGTCTAAATAATCAGACTTTGTTTCAACTCTAATGGTGTTATTTGACATCTCGGGTATACTCTTTTATAGTTTATGTTTTTAATATAATCATTCTTTGACAAAAAGGGAACACAATCTCATACTTGCAATGTATATATCTATTCTCAAAACAACAACTACAGACTCGTGCAAAACCTCAGCAATAACAAAAACAAAGACTCGAGCAAAACATCACAAACTTGTGCAAAACCTCACAACTACAAAAACACATACTTGAGCAAAATGTCACAGACTCGTGCAAAACCTCAACAACAAAATGAGTACACGTTCTTAATTTCTCCTTAACCCCCATCCCTAACCCTCCTCACAATCAACACTTTCGAACCATCCTCAAACGTATACTTTATCCACATGGGGGGAGGGGGGGGGCTCATCCACGTTTCCCCCGGCCTAGGCCAGCTTGTCAAGTCTAGTCCTCCATGAGCCGGGTTTTCGCAAGCTGGCTCCCCTTGGACTCAGGCCCCGAGCAGCTCGGGAGCGAAGACTTGCAGTGGATTGGGAAGCGTAGCGGAAGCCTAAAACAAAACACATAACACAACAACACAATAACGATCACTAACCAAGCTAATACAATAATTTTGATCACCAAATTTACGAACCTAAACACTACCGAAAACCAATATGCCCAATTCAAAATGTAATATTGTAGGTGAGTTGAACTAGACAACTAATTAGTTAGGTTAAATTGAAGAATTACTGCAGCCATGGGATGATTGAAAGGGACGTCACGTCACGTCACATTAAAGCAAATGCAAGCTACCTTGTGGAGTTGAAGTCAAAGAAAAATTAAACACCGTTTAGGTTTGACCAACATTATGAACATTTTAGATGACATTGAGAGATGCATTTGGAGGCACCACCAACCCTTGTATTAAGGAGTTTGAAGTCAGTTGGGGGTGCTTAATCGGCTCCGGACAAAAGATCGTCTAGAGTTTCTTGAGGAAGATCCGATATGCCCTCTTTGTGGAGTCGCGAATGAATCTTCGAGCCACTTATTCTTTGAAAGTACCTTTAGCTCGGAGATTTAGAGGGCGTTTCGTACTTGGATTAGCCTCCGACATAGGCCGTCCACACTAAAAGTAGCCCTCAAATGGATCAAGAAGGAGGCGAGAGGGAGTGGTTGGCAAACCAAGTTGAAGAAAGCGGCGCTTGCTACTACCGTATACTTCATTGGGAATGCTAGGAATCAGTTGGTGTTTGAGAATGAATACTAAGGCCCGAGTCTTGTAATTCGCAAGGTAAAAACACATGTTTATCAAATTATTTTTGCTATTTATCCGAATGTGCTTGTTGAATTTGAGAGGAGGAGCCTTGGGCTTTGGAAGGTATTTTTGGTGCTTGATTGTTGAGGTATTGAGGTGGTCGGATGGCCATGGTGTATGGTCATTTGGTAAGGGGAATTTCTATCCAAACAGGTTCTGCCCAGGTGCTAGTTCCGCTAACAAGGGCCTAGCGCCGCTAACAAGGCTCTAGCGCCGCTAAGGAAGGGCCTAGCGCCGCTAGAAGGAGGCCAGTGCCGCTATGCGGGCTAGCGAGGAGGTAGCGCGGATGCAGGTGCACAGCTCCAGGTACTAGCGTCGCTTACCTGGCTTAGCGCTGCTACCGCTCAAAGCCTAGCGCCGCTAGGTGCCCTAGCGACCAACTGAGGCTGCCGCTTATATGAACCTAGCGCACCTACCCATATGTTTAGCGCCGCTTGCCTGGACTCATCCTGTGCGTGACACGACATCACTAGAGTCGCTAGCGCTGGTTAGCGCCGCTAGACACGACTCGACCAGAGCGCGCCACGACAACACTAGCGCCGCTAGCCCCGAACCATCCTGCGTGCGCCATGACACTACTAGCGCTGATAGCTCCAACCTAGCGGTGCTAGCCCCGACTTCCAGCACATTTTCCTTTGGCGTGCGAACCGTACCATGCCACCCCTAACGACGCTACTCAAGGCCTACGCCGCTAGACCCGACTCCAAAAAAGCTTATGTGCGTGACCCGTTTTTATTTGTTTGCACTTTTTTTCTAGTGACTTTTGAGTGACCAACCGACTTGTGGTTGGCCTCGTATATCTTTATCTTGCGAATGAGGAACCGACCTATGGTTTCCCATTACGCTTTTGTATGCTGTTGACCAGTTGACCGAACCAGTTTTGATCTATATATTTACATTTAACGATAAAAAATAAAAGGAGTTTCAAGTCAGAGAAAAAATGTCANTTTTTTTTTTTTTAAATTATTTTATTAAATCATTTGTTTCACACATCGAATTGTTAGTCAAGTTGTATTTTGTTTGTGAGCATAGTGTAATTGACGTTGTGACTGACGGTCCTCGAGACGTAGACAATATTGGTTGAAATTCGTTATAAATTTAGTTTGCTTTTTTTCTTTCTCATAATTTATTTTATGCATGAAGACATAGGCAATATTTTATCATGAAGACATAATTTATTTTTATATGCTATTGCGTATTTGTAACACTCCAACACAATTAATATATAGAAAGAAAACAACTTGTACATAATTATTGGGACAACTTGCATTACTAATCTCATCTCGTCTCCTCTCCGTATAGTATTCTACTCCTCAACACTCTTTAACAAGAAAAAGTAGTACATAAGATTCCCATCAAACGGAGTATGGGGGTGAATTTTTATCTTTCCAAAAGGAGACGTGAGAGCATAAAATTGCTCCCCATTCATCCACCTAACTACAGGCTATATTAGTGTGTTAATCTATCTCTCTCTTAAAGTAGTTATCCCACTCGTGCTGTTTGGTGGTTCCAAATGCATAATACTTCCAACTGAACTCTGGATCAAATTCAGCGCTTGAATTCCTCCCCTCCTTCATCTCCCTCCTTAACGCATCAACTCTCTGGACCATTCCTCTTATCGCCAGATCAAAGGCATCCTTGGTTTTCTCCAGCCTCGACCTGTGGTCCACATAGATCACGTTTGGTATCAACTTTATCACCTTCTCCCTCATGGCCGCCACCCTCGAGGTCGGTATGCGGGACAACACCCTATCGATGCTAACCTTGAGATAGAGTCACAAAAATATGAATAAAAATTTTAATATTAGGACATTGATCCCAAGAAATAATGAACCATTTTCGGGATAATGTCCCAACAATGACACAAATTGCAACATAATGAGGAGAAGGTTAGCGTACCCAAAAAGAACTTTAGACAAGTAAACGGACCAAAAATAACTTTTGCCAAAAATATTAATTAATCAAAGATAAATGAAGAAGAAGAGTTATTGGAGTTTAATTAAATGAAAGCAACACAATTAAACTACCTTGTGGGTCTTGACGTCCCCCTCCGGTATGAGCACCGAGTAGGACCCAAAATCGGAAGGCAAGTGCCACAAGTACTGAACGTACGCAGAAGCGGGAGAGAAGAAGACTGGGATGCAACCCGCGAGTATGGAGTCGAAAGTGGACCTCCTGGTGAAGGAGTCCCCCGACGGCTGCAGGCAGAAAACAGATCCTTGAAACATCCTCATCAGGTTTTCCGGCTTGAGGCAGTTGTGTTTCTCATCCTTGCAGTGGACCATCTTGCACCTCTTGTCGGCCGCCCCACACTGGTCCATGATCTCCCCCCGGATGGATCCCTCCATGTTGGGGCGCGGGGCTCCCGCAAAGCAGAAGAGGCTCCGCCTCTTCTGCCTGCGCATCCTCCCCTGCCACTCCCGTACCTGCGCGTCGCTCGACGGGTGGAAGTAAGTCGGGTAAGGTATGGCAAAGTCGTTGGGGTGCCAGGGGCTGGACTCTATTGTTATCATGGTCATGTTCTGGGACTCGGGGGCCACCATCAAGCTATTTCCCCAGTCGGAATCTGCGTCGCCTGACCTGCGCAGGTCCCACGTGATGCGGCCGGAAACCAGGAAGTGGTCTCGGCCGCCCATGACCCTCCATTGGGGCCGCGAGCGGAGGAGGGCAAAGAGGTCAGTGAGGTCGGCGTCCTTCACGGAGGCGTTGTAAGTGTCCCAGAGGAAGCGGGAGACGTCGAGGCCCGGGTAGTAGGGCACGTAGATGGCGGCGGCCTTGGATGAGTCGTTGGTGAGGCAGTCGTAACGCTGCATGCGGCTGTGGAATATGACGTCTAGGGAGAATTGGTGGGTGACGTACCAGCACGAGGAGGAGAGTCTCTGTCCTAGGCCGCCGTTGTTAAAGTAGGGGCACATGTCGTGCCATTTGTTGAGGAGTTTGCAGTTGTTGATGTAGTCAGAGTTGAACCGCGAGGGGAGGTTCTGGATGTAGATGTATCTCCCCTCGCATCCACTTCTTGTTTTCTTTTCTTTATCTTCTTCTTTTTCTTGTTCTTCTTCGTGTTTTGGTAGTAAGGCCTCCACTTCTTTCTCCAGATCACCCATCACCGTTTCAATATCTGTTGTCTCGTTACATGGTGGCTCGTTTGGGTTGACATGGACATCTGAAATGAGTTTGGATGAATTGCTGGAGCTGATGAGGATGTCGTTGTGTGATATTCCTGGATTTTCTTGTGAGACGGACGAGAGTCCAGGGAGGGAAGACCAGTCGAAGCCGTAAAGCAACAAGTACCAGAAAAAGAACAAAAGAAAGAAAAACAACCACAGCTTTTTCATGGTGTGGTTTTCAGACGTCATTTTTGCTTGACGGATTCCTCTTTTTCGGGTCATCAACCTCCTGCTACATCTTTTCTCTTAATTCATTTGATTTCATTGCTGGACTTGCGGAGGTCATGACTTGAGTGTAATAAACGTATGCGCCAAATTGTATGGTGAAGCATGTTTTTTGGTGTACCCAAAGTTTTGGTTTCAACCTTTATTTATGTTTAGCAACACACAGAAAAAAAGATTAAAAAAAAAAGATTGTATTTATGTTTCGTTCGTTTCCGTGTGATGTGTGTGTGTGTGAGTGAGTTTTGTTGTGTTAGTGGTATTAATTACAAACAACATGTTGTGAAGAAAATGGATGGCAAGGCCATACACACCTTTTTGTTTTGATTGAGAAACAAGTGCCACTTTTATAGCCGAGAAAAGGTAGGATGAACTAGTGTTGGACCATTCATATATATATGTATATATTTGTGAGGTTGGTATTAACTTAGAAAGGTCTTAATTGAGACACTAACTCTATACTATTCCATTAAATATAAATATTTTGAAATTAAAATATAATACTTTAAAATGAAATATAAATATATGTAGTATAATTTCCGATTTGACAATTTAGAATTTGTGTAATTGAAAATGCCAAAAACGATTGGGCTATAATGTTCTAACTTGAGAGCATCTACATAGTACACATTACTAAACAATTTTCACCAAATATTATTACTCTACGTTTCCTATTAAAAGTCAAATGTTTATGGAAAAATAAATAAATAAAACTAACATTTTGTAATTCTCATGGAATATAATACGTATAATTATGTTCAAATTACAATAAATCATTTATAAATTAATTATAAATAATAAAATAATTATTATATTTAATAAAAAAAAATTGAAAATAGTATATATTTTTGGGTATTACTAATTCAATATACATTTATACATGAAAAAATATTATTTTTAATTTAATATTATTAAGCTTTTTATGAAGCTTTATCAAACTTTTTATCGATGGGGACGACGCTGATCCGAGGAGCACCGACTGATCGAACTTGGACCTTTGGATGACCTATTTGAGACTCGACCTGAAGGTACATCAGGTAGTAGGATCGACAAGATGAGCAGAACATAGGAGCTTGAAATTGTGGGTACTATACCTCGAGGTAATTGGGGTCGGTCACACGGTTAGACTGTCTAATAAAGAAGACTAAATTATAAAAATAAATATTATTAGGATAAGATCCACACGTAGGATCACGTAGCCTAACAAAATTGGGCAGTTCAGACATTACGAACGGGCAGTCCTGGAAGCCCACTCGAGCAGCCTTGAGCAACAACGTATCATCCCCCTATATAAGGGAGTGAGGTATGTCCACTGTTAAATTACATACTCTCTATACACTTACATATTTTTCATTGTCTTTCACATCTTGCTCACTTAAGCATCGAACGCTCTTCAACGGAAAAACTCCCTTCGGACTCGATTTGCAGGTCTTGGAGATCAACCATCGGCAAAGACGACAGATCAGGTCGAACTGAGTCGATCGAGGGTTCTTTCATACCAATATTGTTAATGAGAAGACAATCCATAAATTTTTATTTATATACATGTATTATTAAAGAAACTTTTTTGTCTTTTGTATTAGTAAATAAATAAACATATTTATTATATATAAAATTCAAAACTATTGGCCATTAGATAAATTTTTTATATATAAAACAACAAATAAATAATTATATTATATGTTTCTTAATTTAACACATAGTAGACATATAAAATTATTATTTTATATATTTATATAAAAATATTTTTTCATAACTTATTTGTACATCTCAAATCAAAATTAGTTGAATCGATGTTTTTTTTTTTATTTTAATAGTGCAAGATTTTAGTGACCTGAATATACCATGTAACAATTTTATTGAATGAAATATCTTTTTTTTTCATTAAACACTAAAATATTTTAAAACAAATATATAAATATCACATACACGTTTGGCTGAATGCATTTTTTGAAAATTTTTGAAAACAAAATCAATATTTTAAAATATTAACAAAAAATAAACTAAAAAGAAAAAATTTCATCTAAAAATGCTTCAGTGGATAATCGAGGGTTCGACTCCTCGGAATCTACACAGAAGAAGCATAACTCGGATAGTTACCATAACTTAACTTGGTAAAATAATTTACCAACTTGAAGAATTTTTCTTAGCTTAAGGTTCTTGACCTAGTTAAATTTTCTTAAATTTGGAACTCTTGGCTAAGATATTTTTAAACTCGGAAAAAGGGTCTCGAAGTTTGGTATTTAAATAGTGTCTTAAAACCACGTTCACGGCTCGAAAATATTTTCAATACTCAATGCGAAAACTGCAGGTCGCCCGTGGCGTTCCCTTGCTCGACGCTGCCCAGCGCTCCCCGATGTTGCGGTTCGCACCATATGCGTGCTCGCTCGTGGGACGGGGTCTGGTGGCCTAGGTCTTGCGTGCTGACACGGGTACCAAGTGCACTCTGCGCTGCTGGGACGGTTACGGGTCGCTGGGCTCAGTGTCGTGCATGCAGGCACAGATGATCGCGCGCGTTGCGCTGCTGAGACGCGGGACGCTGAGCTCTCGGGACAGGGGCTCTCAGGCTATACGCTAGCATGGGAGCTGCGCCGTGCTCGCGCTTGTGCTCGTTGTGATGCTTGTGGGGAATGACGCGTGGACATGGATGGCAGCAACTGCGGCACGACACGAGGCGACTAGGCGCGCTTCGCAGAACACTGGCTGCACGCCTGCGTGACCGACGCGGCCAACACTCAGCTGCCCCTGCGTGCTGCTTTTTTCTCGGGTCGATGCGACGACCTAGCCACAACTTCCCAGGCTGGTCACGACCAGGCACAGTCTGAGGGTTTTAAGGCTTAAAAATTTTAAGTTTTAAAATGTAGATTCTTGCCTCAAAAGCGAGGCTCAACACAGTAATATAATCTAATTTTTCTCAAAGCACATTTCAAGATTTTTTTTAAAGCATTTTTTCCAAAACATTTTTCCTAGGTACTTTCAACATAAATTTTCTGAGGCTAAGAGGATCAATTTTTCAACATTCAAGGCAACAAAATGCACGGATCCAAGGCTTCAACTCAAGGTAACCAAAATAGAGTCCAAAACATCTTAATTTCACAAACCCTTGAATTTTCTCATAAATTCAAAGGATCTATTCTATACGAACCTTAAGAACATAAATTCTCAACTCTTCTTGAATAAGCTTAAAGAGGGTAATCAGATTTATTACCTCTCTTTAGGAATCTACAATCTAAGGGTAGATGGATCATATCGAAGCCTCGGATCTCTCGGCTCGGCTACTCATCTCGGCCTCGGCTACTCGGGTTGAGTGCGCGCGATGGCGCGACGCTATTGCTTCTCGGCCGTGATTCGGATAGTGGTTGTGGCTGGCCTTGTGCATTCAGCAGAGCACTACTGCGACGGAGTCTTGGTTAGGTGCTCGTGGTTGCTATTCGCGGCTAACCGGCATTGTGTAGACCGAGACCTAGCGGGAGTTCACGGCGCGATGGCGGGATGACTGCTGCAGCGTGCTCTTGCGGGAGTTCAATTGTCAGCGAGAAGGCTGTACAACGACCTTGGTTGTCCTCGGTTGTGGTTCAGAGGATGTTGAATGTCTGCGGCACCTCTCGACGATGGACACAACTCCTCGGGTGCTTCTTGTTGCGGTTCACCTCGACATCACGATGGTGATTTCTTGGCAGGGTTGCGTACGGCTGAGGGAGTGTGATGGGGTAGACGTCAGGGCTGTTTAGGTGGGTTTTTGGGAGAGAAAGGACAGGTTTTAAAGAGTGTTTTTGGTGATCTCTTGCTTTTAAAATTCTGGCCGAAAGGGAAAGGATTTTTTGACCCAAAATGAAACTTGGAAAGGTGGAAAATACCAAGTGAAGATGGGATCAAAATCCTTCCTTATTGGGGTGATAAGGCCATGTAAAAAGGGGGAAAACTTGGCTTGATTGGGGCTTAAGTTATCAGCTAATTGAAGAGTATAAGGGATAAAATTTGTTACCAAAATTGGCTTCAAAAGGGTTTGAAATTTGAACTAAGTCTTGGAGCCAATGAGAGCTTAAGGGCCAAAATTTTTAATACATAATGGGTTGGGTTTTTTTCTCTTGAGGGACGAAAAATATCTCTTAAACTCTGGCCGAATTGTTGTCTTGCTTGGGTAGACACTTAGCAAAAGGGCTTGCACGAGAATTTGAAGACGGACGAATTTTGAATAGAAAAATAAATTGCTGATAATTGAATAATTCATGTAGACTTGGCCATCTACAAAAATTATTTATCTTAAAGGATTAAATAAACGAGATTTTAAAGAACTTAGTTGAGCTCAAGAAATTAAATGCAATGCAATGTACTCGAAAATAAAATAAAATGAGATGTCTCTTATTAAACGAACGGATAAGTTAGAGCCTCGTTCAGAAGTAAGGTTGTTTGTGGCATATTCTAAGGAAACAGAACGTGGTCTGTTGTATAGTCCCGAAGACTAGGAAGTGATTGTTAGTACGAACGCTAGGTTCTTGGAAGAACACTACGTTATAGGCCATAAGACTAGTAGTGGAATGTCCTTTTGAAATCGGGATTAGTATTGAAACAAAGGACGGACATAGTATAGTCTTGACTGACCGCACCAGATCTCGTAACGCTTCCGGTTCTCTTTGTTTTATGTAAGAAAAAAATAGAAATACTATGTTCTCTTTGATGTAAGAAAAAAATAGTCAGAGGAGAAACAATGTCTGTCTTTGTCTTTATCTTAGGCGAAGAGAGAGAAGGAACCAATCCCGGAAGGAGACTATAAGAAGGAAGAGAGTCTTTTCCCATGCTTAACACCTTATCGAAAAAGGAATACAAGGCTCGATATAATTGACCTTTTTTTGTCCTGCTAGGCTGGTATCCTAGTTGGAGCATGATTTTCCATGCTTCCTTATGAGATAAAGGGTGTAAATACTTCAACACCAAATGCACTTGATGTTACACTATATAACTCTGAAGCACGTGTCACCGACGATGCATCTGTACCAATAGTACCTCGTCATAATGGGAGGGTTGTCAGGCAGCCCTATCAATTCATGTTTCTAGGAGTGTCTTTTGAGACCGTCCTAGATGGACTTGATATCGACCCATGGACCTATGACGAGGCACTCAAAGACTAGGACACAGAGTTTTGGGAAAGTGCGATGGAGACTGAAATGGAGTCAATGGACTTCAATCAGGTCTGGGATCTTGTAGAGCCACCCAGTGGCATTCGCACCATTGGATGCAAGTGGGACTATAAGAGAAATATACGATCATATGGAAATGTTTAAACCTTCAAGGTTAGGCTTGTTGCAAGGGATACACTCAGAAAGAAGGTATCCATTATGAGGAAACCATCAAGATTTTCTTGGTTGTAGCCACTCATATGGATTATGAGGTCTGGAAGATGGTTGTTATGACCGCTTTCCTTAACGGGAATTCGGATGAATACAACTATATACAACAACCAGAGGGTTTCATTTTCAGAAGGCCTTGAGCATCTAGTCTGTAAGCTTAAACTGTCTATTTATGGACTGAAGCAAGCTTCGTGATCTTGGAACATCCGTCTTGACGAGGTTGTCCACTCATTTGGATTTATCCAATGTCCGGATGAGTGCTACGTGTACATGAAAAGTGATAGAGACGTGGTAGTACTTCTTATGCTATACATAGATGACATTCTTCTGATTGGAAACAGTGTGAAGAAGTTGTCAAACGCACAGGTATGTGTTAGGTTATATTAGGAATGACAACAACATGCACGTTTGGATTTGGCAAAATAAACTCTAACGCAGCGAAATCTATAGTTAGGGTTAGGACATTACCGTTTAAATTTTTTGCCGACTCAGAGACGTTTCTGATTTCCTTTGATGGAGATCGTCTGATTACCAGAATCCAACGGGCTGCCGAATATGTCCTTGCTCGATTCTGATCGAGTCACGGAATAAAGAACGGATCACCAAATCGTGCTCGTCGGGCTCGGGCCGGTCGAATCGGGCTCGGTTCACTGGGTTGACTCGATCGGACTCGGGTTGACCCGGTCAGAACTCAGCTGGCTCGGTAGGGCTCACTCAGCTCGGCTAGGATCGTCTCGGTCGGGTGCAGCGGTGCGGTCGTGGACAGGCACTGGCTCGTTGGTAGGTACGCGACGGGCGTTGGTCAAGACGCGGGGTGGTGTTGTAGACGCGGGCAGGCGCCGGAACCACGGGCGTGTGCAAAGTGGTAGTTCTAGGGTGACACAGACTGGGACTCGTGCACGTTCAGACGCGGGAGTCCTTTTCCTGCGCGGACTGGGACACGAGCGATGGACGCGGGCGGGTTCTAGCAACGCGCAGGCGTGAAGATCTCGGGTTGTGCTGCGCACTAGCAGGTGCGACGACGTCAAGGCGTCACGGGATGGTGGTGTTGGGCGTCGCTGGTCAGGAATTGCTGGCGACTGGCTGCGGGCCGATGCTCGTGGCTAGGCGCTAGCTGTCCCCGACGGTTGAACGGCGGCGGCGATTTCCGGCGGCGGTCGACGGTGGTGGTTGGCCGGAAAAAGTAGATCTTCAAGGTTTGAATGATCTCACCTTAAGATCTTCTAATATATTACCTTAACACCTACTTCAACTAATCTTGGTGGTGCGATTTATCGAAACTCCCAAACTCTCGAATATATGTCGATCTCGATTTTCCTCTTCCTCTTGGAACCTTAAAATCGAGCTCAATCAATAGTAGGGGAAGAGGTTGGGACATGGTGTATTTATAGGCTACATTAGAGACCTTAAGGAGGTGCTAAATATGGGCTTATCTCATTAGGCTTAGGAATCCTAATCATGCTCCATATCCTTTCCCATGTAGAAGTCTTATTCCTCCTAACCTCAATCACCCTTCTAGAAGACTCCATAGTCTCCTAACCCTAGGGTGATTAATCTAGAAGGAATATTCCTCTACCAATGGAATCTACATTATGGAATATAATTAATTCCTAAATCCTAATTAGAACTAAATAATAAAACATCCCACTAGAGTAATATTATTGCTCTCCTCATTTAGCTCCAATTTATTCAATAAAATCAAACCTCCAAATGATTAATTAATATTAATCTAATTGACCGATTTACCTCCTTATGTTTAAGATATAACGTCCGTCGAGTAATTTAATTATTGATAATAAAATTAATGCGACTTCATCATTTCTGAAACTAGTACCACTCAGTTCATCAATCATTATACCGGATAATTATCCACCTGCAAGGTTTGACATAATATTCTTTCTTGAGCTCATTTCAGGGACGTCATCAACTCAGCGCACTGGGACATAGTGATTGTAAATAATTTATAACGGCACATCATATAAACACTCTTACTTACCAAAATACCGAGTATGTCATCCCAACAGAATAGGAATCACCCTTGGTAAATCAAATAAAAAAGTAATGAATATATATATGCCCATTTTACATTATCTTACAGTTTAAGAGAACACATACAATCACTGAAGGTCTAGATTGTAACAACGATCAGTAAATCTTATAATCTTATCCTTCCGCGGTACTTTCAACACTTATCATAAGTACTAGTGTAACCCATCAGTCAAAGATCAACTAAATCAAGACTACACTACAGTACTTTCCAACTGGGGTCTCACTGCCTGTCTAAACTGTGAACAATTATATTTTACAAGGAACAGATAATATGATCTTTCTGTTTGACACGACGAACCATATTATCTACAATATAAAATAATGGAGTTATGATTGCATAAATAAATAAACTGCAAACATAAATACTTTGATTAAAACACGATTGCCAGATCAAAATGGTATTGTTTATATCTGAAAGCCAAGCTTTTACCGCATATCTAACAATATGGTTGTCCAAGTAGTTTGATATGAAATATTTGGGAGAAGCATGACACATTTTCGAGATCAAGGTCATTCAAATGTGAGAAGAGAATGTTGTGCTTATCTCAATCCTCGTAGATAAATATTGTCTTGGAGCATTTCAACATGCATGATTCAAAGAGAGGGCAACTGCTTTTTTGGCATAGAATCCCTCTGTTTAAGAGGATGCCTCCCAAGACACCTCAAGAGATAGGGGACATGAAAAGAGTTTTTTATGCATCGACAGTAGGAAGCCTTATGTATGAAATGTTATGCACGTAGCCAGATATTTGTTATGCCGTAGGCATGGTAGCCTGATATCAAAATAATCAAGGACTGGAGCACTAGACTGTGGTAAAGCATATACTCAAGTACCTAAGAAAGACTAAGAAGTACATGTTAGTTTACCGAGCAGAGGAGTTGCTCCTGTTGGATTACACTGATTCTAATTTCCAGTAAGACCGAGATGAAAATAAATCCACCTCAGGGTTTGTGTTTACTCTGGGAGGTGGAGCCATATTTTGGAGGAGTGTGAAATAGATATGCATGGCAGACTCCACCATGGAAGCCGAGTACATCGCGGCCTCAAAGGAAGTGAAAGAAGTGGTGTGGCTCAAGAACGTCCTGTTAGACCTTAACGTGGTACTGAGTTTGCCCACTGCAATCACAGTCTTCTGTGATAACAGTGGGGCAGTAGCACACTTGAAAGAATGACGAACACATAAGGCCAGTAAACATATAGAGCGCAAGTACCACCTGATACGAGATATCGTTAGATGAGAGGAAGTCGTTGTTGCCAAGATAGTGTCAGAAGACAACTTAGTAGATCCTTTTACGAAGAGCCTACGGGCGAAGGTCTTCGACCGACACGTAGAAGGAATGTGAGTCAAGCGTATGGCGACTAGTTAGATTAGTCTTTGAGAATTATATTGAAAGAAGATATGCTTAATAATAATCGAAAGCTTTATAGAGTATAAATGAGAGATTGTTAGGGTATACTGTAAAAGCTCGGCTTTAAGTTTCTGACAATACCATTTTGAATGAAAAATATGTTTTAGTCAAGTATATATGTTTGTAGTTTATTTATTTATACGATCATAAGTTCCTTTATTTTACGTTATAGATAATATGGTTCGATGTGTCGAACAGAAAGACCATATTATTAATTACTTGTAAAATGTAAATAAATGATTCATAGCCTAGACGAAATTGAACTATTTGTTGTGAAAGGTTATAGTGTAATTTTGATTCAGTTGATCTTTGAATGATGAATTATGCTAGTACACATTGGATGTAATGAGTGGAATAATGGAGGATAAGATTATTTTATATTTAGCAAGTAAATAATTTAGACCTCAGTAATTGATGCATTCTCTTGACCCGTAAGACAATGAACGGGCATATGTATTCAATACTTATTTATTTGATTTAACAATGGTGATTCTTATTTTAATTAAGATGACATACTCGTTATTTTGGTAAATAATGTTGTTTACATGATGTGCCGTTGAAATTGTTTACGGTTACTATGTCCTTGTTCGCTTGGTTGATGATGTCCCAAAAATTAGCTCAGGAAGGATTTATTATGTTAAGTCCTGCAGACGGATTAATTTCTAACATAATAATTAAGAACTGAGTGGTGCTAATTTCATATAAAAGAAATTAATTAATTTTAATTATCAGTAATTAAATTAATTAATAGACAATATATCTTAAACATAGAGAGGTAACTCGATCAATTTAATTAATTATGCGAGGGCCAAATTATTATATAATTTGGAGCTAATGGGGAGATCGATATTATTACTATAGTGGAATATATTATTATTTATTCAAATTAGGAACAGGAATTAAAAGGTCTACTAGAATACTAACATGTAGAAAAATTTAATGTCTTCTAGAATTTTACCAAATTGGAAGAATTAAAACTATTCTAGAAGTTAACTAAGTTGAAGGGCATTAGGACTTCTAGAAGGTTAATAAGTTGGAAGACATAAGGATTTCTAAAACTATTTAAAGAAGCCCATATTTTGCACCTCCTTAGGATAAGTGTTGTAGCCTATAAATACACCAAGTCCCAACACCTCCTACATATACATATGCCATCCGATATTAGTTTTGAAAAAGAGGGAAAATTGAGAGAAAATATTAGGAGATTTCAGGAGTTTCGTTTAGTCGCACCACCAAGACTATCTGAAGTAGGTGTAGAGGTAATACATCAGAAGATCATAAGGTATAATTTTTTTCATCCTCACTAATTAATTATCATTGGAAAAATATTCTGGCGACCAACTCTCGACCACCAGAAATAGCCCACGGCCACCGCGACCACCCAACGAGCACCCAGCAGCGATCGCGACCATCCATCGATCCTGTTCAAAGGTCCCGCACGACCGCGACATTCCATGTCTGAATGTGCAGACTCGCGACGACCTACACCCGACAACACCGCACGTGACCGTGACGACCCACAAGGTTCTCAGACGCGACCCGTGAAGATCCAGGACAGCACCCGACGCACAACCAGTTCCTCGCAATTCCAAACGCGCATCCAAACAGGCAGTACCTGTTGCACACGCAGACCCGAGATAGTGCTGACGCGTGATGCGTCAGCACCTGACAGACCCACATGACCTGCGACCAGCCTCCGATCGATTCCCGGCGACTGGTGATCAACCGAGGAGGCCAAGTTTGGTTGCCCAACGGACTCTGCAGATAAGACAATTTTCAACAATGAAAATCTACAGCGTCTCTGAGTTGGAAAACTTTTAAATTGTAAGTCCTACTTCTAACTATAGATTCTGCTACGTTAGGATTTAATTCGTTAAATTCGGATGTGCATATCAATAACGTTCCTCATAGAACCCAACAGATTCTCCTTCCCACCAAGGGAGTTCTATAGGTGTTAAGTAATTCAATAGAAGGCCTTGGGGTAGTCGAGCACCCGAGGAAATCTTAGCACACCGATCAACGTTGGCCATCCGAGCACCGCCACGAGATGACTCGAGCCCATTGACGTTCACCTGACGCGGACTACTCCTTCGCAGCGTCCAAAAACCGTCACCTCCCTACTATCGGTGACAACCCTTGTGACCTACGAGAGCCTCGTTGTACCCGGAGACGGCTTGCTGCTCCCCGTGATGCCGTGCGACCCGCGACCTCCTTGCGCCCGGCGACCACCTGCTGCAGCGACCTGATGCCGAGCAGACCCGTGACAATCCCACTTGACGCAAGGCGACCTGAGATGATCTTCTAAACACTAATCATGACCCGCCTGCTTCTATCTACACGAGACGTGACTCGCGACACTCTGACAAGGCCTCGTCTGGCTGCCCAGTGAACTTTGTGACTCAGACGATCTCCAACAGCGAAAATCTACATTGTCTTAAAGTCGACAAAGTATTAAACTGTAAGTCTTCTACTTTTACCTATAGATCTACTGCGCATAGGTAATTTTGTATATAAATTTATAAGTTGCACCTTAGTGGCGATCCTTATAGATCCTAAAAAAATGAGCAACTACTATTTCTCTATGTTCTTTCCACAAGACCTTACCCCCCTCTCAATGAAAATGAGCTTGGTAGGGTTGAGCTTAATTCACGGCCCTTTTATTTGTACTTTATTTATACTAGATTTACTTTGAAAGATACTAAAATTTTGTGCAACTAAAATTTGAAAGATACTAAGTTTCCACACTGTTTTGTTTTGTCCGATTTTTTGTCCAATGTTTTGTCCCATTCTATAGGAGATTGCTATTTCTTTTTTCTTTTTTTTTTTGTGATTAATAGTTAAAAGATACTATTTTGCAAAAAATATGTACAAATTAGTTTGTACTTTTTTCAGCCAATTTCGAAAAATATTTCCTAATACGTCTCATTTAATTTCAATTTATCGGGTTTAGTCACATAACATGTTCGAATTGTTTTTAAAAAAATTGATGGTGCGTATAATAAATGCAATTTGAACATTTGAAAAAACGTTATCGTACATTTTTCAAAGTGATTTTGCGACGTAAGTCATATTTATTAACTTATTTTATTGTGATTTTTTGTGCATATCAAAATGTATAAATTCTATCCTATTATATCAAACAAAATTATTTGTGCATATCATTTTTTATACTTCAAATACCGTTTCCAAGAAACAAAATAAATAATATTGTGTACATAGAGACATTTATTAATATATAACTAACATTATGTTTTATTCTAATACATCTGTTTTATGTTCTCACCAATCATCTAAGCATCCAAATCTAAATGCTTCATTTAATAATACTAGCCCGTGCATCGCACGGGTACTGCACTAGTTTTATTACATAAGAATTAATTCTGTATACATATGAATTATTTTAATTAATTATTTTGATGTAAAGATTTTTATAAAAAATTTCCAACAATTTAAAAAGATATATAATGATTTGTACTAACAAATATAATTTTGTCAAATATTGATAAGGAAAATCTATAAATCATGAAACTAGTGGTGAAAAATTAAAATTATAAGACTAATTTTTTTAAAAAATAAAATACATCATAACACATATAGTGTAGGATTTTTACCCGAATTTATTATGTATATGAATTATAATTTTATAATTAATTGTACTACATAAATTCCAAATCAAATTTAAAATAACAGTGTGCTTAATTTGTAAAAGTTGTAAAAGTTGATATAAAAGAGAATATTTGAGAATATTCTTTTGGGTTTGAGAATGGGTTTTCGGTTGGAGATGAATCACTGTTTGATATGGCAGTTACTGCAAAATGAGTTTGAGAATGAGTTTTTCGGTTGGAGATAGTCTAATACTTAATCATACCGAATATGAAATCACCAAGCACACTTTTTTTTCTCTTTTAAATAAATTTTGTCCAAAGTCAAAAACTCTTTATTATTATTATTATTTTCTTATTTCAGTTAATCATCCTACCGTGCTTTGAATTTGGTTGAGGGTGTCATTCGAGTTGAGCCGAGCACTTTATATTGAGCTCATGCTCATTTAATAAACGAGCTACATGCTCAACTCATTTAAATTCATGAAGATCGACTTGGTTCGGCTCGTACAACAAATTCAAAATCAAGAAATGCTTGTTTGTGAACACAGTTTGTGCATTTGTGAATTTATGATAATTTGTAATGCTATGTTTAAAATAATAAGAAATAATAATGGTACTACTTATGGAAGACAAATTGTGGCAGCTAAGGTTCATAATAGCTTCATCTTTATTTATTGATTTATAGGAAGTCCTTGGTTCAATCCGGCTCTTGTGCTCCGAAGCTTTTTTCATATGTATGCACACGCCACCTGATATAGCCATATAAAGATATACCGGCCCATAAACTCTTTACTTGACTGGATAGCTACTCAAACCGTCCACACGTCGATATACTCCAGTCGACGTATTTAAGTCGACTTCCACAAAGTCGACTCTTCATAGAATAACGGCGAGGGAAGGTAGAGCCCATACGAGTCGACTGCGTGAAGTCGGCCTCACGCAGTCGACATGCCCAAATCGACCTCCGAAATGTCGATTTTCCATAGAATGACCACGAGGATATGCGGAATCCATGTAACTCGACCTCTAGAAGTCGACTTCACGCAGTCGACTCCCAAAAGTCGACTTCTATTTAAAGAGGACCAACAAGAGCATAGCCTCCGAATAATCAGATGATCCTAAGTCGACCTCCTAGTACTCGAGGTCGACTCCTCGCACCTCGAGGCACGAAACACACGGACGACTCAATACACTTGTGATATCTCTTGGAATCTCTTGTCCTCCAATGGATAAGAAGGAATCTTGCCATGACTCAGCAAGGGAGGGGAGACGAATCGACCGGGGCAATCTAGACCTTTCAGGTCAACCGACCGGGGCATTTTTGTACCCCAAGTAAGTGTTTCCTCCTATATAAAGGAGGGGAGGTAACCCTAAACCCTAACTTCCATTCATTCACACTCTCCTCTATAGCTGCTGCTGCTCTCTCAGAGCAGCCTCTCTTCATCTCTTTCATATACTGACTTGAGCGTCGGAGGCTCTACGCCGGAAACACTTCCAGCGTTGAGTTCTTGTAGGTGTTTACGGCGGTCTAGCAACGGTTCGAAGGCGATCCAAGCAGATCTGAGCTCAAAACTATTGGTTCTCTTCAGATCCAGAAGTAGACCTATCATTTTGGCGCTGTCTGTGGGAAGTTCTTGAAGGAATTAAGAGCTTTGCACCCAGTTCTTGAAGGAATTTGGAGGATGAGTCTTCCATTCAAACTATCAAGAGCGGAAGTCGATGCACATGCACCATTTGTTTAGTGCCTTCCTCACTATCATCGTGTTGGATATCCATTCAGGGAATTGGATTTCTTTGATGTGTTTGGCTTTCAATAGCTTGTCCACCTCGACTTCAATTGCTTTGTCGATTTCAGCTCCATGATGCCTGAGTCGTTGCTTCACAGGCTTTCTGAGGGGGTCGTTATTGAGTTTATGTTCCATAACTTTCGGACTGATTCCCGTCAACTCCTCAGGGGAAAAGACAAATATGTCCCTGAATTCCTTTAATAACTCCACCAACTGTTTTCGCAACTCGTCCTCCAATTCTCTCCCGACTTTGGTGGTTTGATATTCCCTTTCTCCAATTTGGATCTCCATCAATTCTCCGTGTGGCTCGAGGTCTCTCCCTCTCGGCCTCTTCTCACTCGACATAGGCTTTTTTCCTTCCTTGATTTCAGCTCGTTGATTGGTTTTCAGCGCGATCTGATAGCATGTTCTCGACAGCTTCTGGTCCCCTCGAGCCTCTCCCACTCAATCTCCGACGGGGACTTTCAGTTTCATGTGGTAAGTCGACACCACTGCTTGGAAGGCATTGAGTGTCGGCCTCCCAAGGATCACTTTGTAAGCCGACTCGACGTCGACCACCACAAATCTCACCATCTTCACCTTCCTCAAGTCACCTTCCCCTAGGACGACAGCGAGCATGGTCTCTCCTAGGGGCGCGACCTCCGATCCATTGAATCCAAAGAGTGACGTATGTAGAGGTGTGAGCTCGATGTCGAGTTCCATCCTCTTGAGACATTCATAAAAAATCACATTCATCGAACTTCCCGTGTCGACAAACACCCTTTGTACCTTGTATCCCATATCGGCAGGTCCAAGGTTCATCGCTGGCCCATTCTCATCGACCTGTTGCACCTCGACCTCGAGCATACGCCTTCCTTGCTCGATTTGAGTCTCCATCTGTCGATCCTCCAAAAGTCATGTGAATTACTCCCTTTTTCGGGGGGAGTTCCTCCTTCTCCGGTGATCTTGCCCTCTTGCGAGGGCTTTTACTTCTCTCCCTCCTTCTGCTCGATCTCTCACGATCTTTATATATAAACTCCTTCAGATGACCGGCTTTGATCAACCTCTCGATATCGTCTTTGAGGTGTCTGCAATCGTCAGTGTTGTGCCCGTAATCTTTGTGGAATCGACAATACAAATTACTCTAAGGCTTCACAGGTCCGTCTTTCCTTGTCCTTGGCCATCTCACCACGTCATCATGAATTTCCCTCTCCATTACCTCGAGTATTCTCGCTTGAGAAGTCGACTGGGGTGTGTATTGAATCGGCCTCCATCCTCTGGATCAATGGCCCCTATCAGCTCGTGGGGATCCTCTCCTTTCCCCAGTCGAATGGATTTTTTTCTCTTTCTTATCGTCTCGACTCTCTGTCTGGGATGCCTTCACGCTTTATAAATAATCAGCTTCTGCCTCTTCAACATTCATGTACTTAGCACATCTTCCCAACACGTCATCGAAACTCTTACCAGGTCGTTTCGCCAAAGAGTTCTTACACAGCCCTGGTAGCAGTCCTCTCGTCAATCCCGCCGACTTGATCTCCTCTGTTGCTGTCGGGCAGTCAACACATGCCCTTGTAAACCTCGCCACATAATCTCGCAGCGACTCCCCCTTCTTCTGTTGCATGCTGATTAGTGAGAGGTAGGATTTATCCTGCACTCTAACACTCGCGAATTGATTGAGGAAACTCGAGCTAAAACCATCAAAGTCCTGAATCGACCCAACTGGTAGTTGGAGGAACCAGTCCTGAGCCGACCCCTTCAGAGTCATCAGAAAAGCGCGGCATTGCACCTGGTCACTATAGCGGTGAAGCACCGCCATATTCTCGAAACTTCTTAGATGTCGAGAGGGGTCAGTCGAGCTGTCATACCATATGCTTAATTCCCTGAAACCCTGTGGCAAGTCGGCTCTCAAAATGTGTTGCGAGAATGGGTGTTCCCTTGCGCCTCTGCTCTTCTTCCCTCCTACTCGTGCCTGCAAGTCGCGGACCTGGACCATCAATTGTTCTAACGTCTCATCTCTCGCTTGTGGGTTGATAGTTCGAATGGAAGACTCCTTCTCGTCTGCCCTTCTGTTTCGACTGAGCCTGCTGTTCGACACGAGGCTGTTGCTCGACCAGCGGGTTCTGCTCGACTTGGGGATTCTGCTCGACCCGCGGATTATACTCGACTTGCACCACTTGTTTCATCTGTGTGGCCACAGCTTCAGCGATCATCTTTTGCATCTCGCTCCTCGTCATTGTCAGCGTTTGCTCCTCGACGCGGAGTTGTGTTTGCGTCTGCTCTGGCACTTCCTGAATTTGCTTTCCCTCGCATCAAGACATCTCCGTTGGCTCCTTTTCTCCAACACCCGAATTAGGGTTTAATGTTTGATTTGCTCCTACTTGGGTCAACACTTGCATCTTCACTCCGGGTGGAGTAATGGGTGTTTCTCTACCCAGATTCGTCCCCGGCGGCAGAAGTCCTCCAAATGGTGGTAATCCCAGCATCTGCATCACCGGAGGTCTAGGGGTAGAGAGTGGTGGTGGTCTCCTGTCTGTCCAAGCTCCCCTAAACTCCTCATTCAAGTTCCTCTGCAAACCTTCCTTCTCAGCCATCAGAAACAGATCGGAGCTAGGTGCAAAGCTCTTAATTCCAATCACTACCTGCTGAACATTTAATGCTAGTATGGGCTCCATTAAATGCGCTAAGGTCTTTTGCCGGGCTAGGTATCATAGGGCCGTAGGCTAGACTGACACATCCCATCGGCAATCATTAGTTGACAAGTGGCATTATAATATTACTTTCTAAATTCTCAGTCCGTGTGACGGCCGACTTGATGGAACCTCAGGTTGGACTTCGGTTGCTAGTTGATCCCCCTGGCCTTCGATATCCTATTACTCTGTCCGGCACTTTACCAAACGGCATCATACGAGGTAACAGGTGTCGAGCTCGGATATAACATACCACGTCGTCCTCGTTAGCTTTGGTCTTTGGTCAGTTCGGCAATTTCGTGCTCGACCGATAAGCGGCTTTGATGGTTAGGTCGTCCCCATCTGGTTCCTTGCCCCCGAACTGGAATCCTCGTAGGCGTCCAACTCGGATACCAACATACAGGCCCCTGAGCTCAGGAGAGACCTTCAGCGTCTCTTTTGCAGTCGTCGTTAAGCAGTAAGGTTCGAGTTGGTCTGGTCGTATTTTCATGGTTCGTCAATGAGCACGACATCTTCTCCATACATGAATGAAATTCGCGAGTGCTCTCCAGAATATTGATGGTGGGATACGAACTGATGGGTCATTTACTGTGGGAGGTTCGAAACATTTCGTTGTCGTCCCTGAAAAGTCGCACCCCTGAAATGATCGCCCACGTGGGGCACACGTGTCGGTCCCCTGTCCAAGCGTATGAAAGGGGCACGATAGTTGGCTTCGAAAGGACGCCTATCTTCTAATTTTGAATTTTAAAACTTTTGTGTACGTGTCGCCATCCAATTGAGTTCCCGCATCTATAAATATAGATACTTAACCAGTTTTTTGATTTTTCCTACGTTTGCAACTTTTGTATTCCAGATTCTTGAGCGCAAGAGTTATTCCCTGTGCGAGTTTTCGAGCTTTTCTGGCAAGTTCCTTTGGTAATTTCCTGAATCTTCCTTTGATTTCACTTTTCATTTTTCAAATTTTTCTGGAATGTCTGTGTCTCCGAGATCGATCATCGGCTCTGGTCCTACCGGCGAGAGGATCGACTCTTCCAGTGACACGGCGGCGACAGGTTCTGGTAAAGTGGTTGTCTATTCACCGACGGCTGCGGCGGACGCGCTCTTTGCGGAGGTTCCCTTTTCCATGGTCCGACCTAATTCTTCGAAGACCGAGACGGCCTCTAGCGATGGCGACAGTGAGGGCTCTGGAGTCCCTCCATCTCCTTTACGTGGCGGCAATGAGATCGATCTGAACAAGTCGGTTGAAGCCGACGAGGGCGACGTCGATGTCGACTTCCTCCAGTCCGTCTTCGACGTCAACCCGGACATGGTCGATGAGATCCTTCGAGGCGATACCGAGGGGCGAGGGCGAGTTTCTATGGATGTAGGTGACGATGTCACCAACGTCGGGGTCGAAGCTTCGACAACAGTCCCCGCTGGCTTCTGGCGTCGACCTTCCCGAGTTTGGGCGACTCTCAGCGAGGCCGTGGCGTGGGACATGCAGTCGGTAATGGATGACGCCGATCTAATCCAGCTGAGAGGGAAGTTTAATTTCGGCAAAGGCCTTCGACTATTTGCACCTTATCCAGGGGAGCGGATTCACTGCCCGCCACCAAGCTGAATTGTGGTTTATCGATCCAGCATTCTCTTAGGTCTGCAATTTCCGCTGCCCGGCGCGCTCAACGATATCTTGCGCGAGCTTGAGGTCGGCATTAGTCAATACGTGTCGACGGTGTTTGCTCGGCTCGTGAGCCTGATTGTCATGTTCCGTCACCAGGGTTGGCTCGACCCCACCAGTGACGAGGTGAAGGCTTTGTTTTCATTCAAAAAGGCCGGCGACACTGGAAATTATTACAGCTCGGTATTGCCGAGGATAGACAGGACGTTGGTCGCTAAATTTCCGGAGACTTTGCATGGCTGTTTGCCAGAATGGTTCTGGGTTGGCGGCGAGTGGAGGACCGAGGACGCGGCATGGCATGCCCCGACCCGTTTTATTTTTCATACTAGTAAGCTTTTGTCTTTTCTTCTCCGTTTACTGATTTTTTCTTCCTTTCTTGTGAACATGTCGTTGTTTATGTTTTCAGTCCACAGTAAAAGCTCTAACATTAGCGCAAGTCTTGCGGCTCGAGTCATGACTTTGCTGAAGCGTTCGCTCGAAGATCTGCATTACGCTCCTCTCATTAAAGAACAAAATCTTCTCAACTATAACTTGAGCCCGGTGATCTCGTTGACAAGTCTTTTACCCCAGATATTATTTTTCTAACCAGCTCGACTTTTTAGCGAGACTTTATCTCTTCCTGACGTTGTTTTCGACCTCGCAGTTTACTACCCGATACTCTGATCCAAAGGGTACGTGTAGGTTAAGGCCGCCAACAAGTTCCGACGTGCTAACCTCTACCCGCTCAAGGCAAGATTGAAAGATGCCATGTCTGGGCGTTTAAAGATGGCTAAGAAGAGGTCAGCAAGGGTCGAGGTGTCGAATTCGGTGACTGTTGAGGAGACTGTTTCGGCGGCTACCAGTGCCGAGACGGTCGGTCCTCGTGCGAGCCCGTGGTGGAGCCGCGTGTTACGCGACGCCAGGCCAGAGAGGAGTCTGGCTCGGCCGACGATGAGGGGACCGTCGTCGAGGGTGTTGGGGATCAGGCCCCTCTCAAGAAAAAGATGGCTGCCGAGACGGGGGGCTCCGACCTCGTCCGCGATAGCTCGACACACGTGAACCGGGACTGAGCGAACACTTTCGTCCCGATGGATGCCGAGCGGCGGGCGCGCCTTGCTAGGGATCTCCTCTGCTTCCGGGACGGTTGGTATCTCGACCTCCGGGCTGCCGAGGGGGTCACTCTCCCTAATCTATTTGGAGTGCCCGAGCAGGTGATGCGGGCGGCTCGGCTCCCACTGCTTGCTTGGACTCCGACCGTCCAAGCCGCCATATCTCATCTTTCGACCGCCTCTCTCATCCAGCATCCAGCCGGGTGGGTGGTGGTCAAACTCATCCACGCTGCCGACCGGTCACAAAAAAACCTCGGCTGACTATCGAAAGCTGGATGCTGACCACGCCGTCTGCCGTGGAATAATTTGTTCATTGAACGACAAGGTGGCCGAGATGGAGACTCGCCTCGTGTTGGCTGAGGCCGAGGCTGCGAAGGCTGAGGAGCGGGAGATCGAGGCTACCTGGGCGGCAGCTAAGATGGCCGAGGAGCATAGGAAGGAGAGAGCGACCTGGGCTGTCAGGGAGTTCAAGCTCAATGAGCAGCACGCAAAGGTTGTGGAAGAGGAAGTGGAGCGGCATGTCAAGGAGTTGGACGCGCTCAAGGCCTGGGTCGAGAGTCTTCACAAACAACTGAACGAGAATGCCGAGGAGACTCTCATCGCGCCGCGTCTGCCGACCTACTCAGAAGTTCAGGACCTGTTCGCCAAGGAGATGATGGCCGACATGGACTCAGGAGTTGACTACAATCTCTATTGGCTCTTCCAGCTCCTCGACCACGGCCTGCTTACCCTGGACGATTTTCAGGATATTATGCGGGCCAAAATTGCCAAACATTGGTTGGAGGCCGAGTTCGAGGGGCAGGTCTACGAGCTGGACGAGGATGAGGCTGCTCTGGTACGCCGCCAGAAGGGATAGGCCGACGACGAGATCGTCGGCTTTGCAAACTTCGGCGCTACCCCTACTGACGACATGCGCTTGATGTCGGGCGAGCTACTGTACGATTAGAAGTCTTTTTTGTTGCCGACCCGGGACTTTGCAGATGCAGTTGATCCTTCCCAGATCTTGTGAGGGTCGAATGACCATGAGGCCGACACATCCGGGGTAGCCAAGGATGTCGATGGGGCCGACTCTTCGGGCATCGACAAGAAAGCCTAGCCGAGCGTTAACAAAGAGACCGATACTGTCGCTCACGACCCGGTCATTGTGGATTTATCCTTCGACCAGCCATCCGGCCAGTAGTTTTATCTTTAACACTCTATTCGGCCTGCGTGTCGTTTCGCTGACCGTGTGTGGTCCTTAAACAATTTATTCTCTGCTTTTGATATTTCTTGCTTCCGAATGTTTGTCTTTTTGAACTCGTTTTGGGACGCCAATTTGGCTTATGCTATTTATCTTTTGAGTGTTTATTAAGTATTTCTTGTTTATCTCCCTTGTTATTGTCGAGCTTCATCTGCTCGTTGTTCTTTGTTTATTTGTAGTTATACTCTTCGGGGCCGACTTCTTTGGTCGAGATCGGCGCGGTACCTTAGACGTCGTTTGACAGTTCGGTCTTAGCTATTTATGTTGTTTGGCTCTCTTTGCCTTAGTCTAATTACTTCTTTACGTTATTAGCTATGTTCACGTCAGCCCTTGGCCTGGCCGGGTCTTTTAAATCAGACCGGTATTCTGCGTTTACTTATTGGAAGCCTTTACCTGGAAGAGCCTCATTGAGCTCGACGGCGTTCTGGCCTTGCCGGACTACGCATGAGCCCGACTTCTTATATTTACTTTATTAAATTGGCGATTTTTACCTGAAAGAGCCGCGCGTTGGGCTCGACGGTATTCTAGCCTGGCCGGACTGCCTTTGAGTCTGGTTTATATAATTACTTTTTCAGGTTGCCAGCTTACCTGATCGAACCGTTTATCGGTTTCAATGGTATTTTGGCCTGACCGGGCTACCTTGATGAGCCCAGCTTGTGCAGTTTCTTAGCACATCATTACGTGGCAGCTTATCTGACCGGGTCTCATGTTGGACTCGGTAGTATTTTTTTTCCTGACCGGGCTACCTTGCTGAGCCCGGCTTGTGCAGTTTCTTAGCACATAATTAAATTAATTACGCCGCTCACGACTCGATCTAACCCTAAAATGGCCTAACTACTAAAAAAGCAAAATAGGTAAAAACCAAATTGGCCTAATTACACCGCTTTGTCTTTTGTACGCGGCGTTTCTGAGCTCGGCCTGTAATAGGTGCTCGTCCAATAGGTCAAGATTTACCCTCAAAGATTTGGCGTTTGACGTTTTCTCGAAGGTGGCTACTCGATAGGTCAGGGCGCTAAGCTCGACTAGGATCTTCGCCTCAGACATATATGCCAGCGAGAACGGCATCTCGCCAGTAGACGATCTAGTCATCGTGCGGTACGACTAGAGTACGCTTGGGAGTTACTCCGGCCAGGTCCTTTTTGCAGCTTCAAGTCCGACTTTGAGTCCTTGTTTTATTATTTTGTTCACGGCTTCGACCTGGCCATTCGATTAAGGATGGTAGGGTGTTGAGAAGAAGTGCTTGATGTCATGCTCTTCGCAGAATGCCTATAGCTTCTTTCTCTAGAATTGTTTTCCGTTGTCCGTGATGATGGAATTCGGCACTCCGTTTGACATATGATGGATTTGCACAAAAAGTCTATCATCTTCTGCTCGGTTATGGTAGCCAGAGGCTCGACTTCTGTCCACTTCATGAAGTAACCGATGACGACGACGGCGTATTTTACTCCTTCTTTGTCTGTTGGCAGGGGCCCGATTAGGTCGGCGCCCCACTTCACGAATGTCCACGGGCTGAATATTGATTTCAGGGGTTGAGAGGGATGAATGATGTTTGGCACGAAGGTCTGACATTTAGCGCATTTCCGTGCCGTCTCCAGGGCGTCCTACTTCAGGCTCGGCCAGTAATAGCCTTGCCTCAAAACTTTGTGTGCGAGCGCGTATCCTTCGGAGTGGTTACCACACCTGCCGTCGTGTACCTTCTTCAGAATATACTCGACATCTTTCTCACCCACGCACTTTAGCAGGGGTGCCGAGTACCCTCGCTTGAAAAGTTCGTCTGCCACGATCGTAAATCGAACTGCCCGTACACGGAGCTGTCTGGCCTCTTTTGGGTTAGGTAGCAACATGTCGGCCTCAAGATACGACCTGATTCGGACCATCCAACTCAGGTCTTCATCGTCAGCGGCCTGCCCGGCGCATAAGATGGAAGTGCTGGCCACGTACTGCTGTTCCTTGTGTCCCACTTGGACGTACTCAACGCTCTTCACCCTGGCACTTGAGGCGAGTCGGGCTAAGGCATCGGCCTGCACATTCTATGTTCGGGGTACGTGCTCGATTCGGGTTCAGATATTTGTTTGACCATCAGCATTGAATCCGAGTATATGATGAGGTCGGTCAGGCTCATAGCTTCTGCTAAGGCCTGCCCGGACAACAATGACTCATATTCGGCTTCGTTGTTTGTCGCCGGGAAGAGGTATTGAATTGAATGGCAGAAGAGCTTCTTCTGGGGATCTATAAGGATGACCCCTCCGCCTGCTCGTCCGGCAGTGGAGGATCCCTCCACGTACATCACCCAAGGCTCCTCGTCTTTTGCCTCTTCGGCTCTTGGCATGAATTCGGCTATGAAGTCCGATAGTACCTGCCCCTTTATTGCTATTCGGGGTTGGTAGTGGATATCGTACTACCCCAGCTCGACCGCCCACTTGACCTTCTCCATCGGGGGGTACCTCAGCTCGGCATCATGGAGTGCCTTGCTCACATAGTAGACTGGATATTGACATGAAGCCTTCTCCCGGATCAGGTGGCACTTATAGCGCGTTGGAGACTCCTAGATAGAGATATAACATCTCCCCAGGTCATGGTTTCTGTTAGAAATGCTGTAAAAGCTTGGCTTTCAGATATTAATAATACCATTTGATCTGGCAATCGCGTTTTAGTCAAAGTACATATACTTGCAGTTTATTTATTTATGCACTCATACTCCTTGTCTTACATTGAGATAGTGTGGTTTATGGTGTCTCGAACAGTAAGGTCACCTATCGGTTCCTTGTATGTCTAAATCATTTGTTAAGTATTGAACATGACCACGGAAGGATAAGATTACAAGATACACTGACCGTTGTTGTAATCTAGACCTTCAGTGATTGATGCGTTCTATAAAGCTGTAAGATAATATAAAATAGGCATATATATTTATTACTTATTTATTTGATTTACCAAGGGTGATTCCTATTCTGTTAGGATGACATACTCGGTATTTTGGTAAGTAAGAATATTTATATAGTGTGCTATTATAAATTATTTATAGTCACTGTGTCCCAGTGCGCTGGGTTGATGACGTCCCCGAAATGAGCTCATGAACAAATATTATGTTAAACCCTGCAGGTGGATGAGTATCTGACATAATGATTAAAGATCTGAGTGGTACTAATTTCGGAAATGAATAAAGACGTTGATTAATTATTTTGTCAGTAACTTAATTAATCGACGGACGTTATATCTTAAACATAGGGAGGTAAATCGATCAGTCAGATTAATAAATATTAATCAAGTGGAGGTTTGATTTAATTGAGTAAATTGGAGCCAAATGGGGAGAGCAATAATAATATTCTAGTGGGATATATTATTATTTAATTTTATTAGGATTTTAAGAATTAGAATTCTCTCGTTTGGGAGCTAGGTCTGCGATTATCTCGAATGGGATCGTCATCCTCTTTCCTCTTTCAACTGTGAGATTTCTTTGTCAACCTTAGTTGCAGTCGACCATCTTGTATGCTCTCTTCTGGGATAGGTTCAGGATCGGCTTTCCTTTGCGTCCTATCTTGTCATAATGTCTCAAACTAATTGTGTTGGCCAAGATGAGGATTTGGCGGACCGGCTTAAAGTTTTCTCATTATCTGAGAAGGAGAGTTCTATGATAGACATTGCTGATGATGATATTCGATTTAGTGCTGATGAATGCCACCGGAGTTTATTTGGCAAGGTTATCGGAGACCGCATTGCAAGCTGGATTGGCATTAAACGTACTATGAGTTCCATCTGGAGACTACAACAGCAAATGGAAGTCAAGGAATTGGGACGCAATTTCTTTCAATTCATTTTCCAATCTATGGATGATCTTCGACGTGTGGCGGATGGGATTCACTGGAGTTTCGAAAACCAATACCTGATTCTTCAGGAATGGCAAAAAGGACTTACTAGCAAACATCCGGGATTTCAGGAGCTCTCTCTATGGGTGCAGGTCATGAACGTTCCTCTTGACTGGCTGAGTGCAGAAGTCGGACTTAAGATTGGTAAGGTCTTCAAAGATGTGCAAAATGTGGTGGTAGTTAGCTCTGGTAACCATGGAGGTAGGTTTATCAGATTGCTTGTTACTATCGACTTGCTTGAACCGCTACCGAGGTGTGCCAACATACGTCTTGGGGATCAAGCTGTTTGTGTCTGCTTCAAATATGAGAAACTGGTTAACCTATGTTTTTATTGCGGATTTATTGGCCACCTAGACCGGAACTGCTCCAAGAGACTTGAAGATATTCGCAGTAAATCCCTGAAACAAGGCCAATACGGGGAATGGATTAAAGCTACAGAGGGGCAAGTCTGGAACGATTTTAGTAACTCTGACTCCAGGCATTCTCAACGATTTGGTAATACCCCCACAACTGGTAATAAATCTCCCCCTCAGAGTTCCTCTAGCCAACAGATAAGAGGTAAGCAGATTGTTCAAGTTCAAGAACATCCTCCTGTCAACTCTCCTCCATCTTCTCCCTCTAACCCGGCGATGGTAGCTTCTAACTCTTTAAAGGAGCATACTCCTATCAAAGTTCTATCGGCCCAGGATGTACTGGAATCTTCACATCCATCACACAATCTTCCATCTGTAGCCATCAAAGACCAGGACCTTGATGTGGCTAGGCTAATGGATATTGAAGTAGGTGCTCTTTCCAGCCAGATACCCCAGAAAGACAATTGCCTTCCTAAACCATCACAGACAACTTCTAAAAAGTGGAGGAGATCAGACAAGAATGTGGGAAGACTTCAGAGGAGTTCAGAGCCTCTTAACCCAGCAGAGGTAACTCCAGGAAGTAAGAGGGGTAGACCAGACATTGACAATCACCAAGTGGAAAATGAAGGGAAGATGTTAGTTCTTGCTTCAGCCAAAAAAAGTAAAGTGGTTCTGGATAAGGTGGGGGATGCCAGCCTCGAGTGGCACCCAACTGATAAATGTTAGCTGCGGTGTGGAATTGTAGAGGGCTGGGTGGGCCCTCTACAATTTCCCAAATCAAAGAGACTTTTAGGTCTCACCACCCAAGCTTCTTCTTTCTCTCGGAAACAAAAAAATCTAGTACTTACATTAAGTCTATTAGCAGGAAATTGGGGTTTGATGATAGACTGGCCATTGTTGATCCAAGAGGGCTAAGTGGAGGATTAGTTCTTTTCTGGATTCCTGAAGTGGAGATCATCCATCTGATTTCTACTGACTTCTACATTGCGGTTAATTTTAAAATTGATAATGAGGATAAAGGCTGGGGTATCTTCATCTACATGAGCACTGACAGAGCAGTTAGAACAGAACAATGGAGAACCCTGGAAGTAGATAAGCTCTCATGGGGTGACACCTGGTTCCTAATTGGCGACTGGAATGACCTTAGTTCAATGGATGAGAAGAAGGGTGGTAGAATTAGAAATGAGCTTAGTTTTGCCCCCTTCAACTCTTTCATTCAGAATATGGAAATGGATGAGGTTTGTATGATAGGTCACCAATACACTTGGGCCAACAACAGGGATGCTGAAGGTTTTGTTGAAGAAAAGCTTGATAAAGCCTTTGCTTCTTATGAGTGGTTCAACACCTACCCTACTGCTTCGGTCTTGAACATTGCTAGGAGTGCATCAGATCATTCTCTTCTCCTTCTTAAGCCTGAGACAAAACCTGCCAAACTGAAAAGAAGATTTGTCTTTGACAGAAGATGGATTGAAAGGGAGGATGTTAATGATGTGGTACAGAATGCCTGGTCTCAACCTCAATTGGGCACTCCTTTCTTCAAATTAAAGGAGAAGGTGAAATCAACTAGACTGGCATTACTACAATGGAGCTCCAAGTTCAAATCTCAAAATCAGGCAAAAATTGAATCATTGTCAAAGCAACTGGAGGAGCTGAGAGCTGCTGGTATTAGTGACAACTGGGATACTTGGTCATCTGTGCACAAAGAACTGGAGCAGGCTTATACTGTTGAGGAGAAATATTGGCAGCAAAAAGCCAGGCTCAACTGGCTGTGAGAAGGTGACACTAATTCCAAATTCTTCCATGCCTTCATTCAACATAGAAGGAGGAAAAATGCAATCACAAGGCTCATTGATGATGGGAACAACCTCTACCTATCCCAATCTGAGGTTGAGCAGCACATCACCAGCTACTATTCAGACCTTTTCACAACTGAAGGCTCTTGGGGGGGAGAATCCATGCTGCATCTCATTCCCAAAACTATAACTGAGGACATGAATTTGTCCCTCCTTAATCCTTTTGAAGCAGAGGAGATTAAAGCTGCACTCTTCAGCCTTCAACCACACAAATCCCCAGGAGAAGAGGGTATGACTCCTTTCTTTTACCAACATTTCTGGCAAATTATCCATGCTGATTTAATTGCTGCTATTCAAAGCTTCTTTGACTCTGGGTTACTTCTGCAATATTGGAACCATACTCTGGTGACTCTAATTCCCAAATGCCAGAATCCTGACTCTTTAACTCAATACAGACCCATATCTTTGTGTAGTGTGGTTTATAAGATCCTGTCTAAATTGTTGGCCTTGAGACTGAAGAAGTGTTTAGAATCTTGTATCAGTACCTGTCAATCTGCCTTCATCCAGGGCAGACAATTATTAGACAATGTCATTTTGCACAAGAAGCATTCCATGTTCTTAACAGGCATAGATCAGGAAAAAACTGTTTTATGGCTCTGAAGCTTGATTTAATGAAAGCCTTTGATAGGGTGGAGTGGGTTTGTTTAGAGAAAATCATGATTCAGATGGGTTTTTGCCAGAACTTTGTGAAGCTCTTGATGGTCTGTGCGTCTACCTCTTCTTTCTCCTTCTGTGTTAATGGCTCTCTGAGTGGGGTGATTTATCCTTCTAGGGGTATAAGGCAGGGGGACCCTCTATCCCCCTACCTTTTTATTATTGTTACAGAGATGCTCTCTGCTTTGATCTCTGATGCTGTTCAGAGGAATGTGTTGATGGGGCTTAAACTTTCCAAAAATGGGCCTGCTCTTTCACACTTGCTTTTTGCAGATGATGCCATATTTTTCTGTAAGGCTGAGATTAATCAAGCACAAGTGCTGATGAATATACTGGAAAGATACAGGCTTTTTACTGGTCAGATAGTTAACATTCACAAGTCATCCATCTTTTTCAGTAGAAACACCACCACATCTCTGAAAGATCAAATCTGCTCAACCCTGAATGGTATTCAAATCCACACCTCAACAAGGTACCTCGGGCTCCCTCTGGGAATTGGTAGATCCAAGAAAGAGACATTTTCCTTTGTCCTTCAAACTGTTCAGTCAAGAATTGGAAGCTGGAAAAACAAATTGCTATCCACTGCAGGTAAAGAAACACTCATTAAAGCTGTTCTTGATGCTTTGCCTGTCTTTACCATGTCCTGCTTCAAACTACCAGCTTCTATATGCAAAGCCATCTCCAGTATTACTGCTCAGTTTTGGTGCGGTAAAGCTGACACACATGAGAGAGGGATCCATTGGAAGGCATGGAAATTCTTGACATTACCTAAGGTAGAAGGAGGTTTTGGGTTTAAAGAAGTGAGGCTATTCAATATGGCCCTGATTTGTAAGCAACTTTGGAGAGTGATCACTGAGCCAGATCTTCTTGTGTCCAGAGTATTGAAAGACAGGTATTTCCCCAACTGCTCTATCTTTGATGTGACTAAAACTCAGAAAGGCTCTTGGCTATGGCATACTTGGTTGGATTGCCTGCCTATACTTGCACAAGGACTGAGAACAGAAGTTAGAAGTAGGGAAAATACAAGAATTGAGGACATCAACTGGATACCTGGAATGCCTCCACACAGACCTAACCTTCTGAACATTGCTAGAGGGCACATCACTTGGGTCAAGGAACTAATGCTGGATGGAGGACTCAACTGGAATTCTTGGCTGGTTAAACAGCTTTTTAATGAAGAAGAGAGTCAAGCCATTCTCAAAATCAAGACACTCAATCCAAGGCAGAAGGACAGATATTATTGGAGCTTTGATTCTAAAGGACAGTTTTCAGTGTCTTCAACCTACTCCTACCTCATCAAGCAAAAAATCCAACACTTAGACATCCCTGGTCCCAGTACTCATCAAGCTGTTGGTAGCAAAGCAAGACAGAGAAGCTGGGGTCTCAAGATTAAGGGAACTATCAAGCATTTCCTCTGGAAGTGCTACTCTGGTTCCTTACCTGTCAGAACTTTGCTGCTGAAAAGGGGAGTTGCTGTGTGCACTATGCCCCTGCTGTGGGGAAGCTCCTGAAACAATCGAACATGTGCTCTTCTGCTGTCCAAGAGCTAAGTTACTGTGGCAGATGTGTCCTTTACAGTGGAATGAAGCTGATATGCAAAACTGTTCATTCAGATCTTGGTGGTGGCAACTTTGTACTTTGGATAAGACTCCAGTGGCCGAGGATCAAATTCAACTCACAACCTATCTTCTTTGGTGGCTCTGGAGGTCGAGAAACTTGTGGATATTCGAGAAGCACATCATGCCTATTCCTGTTGTGATCAAAGCTGCTCACAAGGAATGGCTCGAATTCTGCTCACTGAAGGGCTGTAGCTTTTGATTTTCTTCTTTGTCTTTCTTTCTTTTGATTTCTTGTTTTGGTTGTTTTCGGTTATGAAGTGGGTGTACTTGCTAGGCATTATTGCAGTGGTAAGTTTGCTCTCTTTGTTTAGTTTGGTTGTTCTATTTGAGCTCTAGGCCGTTATCATAACGTGTCCTCTCATTCTTGTATTTCGGCTAGTTGGATATTGTGTTGTATTCGGACATTGTTCGTGGTTTGAGTTATATATATATCGCTTCTATCGTTTCGAAAAAAAAAAAGGATTTTAAGAATTAATTTTATTTCATATTTAATATTCCAAGAGTTAGAGAATATTACCTAGGGTTAGGAGACTAGAGAGCCTTCTAGAAGGTGATATTAGGAGGAAGGAATCATGACCTAGTTGGGATAAGTTTATGGAGTAGAATTAGGATTCCTTGGCCTAATGGGATAAGTCCATATTTGACACCTCCTTATGGTCCCTAATGAAGCTTATAAATACACCATGTCCTAACCTCTTGTACATGACTTGAGGTGCTCGATTTTTCCATCTTCAAAAGAGAGAAAAATTGCCTTGGATAAGTGTTTGGGAGATCCAATTAATCGCACCACCAAGATTAATTGAATTAAGTGTTTAAGTGATTCATTAAAAGGCTTTAAGGTGATAATTTATCAAACTTAAAAGCTTCATATTTTTCGGTCATCATCCCCAGTCGACCATCGCCGTCCGCCGCCGTCGACCTTGCCGAAAAACCGCTGCTGCCGCCGATCGCGACCGAGACCCGCCCGAGCCCAGAGCCGCGCTTATCGCAAGCCCTACCCGCAACCGCGCACAGCCAGTCTCGCGACCAGGTCCCAGCCTCGAGTCCTCAGCGACGCGTATTGCTGACAAGCTTCTTCGCGAGTCGATCCCGATCGCCGAGCTCGTGTCTTGCATATCTCGCGACCGTGTCCCAAGCGCTCGCCAGTCTGCACCTGCCAAGGATTCCTCGCGCGCCCAGGAGACTTGCCGCACAAGCCCGTGTGACGCCCAGTCCCTGCACGTCTAGTCCTTGACGACCTAGGACACCCGCACGCGTCTGCCAGCTGCCCGAGTCCATGTCTGCGTCGTCCTAAGACTGCAGTCCACCGCGCGCACGCACCCAGCGACCCGGCCTGCCCGTCCGCGCGTTCTGACCACCAGACCACGACCCGCGCCAAACCATGACCCGCATCTGTCCGCGACCCGAACCGTTGTGATCCGAGACGTGATCTAAAACTGTCCAACCAGTCTGAGCCCGAGAAGTCCGTTCCGGTGATCCGTTCGTGATTCAATACTCGACTAGAGTCGACAAAGGCCAAACTCTTCAACCGATTGAGTTGTGGTAGTCAGACGATCTCCATCAATGGAAATCAGAAACGTCTCTGAGTCGGCAAAAAAATTTAAAAGGTAATGACCTAATACTAACTATAAATTCCGCTGCGTTAGGATTTATTTCGATAATGTAGCGCCCCGTTCGATTTATAAAATTTCTTGGATTATTCTATTTATCGGATTTTATTTATAAGTTTATATTTATTTTATTGGTCGCGATGTCGACTTGAATTTTATGTGGAAGTACTCAATCGTTTTGTTGTAAAACGTTCGTCGTCCGGCTATTTCGATTTAATCGCATAGTTCGAACCTAAGCCGTTCAATTATTGGATTTTATGTGATTAATTGGAATTTATGTGATTACTTGGTATTATTATTAATTTGGGTTAATTATTATTTTGCTCGTTAAAGCCATCGTATTACATTGTCTTTAAGATGATGTAATGTCTAGTTCGATTTAATTTAATTAAGTCGTTCAAAAATTCGGTTTAAATCGGACTAAGGATCGATTTTTATCTTAGCATGTTGACCAAACCGAGCCAAAGTCAAACTGAGGTCAAATTGGACACTTAGAAATTTATTTTAAGTCATTTGGCCCTAAAAAGTACACCAGGCCGCGCTCAGCCCGCGTAGGCCGGCGCACCCGCGCCCAG
>BKCP01007293.1:73173-168608 GCA_008636005.1 Striga asiatica | reverse complement strand
ATAGGTGTGACGAAACTCGGATGTTGGTCCTATTTCTATCACTGTGAAGAAACTCGGATGTTGGTCCTATTCCATTCACGAACTCTATGTAAACTCACAGGAGAAAACACACGAGAACTTTGAACACAATGTTCGACTCTTTTCTATTCACTCATCAACATATTTTCGAATGGTACATAGGTGGGTATTTATAGATACCAAATAGATCTAATCCTAGTCTAAATAGAACTCCTAATCTATGCAAGTAAATAATTCCTAATGCAACTAAACATCTAGGGAATATGGACTTTCCCAACAATTAAAAGACTAATAGAGAACTAATAGGCACATGCCTTTTATTTGGATTCCTAACCAAACTATGACTCTTAACTAAGCTAATTAAATCACGTCCATATCCCTTGCTTGCTCCCCAAGTCGGTCACGCGCCCAAACCCTAGCCGCTCGAGATCGCGCGCCGCTCCGCCATTCCTAGTCCTTGTCGCGCGCAGTAATGCGCGCGCGCCATCCCCACGCGTCGCCCCTTGCCAGCGCTGCCCGACCGCGTGCCCCCGTTCGCGCATCGTCACCAACCGCGCGAGTGCTTCGCACTCCCGCACGCACGGCCTCACCTCCTCGCTCGTCCATCGCGTTGGTCGCGTCCCAGCCACGTGCGCGTGTGTCGCGCACGACCACTTCATCGCCCTCGTCGACCTATTCGACCAACGCCTCGCGCGTGACTTCGCCATGGCACCCTTCGCGCATTCGTCCATCGGGCTCACCGCGACACCCCAATCCTCTCGCGTACCCGTGCCATCGCAGCCGTCCCAAGTGCACGCTGTCCACCCTACTTCCACCCCTCGTGCACCATTGGCCTTAGCTCGCATTCGTCGTGCGCGTCGCTCTCTTGCGCACGCCTTGCACCATTCACCCACCTTCCCGAGCACAATCTTCTCACTCTCGTCGTCGGCCCATGCCTCGTGCTCGTGCGCACTACTCGTCGCGCACCTCTTCTTCACCCGGCCTAGGCTCGCACGCCTCGCGGCTCGGTTGCCGCGTCTCGTCGGTACACGCGCCTTAGTGCGTGCGCACACCCTCCTAGCCCGTGCCCGAGCCCTCTCTCGCCTAACCTCTCGCCATCTCTCGAGGCCATCGTGGTTCTCGTCCTCAGGTTCGCCGGGGTCAATGACCACATCCGCATCATTCCCGCCCTCTTCGAGAATTTCTTTGTCCTCAAGGATAATGTAATTGATCTCGTCAAGTTCCTCGGGCTCTTCTCCTGGGTCCTCGGTTAGCAGCTTAATTCGCTTGTGGGCTCGTCCAAACGTCATAGTGCCCCTCTTGTAGTTAGTCGTGACAGATCCCAATGTCTCGAGCCATTGAACGCCAAGTACTATGTCCGGTCCCGTCAAAGGTAAGGCATAAAGATCAGCCTTCAAGTCATAGCCTTGTGCAAATATGGGAACACCTTTGTATAGCTCGGAACTCCTTAGTTCATCTCCGTTGGCAACCTTCACCCCGAACTGCTTCACTTTTGTCATTGGCGTTTCCAAGCCATTGGAGAGCTCTTTGTCTATAAAATTCAGCGTTGAACCGCTGTCCACTAGCACTTCAAGCTCTTCGCCTTGTACGATTGCAGTGAACCGTATCATCCTTGGACCTCTCTCAGCACCTCTTTTCTTGCTTTTGATCACATGTAGCAAGGTCTCCTTTCGCTCCACATGTTCGTACTCCTCACGTTCCGGCTCTTCCTCATCGAACTCAAGCAAGAACACTTGCTTCCCAACACATCTATGGCCCGGTGTGAACTTCTCATTGCAAGTGAAGCATAAGCCTCTCTCGCGTCTTCGTTGGATCTCCTCGGTCGTAAGCCGTCTCATGTGTCTCGTGGTTCGCGTGCCATCTTCGGTTGGCTTGGACTCGACCCGTGTGGGTGTCTCGTCGGTCGCGGTACTTGTGCACCGCTGGTCCGTGCGTCCCTCACCCTTGCTGGCCTTGCGCATCGCGACCAAATGGTCGTCGCGTAGCCGTGCTGACTCTATTGCCGCCCGAGTTGTACGCGGCCTATCCAATCGCACCTCAGCCGCTAGCTCGGCCTTAAGTCCTCCAATGGATGCGCCTACCAATGCGCTCTCGGGCCAATCTCGCACCCGACTTGCAATGCGTTCGAACTCCTTCTGGTAGTCTCGAAGGCTACCGTTTTGACGAATCCGGGAGAGTGCCTCATCATAGTCATAGTAGTCACTCGTGCAAAATCGTGTGACCAACTCTTTCTCGAAATCTCTCCACCGAATTTCCTCGCCCTTGGTCTTGTACACATGTGACATCCATTGCCACCACGTGTTCGCTTCACCATCGAGATGATAAGCGGCGATCTTGACTCTCTCGAACTTGTGCACCTCGTTGATCTCGAAAAATTGCATGGCTCGATTCAACCAAGCGTCCGGGTCGGTCCCCGTAAACGTAGGCATCGTGAGCTTTGGTCGTGCATAGCCTCGGTCGTCGTGGTGGTGCATCGCGCGTGATGCGCGGGTCCTCGGTGATCGTCCGTCATCGTTGTCGTGGTCGGTCCCGGGGCTACTCGATGCCGCAGTCGATCGCGAGGTGTGGCTCCTTCGCGGTCGTCGTGTCATGCGCGTGAGTTGCCCGGCTAGATCATGCACCATGAGCTCGAGTTTAGCAAAATTCTCATTGACAAGGTGTTGGCCATTGCCGATGGACTTCACACTCTCCTCCAAGGCTTCGATCCTCTCCTTGTGTGTCATCATCTCGACTCTCTTTTTTTATTTTTTTGATACTCTAGAAAAAATTCGAAACAAAAGAAAATAGAATGGGGAAGAAAAAGTTCAACCCAACACATGATCAATCACTCTCAATGAAAGCACCAATGATGAAGGATCGTGTGTTACGTCTAGCTCGACTTGCTCGAAACCCGCGCCGACGCCTTGGTCCCTTCGCAATAAGTTGCTAATACGCGCGCCGATGCCTTCGTACTTCGCGATAGGTGTGACGAAACTCGGATGTTGGTCCTATTTCTATCACTGTGAAGAAACTCGGATGTTGGTCCTATTCCATTCATGAACTCTATGTAAACTCACAGGAGAAAACACACGAGAACTTTGAAACACAATGTTCGACTCTTTTCTATTCACTCATCAACATATTTTCGAATGGTACATAGGTGGGTATTTATAGATACCAAATAAATCTAATCCTAGTCTAAATAGAACTCCTAATCTATGCAAGTAAATAATTCCTAATGCAACTAAACATCTAGAGAATATGGACTTTCCCAACAATTAAAAGACTAATAGAAAACTAATAGGCACATGCCTTTTATTTGGATTCCTACCAAACTATGACTCCTAACTAAGCTAAGTAAATCACGTCCATATCCCTTGCTTGCTCCCCAAGTCGGTCGCACGCCCAAACCCTAGCCGCTCGAGATCGCGCGCCGCCCCGCCATTCCTAGTCCTTGTCTTGCGCGGTAATGCGCGCGCGCGCCATCCCCACGCGTCGCCCCTTGCCAGCGCTGCCCGACCGCGTGCCCCCGTTCGCGCATCGTCACCAACCGCGCGAGTGCTTCGCACTCCCGCACGCACGGCCTCACCTCCTCGCTCGTCCATCGCGTTGGTCGCGTCCCAGCCACGTGCGCGTGTTTCGCGCACGACCACTTCATCGCCCTCGTCGACCCATTCGACCAACGCCTCGCGCGTGACTCCCGCCATCGCACCCTTCGCGCATTCGTCCATCGGGCTCACCGCGACACCCCAATCCTCTCGTGTACCCGTGCCATCGCAGCCGTCCCAAGTGCACGCTGTCCACCCTTCATCCACCCCTCGTGCACTATTGGCCTTAGCTCGCATTCGTCGTGCGCGTCGCTCTCTTGCGCACGCCTTGCACCATTCACCCACCTTCCCGAGCACAATCTTCTCACTCTCGTCGTCGGCCCATGCCTCGTGCTCGTGCGCACTACTCGTCGCGCACCTCTTCTTCACCCGGCCTAGGCTCGCACGCCTCGCAGCTCGGTTGCCGCGTCCCGTCGGTACACGCGCCTTAGTGCGTGCGCACACCCTCCTAGCCCGTGCCCGAGCCCTCTCTCGCCATCTCTCGAGGCCATCATGGTTCTCGTCCTCGGGTTCGCCGTGGTCCACCCGTTGGGCACCCGACTCGCGCGCGTTCTATTTCTTCGAGCCACCTGGTGCTTTAGCCATCCCCACCAGGTTTCACTCCTTCGATAAGCATCCCGAAACCTCCGATGGTACGTCCGTTTGAGGCGTGGTCTCGTCCATGCATGTCTACGCCAATGTGCGTATTTGCGCCCTTGTCGTCAGATCATCTCGTGCACCCGCTCGTGTTGATGGATGCGCATCTTCACGTGCACCCTCGCGCGTCTTGCTACGCGGCTCACGCGTATCGCGTGTCTACGCATTGCGCGTGTTCCTCGCGCGCGCCCATCACGAACCTCCTTTGCACAGCCCTGATGGTTCGACTTGTGCCGTTCTTTTTGTATTCGTGCGCCTCGTATACGGGCTCGTACCCGTCTCTTAGGCCATGCATACGTGAATTTGGCCCTTTCCTCGACCTTCTCGGGTCGTCTCGGCCATCGTCTCTCAGCGTCCTCGGGCCTCGAAACCCACATTCGCATCATTCCCGCCTCCTTAAAGTTTGTCCTTGTCCTCAAGGACTCATCAAGTATCTCCTTTTGGGGCTCGTCGTCCTCCTCGATGACATCAACCTCTTCTTCCTTTTTCTCGAATTCATCGACCTCGGCTATCTTGGCCACGTCCAAAATCTCCTCGAGCCTTGGAGCTTCGACCACCTTGGCTTCTTCAACCTCGACCTCGACGGAGTATTCGTCGGGGTATACATCGTAGATAGGCGGGCCTAAATAGTCGATCGTAACTCCCTCGTCCATGAACACGTCATCGAACAAAGGTGGTTCCTCGAACATGATTCGCTCGGCCATGGACTTGGTGACCTCGTCTTCAACATAGCCCGTGCAATCGAATGGGAATATGGTCTCCTCTTCATGGTCCACGTCGACCACATATTGTACTTCGACCATGCACTTGGCCTTCTGCTCGAGTTGTTCGACCACAATTTCGGGTTCGCCTTTAAAGTATCCCGGAAACTCCAACGGGAAAACGGGCTCCCCTTGCTCGATCCCAGCTTGCTCGAGCTCTCCTTTGGCCTGATCGTACCCTTAAGGTGATGGTCGAGCTTCACGTGGGTGTGGTCGATCATCGTGCGATGGTGGTCGAGCATCGTTCGGGATTGGTCGATGTGCAACCCTTAAGCACTCGTCGAGCCGGTGGCTCTCGAATTCCTTCTCCTGTTCGTACTCGACGCGGCGCTGCTGGTGCTCCTCATACTTTTCGTCGACCTGACCTTTTTCTTTGTCGAACTCGCCTAGTACGCGGTTGGGCACTCTAACCAACTCGTGCATCTCGGATTGTTGTTGCTCGGTCGTGCCCGCGTGTGCGCTTGCCTCCTCGACGATGAAGATTTGGCCGCCTCTATGCCAATCTTGCTCAATACTCTTGAGACCAACCTCCTTGGTCCCGCCGTCCTTGCTTGCCTTTAATGTGACCCGGTGCTCTCCCGCGTCGAACCTCATGACCCCTGTTTGGTAATTGGTGGTCACTTCGCCTAGCCCCTCGAGCCATTGCACTCCTAGCACAATGTCGGGTCCAACCAAAGGTAGTGCATAGAGATTGGCTTTGATAGTGACTCCTTGAAATTTGATCGGCACCCCGTGATAAGACTCGGTGCACCTTAGCCATTCGCCATTGGCTACTAGAACCTCGAATGGCTCTACCTTCGTTGTTGGTAACTTCAATTTTTGAGACAGTGTGGCGTTGATGAAGTTGTGTGACGACCCATTGTCTACTAGCACGACTACACGGCGGTCCTTGACACATGCTGGTAGCCGCATCGTCCTCAGTCCTCGGGTGCCGGCCATTGCGTGCATTGAGATCTCGGCTTTCTCCTCGAGTACCTCAACCTCGACCTTGCTCTCTAGGTGCTTCGCAATCTCGGACTCTTCCTCATCTGAGTCGATGACATCGATCACAAAAACCTGCTTGCATCGATGGCCCGGTGTGAACTTCTCTTCACATTTAAAACAGAGCCCCTTCTCACGTCGGCGCCTCATCTCCTCGAGCGATAACCTTTTGACCTCCGGGACTGGTGGTCGAGAGCTATTGGGTGGTCGGCCGCTCGGAATCATATTGCTCGCATCTGGTTGTGCGCCCGCGGTAGCGTTGCTTGGGCCCGTGCGTCGCGTGTCGGAGTAGTGAGCGTCTGCCCGTCCCCTTCGCGTGGCCGCTAGATGGTCCTCGCGGCGTCGGGCTACCTCCATAGCCGCATGCATGGTCTCGGGCCGCTCTAATCGTACCTCAGCGGCTAGGTCGTACTTCAGGCCGCCTATGAATGCGCCAACAAGTGCGGTCTCGGGCCAGCCTCGCACGCGACATGCTAATCGCTCGAATTCCTTCAAATAATCTCGCAAGCTGCCTGTCTGCCTTATTCGAGTTAGCGCCTCGTCATAGTTCTGGTAGTCGGACGTTCCGAATCGCGTAAGTAATTCGCGTTCGAAGTCGTTCCACCCAATGACTCGCTGTCGGTTGCGGTAGACGCTTGTGAGCCACTGCCACCATACGTTGGCTTCACCATCAAGATAATAAGCCGCGTATCGCACACGATCATTGGCCTCGGTCTCGTTGAGCTCAAAGTATTGTACGGCCCGGTTGAGCCATGCCTCTGGATCGGTGCCGGTGAAGGTGGACAACGTGAGCCTCGGTTTGTCGAGCCTCGGACGGTCGTGTACGTTAGACGCTTGCGACCGTTGATCGACGTCCTCCTCGTGCTCGCGCTCATCGGGCCGATGTTCCTCCTCCTCGGGTCGATCGCGCCTTGGCTGTCGTGGAGGTGGCCGCGCGTATTGTTGGAAGCAGCGCACCATCTCCTCGAACCCCCAGTTCACGGTTTCCATCAAATCGCGAATCGATGCTTTGGTCGCGTCGAGCCCCTCGCCGAAGGTATCCATGACTTCGCTCATACTACGGACTTGAGCGTCAAGATTATCGATCTTGTCCTTCATCTCCTTGTTGGCCATAGCTTTCTTTTCTTGCTTTCGTTCTTTACTTCGAGGACTCGTCTTGAAGATTTTTTTTTTTAATAGGGGGACGAAAATAAAGAAGAAGAAAAAGGAAAGGGAATGGGGTAAAAAAAGACACACGATCTAGATACTCTCAATGAAAGCACCAATGATGAAGATCGCGTGTCCCGATTGACGAGCCACAAACCAGTGCCTTGAATCGCCGATAGGTGTCTCGAGGTTTGCACAACCGCACCCCTTGAAACGATAAAATTGCAAAATAAATCGAAAAGATATCTAAGGCAAAGTGTTTGAACAAAAGTTCAGTTTTTCTATTAATTTCTGAATGATTAAAAAATAACAAGAGGAAGGGCCTTTATATAGGCATGAAATAGATCTATTCCTAATCTAATTATAACTCTAATAAAGCAATAAAATATTAAGAGTCCTAAACAATCTAGAAATCATAATAGAATAAGGAAACCAAATAACTAAGGGATCTTGGAAAGTCTTGACTTGCACTCCAAGTAGGGAAGAATAATCTAGAGAAGTTCCAACTCAAAAGACTCCTAGAAGCCTTGGTTTCTTGCTGGCCGAGTTGTCCCCGCGCGCCGCGCGTGCTGCCCAGCGCCCGTGCTGGCGCTGCTGCCCTGCGCCCGCGCGCACGCTGCTGCCCTGCGCCCGCGCGCGTTGATGAAGATCGTGTATCCGCTCAACTTGATTTGCCGTGAAACCCGCGCCGACGCCTTGGTCTCGAAGCGATAAGTGCTAATACGCGCGCCAACGCCTTCGTACTTCGCGATAGGTGTGAAGAAAATCGGATGTTGGTCCTATTTCTAGCACGATTTTGTATGTCAAATCACACACGAGATTTGATGATCGAAACGATCGATTTTTCTTATTACTTGGATGATGAAAATTGAATGACAATAGGTAGTATTTATAGGGACTAAGTAGATCTAATCCTATACTAACTAGAATTCTAAAACATGAAAGTAAGTAAACTCCTAAGGGAACTAAATATCCTAATATCTAAGACTTACCAAATAATTAATTAACTAAATAGGCACATGCCTTTATTCAAGATCTCCTAACCAAACTAGAGTCCTAATTAAGCTATGTAAATCGGATCCCCTACTCTTGCTTGCACCGCACGACGGTCCAACCCTAACCGCGTCGCTAAGCCTTGTCCTCCTCGGCATTGGTCCCGTGTGCGCCCCCCATGCGTCCCACGCGTTAGCCGCGTCATGCCTCCCGCGCCCGTCTGCCGCCTCCCGCGCGTACTCGTTCTTCGCATGGTCGATCCTTGCATGGTCGATCCTCGCATGGTCGATCGTCGCGTGGTCGATCGTCGCATGGTCGATCGTCGCGTGGTCGACCCTCGTGTCTTGGTCGACCTTCGTGTTCTCTCTCGCGAGTCACCTGTCGCGTGGCCTTCCCTCGCGCGTTGCTGGCCCGCGCGCCTCATCACCGGGCCTACGCGTATTGCCGGTGGGCGTACCGTGTGCCCGTCATGCGCGCACCATTTTATGCGCGTACGCGCCCTCTTGTTACGGCCTCTCGTCCTTTCCCGACGGCTTGCGCACCTTTCCTCTTGGTCATCGTAGGCCTCGTCCTCGGGCTCGAACGGGTCAATGACCACATACGCATCATTCCCGCCCCCTTTAAGCAAATCCTTGTCCTCAAGGATTGGGATATAGTACCCGTGCTTGCTCTCTTCCTCGATTAGTTCAATCCATCGCAGCTCCGCACTATGGGTTGCTACTCTTGGCTTGATTTTTAACATGACCAACCTGTTATCCGAATAAAATTCCATTATCCCCTCCTTATAATTTGTTTTGACTTCTCCAAGTCCTTCCAGCCTTTGTACTCCAAGTACTATGTCGGGCCCAACCAATGGTAATGAATAGAGGTCGGCCTTAATGGTCTCGCCTTGAAGATTGATGGGCACGTCCCGGTAATACTCACGACATCGTAGTCTTTCCCCGTTGGCGACTCTCACGTCGAATGGCTCCACCTTTGTTGCCGGTAACTTCAATGCGTCTGATAGTATGGCACTAATAAAATTGTGGGACGACCCGGTATCGACTAGCACCTCGATAGATCGTCCCCGGACCGAGGCGGGCAACTTAATGGTTCTCGGCCCGTGCACTCCCGACATTGCATTGACCGAAATTTCCAAGTCCTCCTTGACGTAGCGCCTTGTTTCCTCTTCCTCGGGTTCTTCCTCGTCACCATCCATGATGTACAATTGTTGCTTGCACCGATGACCCGGCGTAAACCTCTCGTTGCAACGGAAACATAGACCTTTGCTTATCCGACGCTGCCTCTCCTCTTCGGACATCCTTTCCCGGCCAATCGTTGCTGAACTCCCCGCCTTGGGCATGGGCTCCGGGTACGTTCACGACTCCGTTCGCGTTGGCTCAGCGCGTACTTCCGTCCGTGTCTCGCCATCGCGCGTGCTCGATCGGCCCGTCTTGCGCACCGCGGCCAAGTGATCGTCGCGCATGCGTGCAGCCTCTATGGTTTCTTGTAGGCTTCGTGACTTCTCAAGCCTAACTTCAGCAGCAAGATCCGGCTTAAGGCCCCCAATAAACGCGCCTATGAGTGCTCGTTCCGGCCAATCGCGTACATGACACGCTAAGCGCTCGAACTCTCTTTGGTAGTCCTTTAGGCTACCCGTTTGCCTAACTCGTGTCAAGGCCTCATCAAAATCATAATACTCAGATGACCCAAATCTCTTGATCAGCCCCTTTTCGAACTCTCTCCACTTCAGTCGTTTGTTCTTCGCATGCGACATCCATTGCCACCACGTATTCGCCTCGCCATCAAGGTAATATGCGGCGTACTTAACTCGATCAGCCTTTGGAGTCTCGTTGAGATCGAAATATTGAGTCGCTCGACTCAACCATGCGTCCGGATCCTCTCCCTTGAACGTGGAAAGGGCAATCTTTGGTTTCTCGACCCTTCGTTCCTTGTGGTGCCGTGAACCCCTAGACCCTTGGGACCGGTGGTCTGTCTCGTCCTCATACGTGCTACCCTCGTCCTCCGAAGATGAGGACTCCCCCGAAGATGACCCGGGTGTAGGGTCTCTCGACGACCTTCGACCATGCCGTCGAAGCTTCGCAAATTCGGCGGTTATGGATTGCTCGAGCTTGGCCAATTGATTGTATGTGGCGTGTTGACCATCTTGTACAGCCTTCATGTCGACCTTCAAACCTTGCACGTCCTCGATCACGGAGTTTAACCCACTCTCCAATTGCTCGATCCGGTCCTTATGCGAGTTCGTCATTTTCTTTTTTTTTAATCAAAAAGGAAAAATTCGAAAGAAAGAAAAATTTGAAAGAGAAAGGAAAAGTTTAACTTGATACACGATCAAACACTCTCAATGAAAGCACCAATGATGAAGATCGTGTATCCGTTCAACTTGATTTGCCGTGAAACCCGCGCCGACGCCTTGGTCTCGAAGCGATAAGTGCTAATACGCGCGCCGACGCCTTCGTACTTCGCGATAGGTGTGAAGAAAATCGGATGTTGGTCCTATTTCTAGCACGATTTTGTATGTAAATCACACACGAGATTTGATGATCGAAACGATCGATTTTTCTTATTGCTTGGATGATAAAAATTGAATGACAATAGGTAGTATTTATAGGGACTAAGTAGATCTAATCCTATACTAACTAGAATTCTAAAACATGAAAGTAAGTAAACTCCTAAGGGAACTAAATATCCTAATATCTAAGACTTACCAAATAATTAATTAACTAAATAGGCACATGCCTTTATTCAAGATCTCCTAACCAAACTAGAGTCCTAATTAAGCTATGTAAATCGGATCCCCTACTCTTGCTTGCGCCGCACGCCGGTCCAACCCTAACCGCGTCGCTAAGCCTTGTCCTCCTCGGCATTGGTCCCGTGCGCGCCCCCCACGCGTCCCACGCGTTAGCCGCGTCATGCCTCGCGCACCCGTCTGCCGCCTCCCGCGCGTACTCGTTCTTCGCATGCTCGATCCTTGCATGTTCGATCCTCGCATGGTCGATCGTCGTGTGGTCGATCGTCGGGTGGTCGATCGTCGCATGGTCGATCGTCGCGTGGTCGACCCTCGTGTCTTGGTCGACCTTCGTGTTCTCTCTCGCGAGTCACCTGTCGCGTGGCCTTCCCTCGCGCGTTGCTGGCCCGCGCGCCTCATCACCGGGCCTACGCGTATTGCCGGTGGGCGTACCGTGCGCCCGTCATGCGCGCACCATTTTATGCGCGTACGCGCCCTCTTGTTACGGCCTCTCGTCCTTTCCCGACAGCTTGCGCACCTTTCCTCTTGGTCATCGTAGGCCTCGTCCTCGGGCTCGAACGGGTCAATGACCACATACGCATCACGGCCCGCCAGTGCTCGCGCCTGCCCGCGCGTGGCCCTGCACGCCCCAGCGCGCCAGTGCGCTGCCAGCACGCCCATGTGCGCGGGCTGCCCCGTTGGGCACCCGACTCGCGCGCGTTCCATTTCTTCGAGCCACCTGATGCTTTAGCCATCCCCACCAGGTTTCACTCCTTCGATAAGCATCCCGAAACCTCCGATGGTACGTCTGTTTGAGGCGTGGTCTCGTCCATGCATGTCTACGCCAATGTGCGTATCTGCGCCCTTGTCGTCGGATTATCTCGTGCACCCGCTCGTGTTGATGGATGCGCATCTTCACGTGTACCCTCGTGCGTCTTGCTACGCGGCTCACGCGTATCGCGTGTCTACGCATTGCGCGTGTTCCTCGCGCGCGCCCATCACGAACCTCCTTTGCACAGCCCTGATGGTTCGACTTGTGCCGTTCTTTTTGTATTCGTGCGCCTCGTATACGGGCTCGTACCCATCTCTTAGGCCATGCATACTTGAATTTGGCCCTTTCCTCGACCTTCTCGGGTCGTCTCGGCCATCGTCTCTCAGCGTCCTCGGGCCTCGAAACCCACATTCGCATCAAGCGCGCCCAGCGCCCTATATGAAAGGTTAGGACAACCCCAGCCCTATTTAAAATCTTCTTTCCCCCTCCCCAAGACTCCCAAACACTCCCCCACTCCTCCAAAACAGCCGCCACCTCTGTAGCGCCCCGTTCGATTTATAGAATTTCTTGAAATATTCTATTTATTGAATATTATTTATACGATTATATTTATTTTATTGGTCACGATGTCGACTTTAATAAAAGGTTGGAATACCAGATTGTTTTATTGAAAAACATTCGTCGTTCGACAATTTCGGTTTAATCGCGTGAACCGATTGTAATCCGTTTGAATAATGGGTTTTTCGTATATTTCGGCATTATTAATATTGTTATTTTATTTTATTTTCTGAGCGTTGTATATGATCGGATTTTATGAAATTGAGCCCGATAAACGGGTAGTCGAAACCGGCCGACTCGTAAACCCGTTTGTTTATAAATTATTTGGGATCAAGTATTATCTATTTTTATTATTATTATTATTATTAAATATCTAATTGCCATTATTTGCCAAATTGCAATTAAATGCCTAATTGTCTAAGTGTTATTGTCTTATTAAAATGTGTATTTGTATTTTTATTAATATTATTATTTCTAAAAATTAAATTGTGTGTATTATAAATATAAATAATATCCGGGTTATTTATTTGTATCGTGCGATTTAATTTTCGAGCCGAACCAATTTAATGTTGCGTTTAATCGAGCCCGAGAAAAACCGAGAATCCGAGTCACGCTTGTACTCGCCAGAACCAGCCCCGAACCGACCCGGCCCATACCGGTTTTTTCCACCCCTAGTGCACGTGTGTGTGTGTGTGTTATCTTGTGTGACAAGATTAGTAAACCTAATCTATTTATTTGTCTGCTAATTCTCTCGCTCAACACAAGAACCCGTAGCAACCCGCAGCTTTTCTCATCTGTGAGTTTCTCCCATCTTGATCTCAATCGCTGAGAAGAGAAAAATCTCATCTTGTCGTCTTCATCGTTAACCTTCACAGAACTGAACACCATTATCCTCCTTGCTTCAACCCTTCATCGCGCCTGCAAATCCCATCGCCTCTTCTCGCCGGAATATTCCCCATCAAGAACCAGTCATCCCCGACCCAGCAGCAAGACGCCGCGACCAGCCAAATTCCGGCGACTTTCCCCATCACCGCGTCCGCAGCAACCCGATTGCGAGCCTCTTCTGCCGGCGAGTTCATCCCTCCGTGCAGCAACTGACTCCGACGAGCCGTCCTCGTCCAACGCAGCTCCACAGGTAGTCGAGTTCCTCCAGAGATATGTTCACACGTGGAAGCCACCGAGAGCCTTCCTCTTCGACAGAACCTGCTGCCGCTTCCGGTGAGCTTCATCGCGCAGCGAATTCCGGCGACTTATCCTCCGGCGAACCCAGCAACCCGACGACCCTACTGCTCCTCTACAGCACCTCTGCTCCGCCCCTTCGTGCGCTCAGGCCGCTGCAAGCAGCCGATCAAGCCGTCGTCCACCCCCTCGTGAGCCGCATGTTGCCAATCGAGCCCGTCAACCCTCTGTTCTGTTTTTCGAGCGTAATCCCGAGAATGGTACCGAGGCTCATCTCTCTCGTTAATTTCGTGTTTTAATGATGTGTTGAACGTGTGCTACGATTATGTATTTGAGCTTATAAATTCTATGTGTTCTATGAATATATATAAATGCCTATGATGTTTTTTTTTTTGTGTTCATGAGATTATATATATTTATGTGTGTAGACGAGCTCTTCGATTTTGAGAAATCGAACAAGACCTCGTCATTCATGCTTAGGACTATGGAAAATGGAACCTTGTTGAGTTCTTGGTCTTATGGCGAAGGCCTTGGACGAATTGTTCGAGTATTGAGTCGTTTATGATTTTTCGATCCTAACTAGCTGCTAGAAATTTGATAACTTCATGATAAATTGCTTGTTGGTCCGATAGCCTTGAAATTTTGAGGGTAATTGCCTTTGTTGATTATGAAGCTTGTGTAAAAATCTCATAATTTTATGTGGTCTGTAGCTATTTTAGTAAATTAAAATGATTTATGGTCAGATTCATGTAAATTGCATAATAAATTGTGTAGTGCTCGAAATTGACTGTTAAAATATTGGAATTTTTTGAGTTCATTTAATTTCAGTTCTAGTGAAAATTCTTAAACTGCCGAATGTTGTAGCAATTTTAATAAATTGCATGTTTGGAGTTTAGTGCTAAGATTTTTACACACTGCTATTCACATGCTGAGGTTTCTTAGATAAAAGTTTCGGAGCTTGAATCAGTCAATAGGTCTGGATTCTAATATATGCTCGTTTTTGCCATAAACTTGCTCGAATTTTATATAATAGCATACTTTGAGTTCGGGACTGAAAATTGGTGGTATTGCTAAATTCTGGGAGGTGAAATTTTGGTTAAAATTTCAGAGTTTAACTCATTTGATAACCTGATCAACTTATTTTGTGATTAAAATCGAGTATTTTCAAATATATGGCTTTTACAATAAAAACTGTAAATCGACTCGCCTTTCATTCCTTTGTTTGTTTGACTTGGTCAATTTTTGTTTTGGATTATGTGATATCTCATGTGTTTTTGGTTGAGTCCTAGTGTCGAGTCTAAGTGTTCCAACGTTCACCGCACTTCACGAGCAACTTAGTCGAATCAAGTTCGACTAAGTAAGATTGTGATTTTCCCTTTAAGTCAAAATAGATGTTGATTATAGAATCTGGACTTAATGTAGGTGTTTGATGAGCCGAGCTCGCAGTCTATTCGTGCTGTCATGTTATCTTCTATTCGCGCCAAGTGGGTTTTATTAAAATCGTCTATGCAGTAAATTGTTTACCTTACTTGTATATGATCAATGTATGCTTACGAATCATGTAGCGTTCGATGTGAGCTGTACCGGCCATCGAACGGTATTCCCGTATTTATGAAATGAAAACCCGAGGGGTTACTCCTACTTACTGGGCACCGATAGAAGCCCGAGGGGCATTGACGTAGTGTCATAAGACCTAAGCATGCAAATGATACGTAAGGCCTAAGCAGGCATACGATACGTAAGGCCTAAGCAGGCATACGATACGTGGACGAGCAGTAGTCTATTGGTATAGATGTGCACATGAGTTTGAACACTGTGAATTTACGATGAAACCTGGGATACTTAAATTGATTCATATACATGTTGTGATCATACTATCTTTGTTACTGTTTTGATATGAAAATGTTTATTGCATAGTGGTGAGCACTACAATTTCCAACTGTGCTCATCTCCACCTGAAATTCACGTTTCAGGTTAAGCAAGGCGGGTACGACGGCGGAGTAGAGCGAGTGGTAGTCGGTCTATAAGACCTGTTATTAATTGATTTTGCTTCCGCTATATTTATGACTATTTACGATTTATGCACTTTCGAACTTTGTGAAATTATGAAGTATTGAGATACTGTTGGGGAGATGCCCCGTTGACATTGTTATGTCTTGAAAACTTATGTTTTATTTTGGGAACCCAATTTGGGCAAATTGATGATTAATGGATTTATGAATCCCGTTTTGGGAGTTAGTTGATTTATGTTATGGTAATGATTTGAAATAAATGAGTAACGCCACAAATGTTTGAAATAAATTTTGAAAAATTTATTCTGATTTTTTTCAAAGTCCGAAATTTCTTTAAAATCAAAGTGGGGCGTTACAGTTTGGTGTCAGAGCCAGTCTGCGTTTCTGTAGACTGGTATACATGAATTATGAGAACACTGTGTAATACTTGTATAAAATGATGTAATATATGACCACTCGCTTCCGTCGTGCCTCGCCAACTCAGGTATGAATACTCGGGTAATATTAAATTGTTTATGTGAAGTATTACGATATTATGAGATGTAAATCGGGGCTTAGGAATTTATCCTCCTACTGTTAAACGTTCTGGAACTCTAGATGAGTGGCGAACGTTAGTTATATGAACTTGACTCTAGCGATACAGAGTTAAGTTCTAACTTGAGGTTTTGTTTGTTTTGAAATTTGATGTGGTGTTATTGAGCTGAGTTCTGTGTATAACAGTCCTCTCGATGTATTTTGGTGTCTTCGGAAGAGGACCATTCGCGAGCCATCTCGAAAGGAGAAGGCTTAAATGAAGGGAACAGACAACCGAAGAAGTCCTAAGTGTGGGATATTCGGAGGTCTATAACCATTGTTATTAAGACCATCAGATGTGTATTTGACCCCCAGTCAAGTGCGAGCTGGAGTAGAGTCTAGGTGCCTTGTGCATACTTAATGTCCGACTCCGATGAGTGTTGGGGAAACTTAATGCGTAACACTGTCGCAACTCTCGAGAGTGGCTAGGCCTCGAGAAAAACGATAGTGGCCTATTCTTTTGCGAAAACTCTCAGCGAAGGAATCTGACCTTGTTCTTAAGGCGGATAGACCGATCTGGCACCGCGTGCATATTTTATACCGCAATCTCAAGTGACATTTCTATCTTGAAGGAGACGTAAAAAATTCTCTTCCGTATTTTGAGCCACAAACGATCTTCTAGCAACAACGGTACTTACCAGGGACAACTTGACCCGATAGTGGAGGCAGTGAGTCGTCGACCCATGGACGAGAAGCAGCCTTGTTTCATTCTTGAATTTCTGATACTTTGTAGACTTTTGCAACCTTTGTTTATCCCCATTCGCATGGCAAACAATTTTGAATTGTGTTTGAGCTTCTTTTGTTATCTAATTTTCGTACTTTGAGAATTTCGCTTGATCTTCCCCCACTTTTGATTCGTTGTGTAAATTATTTTAAGCTTCTCAACTTTAAAATTTTGCTTCTCTTGAAGTTTAGCTAATTTTGGTTTATCTTATGTTGGGAATTGACTTTGTTTTGAAAAACCTGATTTCAAGTGAGATTAAGCATCTCTTTGTTTCTGCTTATCTTTATTCTCTTGCGAAGTATGAGAGTTTCTTTCGAATGCCATCGCTAAACTATCACGAAGACTTGAGGGCAAAATTTTTCTATTGCCACTTTTGTGAATAACCTAACCTTGAGAGGGACAATAATTATTCACGCTCGGCATCAAGATGAACGCACAAGAGAAGAAGCCAGCACAATTCGGTTCGATGAGAAAGATGGAGTGTTTTTCCACCTTAAAAGATTATGCAGAAATCTTTTAAGGAGGATAGTCGAGTCTGGAGCAAGCACGTCGTGTAATGCAGGACCGTCATTATTCTAAATTTTGTTCTTCGTAAAAATTTTTGATCTTTTTCCTCCTTTCGGAATCCCGGGAGGAACTTCGCGTTCAAATTCCAAAGTGTGAAGATTGGGAACTGAGTTACGCTCGTTTAGGACTGCTGACACGATTAGCTACCCGAGGAAGAGCTAACATGTCGGCCGATGCTGTTAGTCAGAAGAGTTGAGGCGAACTATCTTTTCAATGGCTCGGCAGAAGCCGCTGACTTAGAGAGAATCTCCATGAGAGTTCTTTTGAGATTTCGCACATCGTTAGATCTGTGGCGTATTGCGTTTTGTTGTTCTAGAAAGTTGGTGGACTTGGAACTCGAACTTGCACCTTGCTATTTTTTTGACTTTTATATATTGTTTTGTTGACCCAAAATTTTTTAAATTTGGTAAACCATTCCATTTTGGTAGCCTGAAATTGTAATTTCTTGTGGAAACCTGGACCAAACGCCGACCCTGACTGGGTGTAGCCACGCGAAGTAGTGGCCAAGCATGCATGCACGACCGTGCTGAGAGACGTGAGGCTAGCGCGCAACCAACCGTCGACTCGCACGCGAACTGCTGCCGCCATCACCAAACGCACAAACTCCCTAGGCTAGCGTGTGCGGCCAAGCCTCGAACTTACAGCTGGTCTTTGAGTAGTTGAGTATGTACGCGTCCCAGCGCCCCGCTTATGCAGCGCCAGCGAGCGTGCCGCCTCTTGGGTGACAGTACACTAACCCCGAACCTTCGATTCATTTCGTTGATCGACCAGTTTTTGCTGAGATATTTATGTTACCCCGAACCTTGAACCGAGAGCACCAAGTTCCCCTAAAATGTGTATAAATCCTTAATCGATGATTTCTGATTAAGGAGTGTAGTCGATGAGTCCCTATGCTTTACTTGAGAGTTTCTCGAGTCGGCAAATTGGGAATGTCGTGTTGCTTTGGGACAAGCCTTATGTTTATGCATAAGGGTAATGTTCGACTCGTGGAGTCGATATCATGAGAGTATGAGCATGATGGTGTCGTGTTGTATTTAGTGGTACCGTGTTGTGGTCTCGGATGGAGACGCACGGTCTGTGATGAAATCGTGAGCAAGTTATCAGTGTGACTCGGTCACGAGACTGAAACTTGGCGTCACGTGTCCACCTTGATGGTGAGGTAGTCGGAGTACGCTGACAACACACCGAACGACCTGTTGAGGTCTTGTGTTGTTAGGTACGAAGCAAGTCGTTGATACTCATGAGTATAGGCTAAACCGAACTGGGTCCCTTGCAAGTGGATGTACGCCTGAGCTCGGGGAGGACTGATCACCCTCCCACGCAAGAAAGTAAACATATGAGTATGGGCGGGTCGGATTGGTTCCTGTATGTGAGTACATGCCTTCCGAGTATAAGGCGATAAGACTCATGGGAACGGAATCGAGTTCCGGAGAATGATGCCCGGACCTCGTGATTGGGAATTCCTGTGCGAGTCTATCGTTTCCTTTTTTATGTGTGTTCTTTTGCATTTCCGAGGACGAAAATGTTTTAAGGAGGATAGATTGTAGTGCCCCTTTCGATTTATAGAATTTCTCGAAATATTCTATTTATCGAATATTATTTATACGGTTATATTTATTTTATTGGTCACGATGTCGACTTTAATAAAAGGTTGGAATACCCGATTGTTTTATTGAAAAACATTCGTCGTTCGACGATTTCGGTTTAATCGCGTGAACCGATTGCAATCCGCTTGAATAATGGGTTTTTCGTATATTTCGGCATTATTAATATTGTTATTTTATTTTATATACGATCGGATTTTATAGAATTGAACCCGATAAACCGGTAGTCGAAACCGGCCAACTCGTAAACCCGTTTGTTTATAAATTATTTGGGATCAGGTATTATTTATTTTTATTATTATTATTATAAAATTTCTAATTGCCATTATTTTCCAAATTGTAATTAAATGTCTAATTGTCTAAGTGTTATTAATTAATTAAAATGTGTATTTGTACTTTTATTAATATTATTATTTTTAAAAATTAAATTGTGTGTATTATAAATATAAATAATATCCGGGTTACTTAATTTCATCGTGCGATTTAACTTTCGAGCCGAAACGATTTAATGTTGCGTTTAATCGAGCCCGACAAAAACCGAGAACTCGAGTCACGCTTGTACTCGCCCGAACCAGCCGCGAACCGGCCGACCGCGGAACCGACCTGGCCCAGACCGATTTTTTCCACCCCTAGTGCACGTGTGTGTGTGTTATCTTGTGTGACAAGATTAGTAAAATTAATCTATTTATTTGTCTGCTAATTCTCTCGCCCAACACAAGAACCCGTCGCAACCCGCAGCTTTTCTCATCTGTGAGTTTCTCCCATCTCGATCTCAATCGCTGAGAAGAGAAAAATCTCATCTTGTCGTCTTCATCGTTAACCTTCACAGAACCGAACACCATCATCCTCCTTGCTTCAACCCTTTATCGCGCCTGCAAATCCCATCGCCTCTTCTCGCCGGAATATTCCCCGTCAAGAACCAGTCATTTCCGACCCAACAGCAAGACGCCGCGACCAGCCCAATTCCGGCGACTTTCCCCATCGCCGCGTCCGCAGCAACCCGATTGCGAGCCTCTTCTGCCGGCGAGTTCATCCCTCCGTGCAGCAACTGACTCCGACGAGCCGTCCTCATCGAACACAACTCCACAGCTAGCCGAGTTCCTCCGGTGATCTGTTCACACGTGGAAGCTACCGCGAGCCTTCCTCTTTGACGGAACCGGCTGCCACTTCTGGTGAGCTTTATCGCGTAGTGAATTCCGGCGACTTATCCTCCGGCGAACCTAGCAACCCGACGACCCTGCTGCTCCTCTGCAGCACCTCTGCTCCGCCCCGTCGTGCGCTCAGGCCGCTGCGAGCAGCCGATCGAGCCGCCGTCCTCCCCCTTGTGAGCCGCGTGTTGCCAATCGAGTCCGTCAACCCTCCGTTCCGTTTTTCGAGCGTAATCCCGAGAACGGTACCGAGGCTCATCTCTCTCGTTAATCTCGTGTTTTGATGATGTGTTGAACGTGTGCTACGATTATGTATTTGAGCTTATAAATTCTATGTGTTCGATGAATATATATAAATGCCTATGATGTTTTTATGTGTTCATGAGATTATATATATTCATGTATGTAGACGAGCTCTTTGATTTTGAGAAATCGAACGAGACCTCATCATTCGTGTTTAGGACTATGGAAAATGGAACCTTGTTGAGTTCTTGGTCTTATGGCGAAGGCCTTGGACGAATTGGTCGAGTATTGAGTCGTTTATGATTTTTCGAACCTAACTAGCTGCTGTAAATTTGATAAAATCATGATAAATTGCTCGCTGGTCCGATTGCCTTGAAATTTTGAGGGTAATTGCCTCTGTTGATTATAAAGCTTGTGTAAAAATCTCATAATTTTATGTGGTCTGTAGCTATTTTAATAAATTAAAATAATTTCTGTTCAGATTAATATAAATTGCATAATAAATTGTGTAGTACTATAAATTGGCTGAAATTCGAGTATGTTGTGTCTCCAGCATGTTTAGGTGTTATGTTAAATTTTCATAATTTGTGGAATCTGTTAGCTTATGTAAATAAATTATTTTGTGTTTCTGCCAGAAATTGTTTTAATTGTGAAAAAGTGATCTAATGCTGAAAAATTCTGATTGTTGGTTGAAGTACCTATTTTGTGTTATGTCTCGTGGAATTTTTGGGGTTTTTAGTTTCAATTCTAGTGAAAATTTGTAAACTGCTGAATGTTGTAGCAATTTTAATAAATTGCATGTTTGGAGTTTAGGGCTGAGATTCTTACACACTGCTATTCACATGTTGAGGTTCTTTAGATAAAAATTTCGAAGCTTGAATCATTCAATAGATCTGGTTGCTAATATAGGCTCGTTTTTCCATAAACTTGCTCGAATTTTATAAAATAGCATACTTTGAGTTTGAGGCTGAAAATTGGTGGTATTGCTAAATTCTGGGAGGTGAAAATTTGGTTAAAATTTCAGAGTTTAACTCATTTGATAACCTGATCAACTTATTTAGTGATTAAAATCTTGTATTTTCAAATATATGGCTTTTGCAATAAAAACTGTAAATCGACTCGCCTTCCGTTTCTTTATTTGTTTGACTTGGTCAATTTTTGTTTTGGATTTTGTGATATCTCATGTGTTTTTGGTGGAGTCCTAGTGTCGAGTCTAAGTGTTCCAACGTCTACAGGACTTCACGAGCAACTTAGTCGAATCAAGTTCGACTAAGTAAGAATGTGATTTTCCGTTTAAGTCAAAATAGATGTTGATTATAGCATCTGGACTTAATGTAGGTGTTTGATGAGCCGAGCTCGCAGTCTATTTGTGCTTTCGTGTTATCTCATATTCGCGACCAGGTGGGTTTTATTAAAATCGTCTATGCAATAAATTGTTTACCTTACTTGTATATGATCAATGTATGCTTACGAATCATGTAGCCTTCGATGCGAGCTGTACCGGCCGTCGAACGGTTGTCCCGTATTTATGAAATGAAAACCCGAGGAGTTACTCCTACTGACTGGGCACCGATAGAAACCCGAGGGGCATTCGGTGTATAAGCCCGAGGGGCATAGACGTAGTGTCATAAGGCCTAAGCAGGCAAATGATACGTAAGACCTAAGCAGGCATACGATACGTAAGGCCTAAGCAGGCATACGATACGTAAGGCCTAAGCAGGCATACGATAAGTGGACCAGCAGTAGTCTATTGGTATAGATGTGCACGTGAGTCTGAACACTGTGAATTTACAATGAAACCTGGGATACTTAAATTGATTCATATACATGCTGTGATCATACAATTTTTGTTACTGTTTTTGATATGAAAATGTTTATTGCATAGTGGTGAGCACTACAATTTCCAACTGTACTCAAGCCCACCTGAAATTCACGTTTCAGGTTAAGCAAAGCGGGTACGACGGCAGAGTGGAGCCAGTGGTAGTCGGTCTATGAGACTGGTTATTAATTGATTTTGCTTCCGCTACATTTATGACTATTTATGATTTATGCACTTTCAAACTTTGAGAAATTATGAAGTATTGAGATACTGTTGGGGAGATGCCGTTTTGGGAGTTAGATGATTTATGTTATGGTAATGATTTGAAATAAATGAGTAACACCACAAATGTTTGAAATAAATTTTGAAAATTTTATTCTGATTTTTCTGAAAGTCCGAAATTTCTTTAAAATCAAATTGGGGCGTTACAACCTCCAACCATCTCAAAATTCTGATCGGTGCACCTCCCACCACATCCCGGCGACCCGCGAGCAAAAACCAACGGCAAATCCTTGCACTCCAACCCTTGTTCAAACAATTCACGGCCAGAAAGGAGCAACCATCATCGTTCGAGGCCATTGGAGATGGATCCAACCCCGGTGAGCTGAACCCTGGTCGCCGAGCCACCCCGTGAGTGCAACCGAGCCTCTGAACCCTTTCCTTGTACTTTTAAGTGCAAGGACCCCGAGAACGGTACTTGATGGCTGTACCCTCTCATAATTTCGTGTTTTATGATTTATATAGCTTTGCTCCTTTGCGTTTAATGTAGATTCATTGGAATTATATGATAATATGGTGATTTATTGAATGTTTGATGTGTTTTAAATGAAATCGTGTTGAATCCTTTATTAATTCGTGAACTCCTAAGGATATTGGAACCTAGGATCGTCCTTAATCATTTGAAAAAGGTTTTGGACGATTTGGTCGAGTATAAATCGAGTTTCGAATTTTTGAATCTGATCTAGTCTTGGAATTTTGAAAAATAGAGATCTCATAAATTACTTGGGATTTTAATATGAAATTTTGAGGGATGATTCCTGTGTTAGCATGATGACTTGTGTAAAAATTTCAATGAAAAACTCGATCTATAACCTGATGAACCGAGTGTTTCAAATTCTGATCAGAATATTTAAAAATTCATATAAAATCGAGTTTTGATTATTTTGATTCGAATTTCTGGGATTCATAATATTTTACTGTGATCTCTGTTGTGTCCGAATTTCAAATAAAATCTCGATCATTTCCCTGGAGAACTTGAAAAACCCTAGTTTTTATCTTAATTTGCAAAAATGTGTTAACTGGGTTAATTAAATTTTTAATCTCTGGAGAAAGTATGTGTTTTTAAGTCTATTTCAATGTGTAAAAATTTCGTAAAGTTTGGTCGAGTCGATTTTAAAAAGGTTCGGTGCTTTCATTTTGTTGTCTTTTTTAACCCGGGTATGTGCCCTGTCTGTGCGTCCTCTGTGCCCGGTTCGTGCATTCCCCGGCCCTGTGTGCCGCCCGTGCCACCCGCGCGCACTGACCATCTCTACCACGTGCCACCCATGTGATGAAGGATCGCGTGTTCTCGACTCGTGACCTTGCCTTGGATGTTGTGTGAACTCGATCTTCGGCGAGGGTTGCGGACGACTCGGAGGTTAATCTCCTTATCTTCTCGCGATAGGTGAGACAGCTCGGATGTGAATCCTTGCCAAACTCGTCTTGCTCGAGCTATGCGTTGGAACGCCCTTCTCGTAACAAGGGTCTTGCACTAAATCTCAAAAGAAATCTAACACAAGAATTTTGTGACCAATGGTCGATTTTTCATTAATTCAAGACATATAATTTCGAATGACATTGGGCATATTTATAGATGCCAAACTAAGTATAATCCTAGTCTAAGAAGAACTCCTAATGCATGGAAATAAATAAAGTCCTAAGGAAACTAAATATCTAATGAATAAAGACTTACCAAACTACTAAGATACTATTAGGCACATGCCTTTTATTCCAAATCCTAACCATTCCAATATTCCTAATTATGCTAAGAGAATCGGCCCTTTGGCCATCTAGAAGCTTCACGCGTCTTGCGCCTTTACCAAAACCCTAGCCGCGATGGCTAATCCTTGTCCTTCGAGGTCATGGACTCTATCGCGCCCCACGCGTCCCACGCGTTTTCTGCCTTGCGCCCCAAGTCACGTTGTTCATCCCTAGGCGGCGCGGTACTCCTAGTCCTTCGAGGACTCATGTTCGCCAGTCCTTGCGCGTCGCGCCCCATGTACCCGCCAGCTGTCCTTCGCGCGTTGCCGCACCTGACCCCATTGTCTAATCCTTGTCCAATGAGGCTTAGTGGCTGTCCGTGCATAGCTTCGTTCCTCGCACTTCGGCGGTGCTCGACCCAACTAGCTTCAATCTGCTCATACCTCGATCTGCTCGACACCATAAGTCTAGCCTCGATTCCTCCGACCTCGACCATGCGCGTCCTCGACTCTACGAGCATCGTCCATCTGTTCGTCCTACCCCTCGATCGACCTAGTGGCTGTCGACCACGTGATAGGCCAATTCGAGCTAGCGAGTGTCGACCATCCGAGTGTCGACCACCCGAACTTCCTGTTCGGCCCATATCACATGCTCGTATTTGCTGGCTCGACTCTGTCGGCTTTCGGGTCTCGACCAGACATGCCTACGCCAATGCGCGTGTTTGCGTCCCTGTCGTCGGCCCAACTCGCGCATAGCCCGCACGTTGGTCCCCACTGTTCTTCTGTGGCCGGTCGCGGTGCGCGCTAACCACCCAACATCCTCCCCTCGCGCGCATTCGCGAACCTCCTTTGCATGGCCCCGGTGGTCGTTCCGACCTTTATCGCGCCATTTTTCATGACTCGAGTGCAGCTCTTCCTCGGGCTCGGATGGGTCGATGACCATATCCTCATCATTCCTCCTCCCTTCGAGTTTATCCTTGTCCTCAAGGATAATGAATTGAAGACTCCTTATCTTGACCTGCTCGGATCCCTCGTCGATTGTGCACAACTTGATTCGCTTCTTGTCTCGTTCAAACTCCATCGTGCCTTTTTCGAAGTTTGTGGTTATGGACAATAATGTCTCCAGGCATTGGGCTCCAAGCACCACCTCGGGTCTTTCTAACTCTAGCGCATACAAATCTACCCTTAGCTCTTCGCCTTGCACACGTATTGGCACCTTTTTATACAACTCCGAACTTCAAAGCTCCTCGCCATTCGCGACCTTAACCCTAAACGGCACAATTCCAGTCATGGGTACCTCAAGCTTTGCGGGGAAGTCCAGGTTGATGAAGTTAAGTGTTGACCCACTATCGACCAACACGTTGACCCTCCGTCCCAAAATCTCGGCCTCAAACCTTAGCATCTTAGGCCCCTTCTTTGCCTTGAACATATGCATCATCTGTAGTCGGGGATTTAAATATAAGTTCCTCCCTTCACCGTGCTCTTCCGCAGCTTCGGTTCCGTCCGTCGTGAGCTCGTCGTCTTCGGGATCGACCACTTGGATCAAGTAGACCTGTTTGCAACGATTGCCCGGAGTAAACTTCTCCTCGCACCTATAGCAGAGACCTTTCTCTCGCCTTCTTTGTATCTCCTCATAGGTTAAGTTCTTCACCTCTGGTGGTCGCGGCCTGAAATTGCTAGGTGCTCCGCGACTCGCATCTCGGGTGAGGTTGGTCTCGCTATGCATTATCTGTTGCGGCTCGGTGGGGCGGTTGTCATTACGCCCGACCTTTCTCGTCGCGACCAAGTGATCGTCACGTCTACGCGCGACCTCCATGGCTTCGCGCATCGTCGCGGCCTTACTAACTGAACCTCCGCGGCCAGATCGAACTTCAGTCCCCCTACGAATGCCCCGACAAGTGCTCCCTCGGGCCATCCGCGTACGAGACATGCGATACGCTCGAACTCCCGTTGGTACTCGCGCAAGTTCCCTGTCTGTTTGATATGCGCGAGTGCCTCGTCGTAGTTGTGGTAGTCCGACGCACCAAACCTTGTGATGAGCTCCTTCTCAAAAATTTCCCACCGAATTTGCTCATGGCAGTTTTGGTAGATATTCGTGAGCCACTGCCACCAAACATTAGCCTCGCCGTTAAGATAGTAGGCTGCATACCTTACCCACTCGGCTCGGGAAATCTCATGAGATGAAAATATTGCACGGCTCGATTCAACCATGCATCAGGATCGGTCCCGTTGAACGTCGACAGCACGATCTTTGGCTTCTCGACCCTAGGTCGCCCTACGTTGGTCGAGGCGTGAGATCGACGATTGAAGCCGTCCTCTCTCTCCTCGTACTGCGGTCGCTCGCGTTCGTACTCCCGTGATCGCGCCCTTGGTCGACCCCGTGGCGGCGGTTGCCGCACGAAGCGTAGGACCTCGTCGATCCTTTGGTTCATGGCGTCCATCATGGCTTGTTGCGAATTATGGAACGACCTTTCAAGGTGCGTGAGATTGTCGGCCATGGATGCGTTGGTGGCCTCCAATCCTTCGCCTAGGCTTGTCATCTTCGCCTCCAAATCCACGAGCTTTTCTTTCGTTTCTTTGGCCATTTTTTTTCTTAAGACTCAAAAATTAAAGAAAGGGATGGGATAAAGAACACGCGATTGGTTCTCTCAATGAAAGCACCCATGATGAAGGATCGCGTGTTCTCGACTCGTGACCTTGCCTCGGATGTTGTGTGAACTCGATCTTGGGCGAGGGTTGCGGACGACTCGGAGGTTAATCTCCTTATCTTCTCGCGATAGGTGAGACAGCTCGGATGTGAATCCTTGCCAAACTCGTCTTGCTCGAGCTATGCGGTGGAACGCCCTTCTCGTAACAAGGGTTTTGCACTAAATCTCAAAAGAAATCTAACACAAGAATTTGGTGACCAATGGTCGATTTTTCATTAATTCAAGACATATAATTTCGAATGACATTGGGCATATTTATAGATGCCAAACTAAGTCTAATCCTAGTCTAAGAAGAACTCCTAATGCATGGAAATAAATAAAGTCCTAAGGAAACTAAATATCTAATGAATAAAGACTTACCAAACTACTAAGATACTATTAGGCACATGCCTTTTATTCCAAATCCTAACCATTCCAATATTCCTAATTATGCTAAGAGAATCGGCCCTTTGGCCATCTAGAAGCTTCACGCGTCTTGCGCCTTTGCCAAACCCTAGCCACGACGGCTAATCCTTGTCCTTCGAGGTCATGGACTCTATCGCGCCCCACGCGTCTCACACGTTTTCTGCCTTGCGCCCCAAGTCGCGCTGTTCATCCCTAGGCGGCGCGGTACTCCTAGTCCTTCGAGGACTCATGTTCGCCAGTCCTTGCGCGTCGCGACCCATGCACCCGCCAGCTGTCCTTCGCGCGTTGCCGCACCTGACCCCATTGTCTAATCCTTGTCCAATGAGGCTTAGTGGCTGTCCGTGCATAGCCTCGTTCCTCGCACTTCGGCGGTGCTTGACCCAACTAGCTTCGATCTGCTCATACCTCGATCTGCTCGACACCATGAGTCTAGCCTCGATTCCTCTGACCTCGACCATGCGCGTCCTCGACTCTACGAGCATCGTCCATCTGTTCGTCCTACCGCTCGATCGACCTAGTGGCTGTCGACCACGTGATAGGCCCATTCGAGCAAGCAAGTGTCAACCATCCGAGTGTCGACCACCCGAACTTCCTTTTCGGCCCATATCACATGCTCGTATTTGCTGGCTCGACCCTGTCGGCTTTACGGGTCTCGACCATACATGCCTACGCCAATGCGCGTGTTTGCGTCCCTGTCGTCGGCCCAACTCGCGCATAGCCCGCACGTTGGTCCCTACTGTTCTTTCGTGGCCGGTCGCAGTGCGCGCTAACCACCCAACATCCTCCCCTCGCGCACGTTCGCGAACCTCCTTTGCATGTCCCCGGTGGTCGTTCCGACCTTTATCGCGCCATTTTTCATGACTCGAGTGCGGCTCTTCCTCGGGCTCGGATGGGTCGATGACCACATCCTCATCATTCCTCCTCCTTTCGAGTTTATCCTTGTCCTCAAGGATAATGAATTGAGGACTCCTTATCTTGACCTGCTCGGATCCCTCGTGGATTGTGCACAACTTGATTCGATTCTTGTCTCGTTCAAACTCCATCGTGCCTTTTTCGAAGTTTGTGGTTATGGACCCTAATGTCTCTAGCCATTGGGCTCCAAGTACAACCAAGGGTCCTTCTAACTCTAGCGCATACAAATCTACCCTTAGCTCTTCACCTTGCACACGTATTGGCACCTCTTTATACAACTCCGAACTCCAAAGCTCCTCGCCATTCGCGACCTTAACCCCAAACGGCAAAATTCCAGTCATGGGTACCTCAAGCTTTTCGGTGAAGTCCAGGTTGATGAAGTTAAGTGTTGACCCACTATCGACCAACACGTTGACCCTCCGTCCCAAAATCTCGGCCTCAAACCTTAGCATCTTAGGCCCCTTCTTTGCCTTGAACATATGCATCATCTATAGTCGGGGATTTAAATATAAGTTCCTCCCTTCACCGTGCTCTTCCGCAGCTTCGGGTCCGTCCGTCGTGAGCTCGTCATCTTCGGGATCGACCACTTGGATCAAGTGGACCTGTTTGCAACGATGGCCCGGAGTAAACTTCTCCTCGCACATGTAGCAGAGACCTTTCTCTCGCCTTCTTTGTATCTCCTCATAGGTTAAGTTCTTCATCTCTGGTGGTCGCGGCCTGAAATTGCTAGGTGCTCCGCGACTCGCGTCTCGGGTGAGGTTGGTCTCGCTATGCATTGTCTGTTGCGGCTCGGTGGGGTGGTTGTCATTACGCCCGACCTTTCTCGTCACGACCAAGTGATCGTCACGTCTACGCGCGACCTCCATGGCTTCGCGCATCGTCGCGGGCCTTACTAACCGAACCTCCGCATCCAGATCGAACTTCAGTCCCCCTACGAATGCCCCGACAAGTGCTCCCTCGGGCCATCCGCGTACGCGACATGCGATACGCTCGAACTCCCGTTGGTACTCGTGCAAGTTCCCTGTCTGTTTTATATGCGCAAGTGCCTCGTCATAGTTGTGGTAGTCCGACGCACCAAACCTTGTGATGAGCTCCTTCTCAAAATTTTCCCACCGAATTTGCTCATGGCGGTTTTGGTAGATACTCGTGAGCCACTGCCACCAAACATTAGCCTCGCCGTTAAGATAGTAGGTTGCATACCTTACCCACTTGGCTCAGGAAATCTCATTGAGATGAAAATATTGCACTGCTCGATTCAACCATGCGTCAGGATCGGTCCCGTTGAACGTCAACAGCACGATCTTTGGCTTCTCGACCCTAGGTCGCCCTACGTTGGTCGAGGCGTGAGATCGACGATTGAAGTCGTCCTCTCTCTCCTCGTACTCCGGTCGCTCGCGTTCGTACTCCCGTGATCGCGCCCTTGGTCGACCCCGTGGCGGCGGTTGCCGCACGAAGCGTAGGACCTCGTCGATCCTTTGGTTCATGGCGTCCATCATGGCTTGTTGCGAATTATGGAATGACCTTTCAAGGTGCGTGAGATTGTCGGCGATGGATGCGTTGGTGGCCTCCAATCCTTCGCCTAGGCTCGTCATCTTCGCCTCCAAATCCACGAGCTTTTCTTTCGTTTCTTTGGCCATTTTTTTTCTTAAGGCTCAAAAATTAAAGAAAGGGATGGGATAAAGAACACGCGATTGGTTCTCTCAATGAAAGCACCAATGATGAAGGATCGCGTGTTCTCGACTCGTGACCTTGCATCGGATGTTGTGTGAACTCGATCTTCTGCGAGGGTTGCGGACGACTCGGAGGTTAATCCCCTTATCTTCTCGCGATAGGTGAGACAGCTCGGATGTGAATCCTTGCCAAACTCGTCTTGCTCGATCTATGCGGTGGAATGCCCTTATCGTAACAAGGGTTTTGCACTAAATCTCAAAAGAAATCTAACACAAGAATTTGGTGACCAATGGTCGATTTTTCATTAATTCAAGACATATAATTTCGAATGACATTGGGCATATTTATAGATGCCAAACTAAGTCTAATCCTAGTCTAAGAAGAACTCCTAATGCATGGAAATAAATAAAGTCCTAAGGAAACTAAATATCTAATGAATAAAGACTTACCAAACTACTAAGATACTATTTATTAGGCACATGCCTTTTATTCCAAATCCTAACCATTCCAATATTCCTAATTATGCTAAGAGAATCGTCCCTTTGGCCATCTAGAAGCTTCACGCGTCTTGAGCCTTTGCCAAACCCTAGCCGCGATGGCTAATCCTTGTCCATCGAGGTCATGGACTCTATCGCGCCCCACGCATCCCACGCGTTTTCTGCCTTGCGCCCCAAGTCGCGCTGTTCATCCCTAGGCGGCGCGGTACTTCTAGTCCTTCGAGGACTCATGTTCGCCAGTCCTTGCGCGTCGCGCCCCATGCACCCGCCAGCTGTCCTTCGCGCGTTGCCGCACCTGACCCCATTGTCTAATCCTTGTCCAATGAGGCTTAGTGGCTGTCCGTGCATAGCCTCGTTCCTCGCACTTCGGCGGTGCTCGACCCAACTAGCTTCGATCTGCTCATACCTCGATCTGCTCGACACCATGAGTCTAGCCTCGATTCCTCCGACCTCGACCATGCGCGTCCTCGACTCTACGAGTATCGTCCATCTGTTAGTCTTACCGCTCTATCGACTTAGTGGCTGTCGACCATGTGATAGGCCCATTCGAGCTAGCGAGTGTCGACCATCCGAGTGTCGACCACCCGAACTTCCTATTCGGCCCATATCACATGCTCGTATTTGCTGGCTCGACCCTGTCGGATTTCCGGGTCTCGACCATACATGCCTACGCCAATGCGCGTGTTTGCGTCCCTGTCGTCGGCCCAACTCGCGCATAGCCTGCACGTTGGTCCCCACTGTTCTTCCGTGGCCGGTCGCGGTGCGCGCTAACCACCCAACATCCTCCCCTCGCGCACGTTCGCGAACCTCCTTTGCATGGCCCCGGTGGTCGTTTCCACCTTTATCGCGCCATTTTTCATGACTCGAGTGCGGCTCTTCCTCGGGCTCGGATGGGTCGATGACCACATCCTCATCATTCCTCCTCCCTTCGAGTTTATCCTTGTCCTCAAGGATAATGAATTGAAGACACATTATCTTGACCTGCTCGGACCCCTCGTCGATTGTGCACAACTTGATTCGCTTCTTGTCTCGTTCAAACTCCATCGTGCCTTTCTCGAAGTTTGTGGTTATGGACCCTAATGTCTCCAGCCATTCGGCTCCAAGCACCACCTCGGGTCCTTCTAACTCTAGCGCATACAAATCTACCCTTAGCTCTTCGCCTTGCACACGTATTGGCACCTTTTTATACAACTCCGAACTCCAAAGCTCCTCGCCATTCGCGACCTTAACCCCAAACAGCACAATTCCAGTCATGGGTACTTCAAGCTTTGCGGTGAAGTCCAGGTTGATGAAGTTAAGTGTTGACCCACTATCGACCAACACGTTGACCCTCCGTCCCAAAATCTCGGCCTCAAACCTTAGCATCTTAGGCCCCTTCTTCGCCTTGACCATATGCATCATCTGTAGTCGGGGATTTAAATATAAGTTCCTCCCTTCACCGTGCTCTTCCGCAGCTTCGGGTCCGTCCGTCGTGAGCTCGTCGTCTTCGGGATCGACCACTTGGATCAAGTAGACCTGTTTGCAACGATGGCCCCGAGTAAACTTCTCCTCGCACCTATAGCAGAGACCTTTCTCTCGCCTTCTTTGTATCTCCTCATAGGTTAAGTTCTTCACCTCTGGCGGTCGCGGCCAGAAATTGCTAGGTGCTTCGCGACTCGCGTCTCCGGTGAGGTTGGTCTCGCTATGCATTGTCCGTTGCGGCTCGGTGGGGCGGTTGTCATTACGCCCGACCTTTCTCGTCGCGACCAAGTGATCGTCACGTCTACGCGCGACCTCCATGGCTTCGAGCATCGTCGCGGGCCTTACTAACCGAACCTCCCCGGCCAGCTCGAACTTCAGTCCCCCTACGAATGCCCCGACAAGTGCTCCCTCGGGCCATCCGCGTACGCGACATGCGATACGCTCGAACTCCCGTTGGTACTCGCGCAATCTCCCTGTCTGTTTGATATGCGCGAGTGCCTCGTCGTAGTTGTGGTAGTCCGACCCACCAAACCTTGTGATGAGCTCCTTCTCAAAATTTTCCCACCGAATTTGCTCATGGCGGTTTTGGTAGATACTCGTGAGCCACTGCCACCAAACATTAGCCTCGCCATCAAGATAGTAGGCTGCATACCTTACGCACTCGGCTCAGGCAATCTCATTGAGATGAAAATATTGCACGACTCGATTCAACCATGCGTCAGGATCGGTCCCGTTGAACGTCGACAGCACGATCTTTGGCTTCTCGACCCTAGGTCACCCTACGTTGGTCGAGGCGTGAGATCGACGATCAAAGTCGTCCTCTCTCTCCTCGTACTCCGGTCGCTCGCGTTCGTACTCCCGTGATCGTGCCCTTGGTCGACCCCGTGGCGGCGGTAGCCGCACGAAGCGTAGGACCTCGTCGATCCTTTGGTTCATGGCGTCCATCATGGCTTGTTGCAAATTATGGAACGACCTTTCAATGTGCGTGAGATTGTCGGCCATGGATGCGTTGGTGGCCTCCAATCCTTCGCCTAGGCTTGTCATCTTCGCCTCCAAATCCACGAGCTTTTCTTTCGTTTCTTTGGCCATTTTTTTTTTAAGACTCAAAAATTAAAGAAAGGGATGAGATAAAGAACACGCGATTGGTTCTCTCAATGAAAGCACCAATGATGAAGGATCGCGTGTTCTCGACTCGTGACCTTGCCTCGGATGTTGTGTGAACTCGATCTTCGGCGAGGGTTGCGGACGGCTCGGAGGTTAATCTCCTTATCTTCTCGCGATAGGTGAGACAACTCGGATGTGAATCCTTGCCAAACTCTTCTTGCTCGAGCTATGCGGTGGAACGCCCTTCTCGTAACAAGGGTTTTGCACTAAATCTCAAAAGAAATCTAACATAAGAATTTGGTGACCAAGGGTCGATTTTCATTAATTCAAGACATATAATTTTGAATGACATTGGGCATATTTATAGATGCCAAACTAAGTCTAATCCTAGTCTAAGAAGAACTCCTAAAGCATGGAAATAAATAAAGTCCTAAGGAAACTAAATATCTAATGAATAAAGACTTACCAAACTACTAAGATACTATTAGGCACATGCCTTTTATTCCAAATCCTAACCATTCCAATATTCCTAATTATGCTAAGAGAATCGGCCCTTTGGCCATCTAGAAGCTTCACGCGTCTTGCGCCTTTGCCAAACCCTAACCGCGACGGCTAATCCTTGTCCTTCGAGGTCATGGACTCTATCGCGCCCCACGCGTCCCACGCGTTTTCTGCCTTGCACCCCAAGTCGCGCTGTTTATCCTTAAGCGGCGCGGTACTCCTAGTCCTTCGAGGACTCATGTTCGCCAGTCCTTGCGCGTCGCGACCCATGCACCCGCCAGCTGTCCTTCGCGCGATGCCACACCTGACCCCATTGTCTAATCCTTGTCCAATGAGGCTTAGTGGCTGTCCGTGCATAGCCTCGTTCCTCGCACTTCGGCGGTGCTCGACCCAACTAGCTTCGATCTGCTCATACCTCGATCTGCTCGACACCATGAGTCTAGCCTCGATTCCTCCGACCTCGACCATGCGCGTCCTCGACTCTACGAGCATCGTCCATTTGTTCGTCCTACCGCGGCTGTCGACCACGTGATAGGCCCATTCGAGCTAGCGAGTGTCGACCATCCGAGTGTCGACCACCCGAACTTCCTGTTCGGCCCATATCACATGCTCGTATTTGCTGGCTCGACCCTGTCGGCTTTCCGGGTCTCGACCATACATGCCTACGGCAATGCGCGTGTTTGCGTCCCTGTCGTCGGCCCAACTCGCGCATAGCCTGCACGTTGGTCCCCGCTGTTCTTCCGTTGCCGGTCGCGGTGCGCGCTAACCACCCAACATCCTCCCCTCGCGCACATTCGCGATCCTCCTTTGCATGGCTCCAGTGGTCGTTCCAACCTTTATCGCGCCATTTTTCATGACTCGAGTGCGGCTCTTCCTCGGGCTTAGATGGGTCGATGACCACATCCTCATCACCGTTGAGCCCGTCGTTCCGTCAACCGTTTGATCCATTCTCGCGCTTCCCGAGAACGGTATCGAGACTTAACTCTCATTAATTTCTTATGTATGATTTATGTTGAGTTTAAGTGTGTTAGGTGCTCGTAATATGACTTCATTTGAATATGGATATTTTATGTGATTGTTGTTTAAATACTATTGTCGTGGTTTAATGTGAACTTCGTCGATTCGTGCGAATCGAACGAGAACTCGTTAGAAGTGTTAATTTGCTGCGGATTAAGGGACTTAGGATTGTCATGAACACAATGGTTTTGAGCTTTTGTCAATTTTATGTGTAAATTGAAAGATATGAATTTTTTAAGTTTATAGTTCTTGTTTTATGTGTAAAATTCACCAAAGGTTGTGTGTTGCTTCGATTGCCATAATCTTTTACGTGGCCTGTCCTCTGATGAAAAAAAAGCTCGTGTACAAATTTCATAATTTTTCTCGGCCTGTAGCTATTTTAATTAATTAAATTGGTTTCTGGACAAATTCTTGTTAAATTCATAATAAATTGATTTATGATTCCAATCTGTTGAAATTTGAGTATGTTGTGTTTCTGGCATGTTTATATGTTGTGTAAAATTTTTAGAATTTTTAGACTTCGTTTGCTAGGGTTAAAAATTGTTTAATGATTTCTGCAGAATCGTATTTTAATTATGATATTTGACCTCAAGTGGTAAATTTCTGAAATTTGGTTCCTGGGCTACTTTTGTGATGTGTTTCAGTATGTAAAAATATGGGAATTATTTGGATTCATTTCGGTTCAGTATTGATGAAACTTTGGAAATCTGCATAAACTTGCTTGAATTTTTAAAATTCGTGTATTTAATGTTAATGGCTGGAACTTTTATATGATGATATTCACATGCTCTAGCTTATTCTGTAAAAATTTCAAGTCATGATTCGCTCATTAGATCTGGTTGTGAATTTTTGTTCGTTTTTGCTGATAACTTGTTTGAATTTTTAAAAATCGTGTATTTTGAATTTGGGGCTGAGACTTGGTGGTTTTTCTAAGTACTAGGAGGTGAATTTTGTGTTAAAATTTCATAGCCTAACTCGTTGGGTTGTTGGACTTTCTTAAACATGTGTAAATCTTGGCAATTGTTTTCAAATAATAATTTCTGTTAAGTTTTTGTAACCAACTTGTTATGTGGTTCCTTGTGACTTATTTTGAATGTCTTTTATTTGAAATCGTGTGAACTCCAATAAGTGGTTTGATCGAGTCTAAGTCCTAGAGTCCCAACATCCACAGGACTTCACGAACATCTTGGTTGAATCAAGTTCGACCAAGTCTATTTTGTGAATTCCATTTTAGGTCAAGATAAGGTGTTGATTTAGTATCTTGACTTAATGTAGGTGTTTAGAGGTGTTGACCTCACCCTGCTTTCGAGAATCGTGATTGTGATTTATCGCTGCAAACAGGTGGTACATTTGTGATGTATTCCATAATTATCGCACTGAATATTTCGTATAAATGCTTCGTTTGAAATGTTGTATGCGTGAGAACCCTAGTCTAAGTATTCTATTGGTAGTTCCTTTGACGAATGCATAAACAGTGAGAGGTCACCTGCCCGTTGTATCCGGGAGGAGACGCCCTGATCCGTGTGTAGTTCGGGGGGAGGGGGGGGGGGAACATCTCCACTGTCACCTGGAAAGAGTCCCATGATCCGTGAGTAGTTCGGGATGGAAAGGTTTCCAGTTACTTCCTTGTCGTTGTATCTGGAAGGTTGTTGTATGTACATAGGAGGTTTGCGATAGGGCCGGGTAGGAGGTTAGACTTTGAATTCTATGGATACTGTATACTTTTTTTATATCGTTTTAAAATCTTTATGCGGGATAACTGTACGATAATGGTGAGCTTGTTCGTTATGCTCACCCCCATTATTTTTCTGTTGTTGTCTTCTCTTCCTTTCTTTAGGTTGAGATGAGCTGGAGGCCGTGGCGTAAAGACGAGCGAGATGGTGGTCATAAATGGATGTGTCTTTTGCTTCCACCTATTTTTAGTTTTTGATGAACTACTTGATTTTATTTTGAATTAGTTATGCTTCCGCCATTTGATGAATTAATACTTGACTTAGTCTAGTTTTCCTGCTTGGATTTGGATGTTGTATTATTGATGGTTTGAACCTATGAATTCGTTTTTTTTTTAAAAAAATTTATAATGGTTTTTGGAACTTGATAAATGTTTGGATTTAATTTAATAACTATTACTATCGTACGTGTGGGATCTATCTGATATATTTGTATGGTTGCTAAATTGTCCTTGGTAGTTAAGTAGCGCCTGTCGAGTTTTAAATTTTCAATTGAATTTTTGAAAAATTAACTCTGATTTTAACAAATAAGTTCGATAAATCTTTAAAAATATGGGGCGTTACAACTGCTTTATGTGATTTATGTGGACTCTGAGAAATAATTGAATACTATGATGTAGTTATGACCACTCGCTTTCGTCGTTCCGCGCCAAGTTAGGTATGAATACATGAGTAATATTGAATTCCTTATGTGAGATATTATTATGAGATGTAAATCGGGGCTTAGGAATTTATCCTCCTACTTTTTTAACATTCTTGAACTCTAAACTAGAGGCGAACTCAGTTGTATAAACTTGAACTCTAGCGGTATAGAGTTAAGTTCTGACTCGAGAATATGTTTGTTGGGAAAATTCGGTATAATGTTATCGAGTTGTGTTCTGTTGTGGCAGTCCTCTCGATGTAAATTTAGTGTCTTCAAGTGAGGACCATTCGCAAGCCATCTCGAAAGGAGAAAGGCTTAAGTGAAGAAAGCAGACGACCGAAGAAATCCCAAGTGTATGGTTTATTCGGAAGTCTTCAACCGTTGTTAGATGCGCGTTAGAACCCAGTCGAATGCAAACTGGGAGGAGAGTCTAGATGTCTTGTCCAAGCTGTTGTCCGACCCCGAGGAGAGGTGAAAAAACTTAAAACGTAACACCGTCACGACTCTCGAGAGTGGCTAACCTCTAGAAAGGCGATAGTGACCTGTTCTTTTGCAAAAATTCTCCAGCGAAGGAATCCGACCTTGTTCTTAAGGCGGAAAGATCGATTTGACACCGCGTGAATATTTTATGCCGCAATTTCGAGTGACATTTCTGTCTTGAAATAGACACCGAAATTCTCTTCCGTGTATTGAGCCACGAGCGAATTCCTAGCTGCAGCGGGACTTACCGGGAACAGCTTAAACTGATGATGGAAGCAGTGAATCTTGGACTCGTGGAGGCGAAGCAGTCTTGCTTCATTTTTTATTTTTTTTATCTTCTTGTAGACTTTTGCAAGCCTTTGCTTATCCCCTTTACGCATGACAAGCAATGTTGAATTGTGCTTGAGGCTTCTTTTGTTTATTCGATTTTCATACTTTGAGAATTTCGCTTCATCTTCCCTTTCCTGGCGTAAGATTGCAGATGGAATGAAGTGTCGAAATTTTTATTTTTTTGTTGACCTTTATCTTGTGAAGCTTGTTTCGTGATACCTCTAACTCGATGCGAAAAGTTCAAGAGAGCAAGTAACGTTGCAGCCCGTGGGAATACAATAGCTTTGATATAGGCGGTGAGTCATAAACACCGGAGGTTTATATTAACCTAGTTCTTTTCTCGTTTTTGTTTGGATTATAGCCGTGTTCAAACCCCTACCTTGATTTCGTTGTGTAAGTGATGTTCAACCTTTCCAGCCTTAAATTTCGTTTCTCTTGAAGTTTAGCCAATTCTTATTTATCTTAATTGGGGTATCGACCTTGCTTTGAAAAACTGATTGCAAGTAAGATTAAGCATGTTTTTGTTTCTGCTTATCTTTATTCGTTTGCAAAGTATGTGATTTTCGTCGGGATGTCATCGCTAAGTCATCACGAAAACTCGAGGGCACAATTCTCTATCGCCACTTTCGTGGATAACCTACCCTCGAGGAAGACAATAAATATTTCACGCTTGGCATCGAGATGAATGTACAGAGCAGAAGCCAACACAATGCGGTTCGATAAGAAAGGTGGAGTGATTGTCGCATATCAAAGAGTGCTTTTCCACCTTAAGAGATTATGGTGAAATCTTTTAAGGAGGGTAGTCGAGTCTGGAGAAAGCACATCGTGAGTTGCAGAACCATCTTTGTTTTGAATTTTGTCCATCGTAGAAACTCCCATTCTTTCACTTCTTTCGGAGTTTCGGGAGAAATCTTTTGTGGCCTTGGGACTTATGTGATCCCTTGCAAACATTTGTTCTTATTTTTGGTTCAAGTGGTGTAACTTTGTGTATGAATTAAGACAAGTATTTTGTTCCACTTGTTTGGTACCAGTTCTTCAAATTGTGGTTGTGTCTTTCGTACTGAGTGATTCCCTGCCATTTTCATGGACCTAACGGACCAAGTATTCTATTCATATCAGGGTCAGTATGTCATCACCCTTATCGATGATATCCTAATTTAATTTCGAGATGTTGTCAAGACACCCAATGGAACCCGACAAGAATTCCGCGATGGTGTAGATGCCTTTCGGGCTAAGCCACATGCTGATGATTGCCATGAATTGTCTAGTCGCTGTATTTTTCGCCGATAATGTCTCGGCATATTCCTGAGAACACCGGGACATAGCAAGAACATATGAAGATGCAAACAGAGACATTTTAATGGGAGGAACTTCACGCTTGAATCCCGAAGTGTGAAAATTGGGAGATGAAAAATGAGTTACGCTCATTTAGGACTGTTGACACGATTAGCTACTTGAGCAAGAGCTGACGTGTCGACCGACGCTGTTGGTCAGAAGAGTCGAGGCGAGCTAGTCGTAGTATTTCTCGGCAAGAGCTGCTGAGTGGGGTTATGCCCGACTGGAGAACCGTATTAGAAAATTCTTTTAAGAGTTCTCGTCTATCACCATCATGTGATCTTTCCATGTATATTCGTGTGTCATTTTGAAAAGTTGGTGGACTTGGAACTCGGACTTTCGCCTTGCTATTACTGAAAGCTCTTGAAACTTTTGAAAATGTGAAATGCCCGAAAAATATATAATTTTGTTGAACCCAAAAATTTTCGTAAATCTATAAAACCATTTCTTTTTCGTGATTTTGGATAGTGACCTTCTTGTGAACCTTGAACCGAAAGCCGACCCTAACCGGGTGCAGCCATGCGAAGTGGTGGCTGAGCACGCACGCCGTGCTGAGAGACGCGAGGCCAACCTAGGGGTCGACCGTTGACTCGCATGAGAGCTGCAGCCGTCATCATCGAACGCACAAACCCCCGAGCTAGCGTGTGCGGCCAAAACCCCAACCTTGCAGCTGGTCTCTGAGTAGGTGATACACACGCGTCCCAGCGCCCCGCTTATACAGCGCCAGCGAGCGTGCCGCCTCTTGGGTGACAGTGCACTAACCCCGAACCATCGATTTCTTTTCTGAACAGTTCGACCAGTGTTCATGCGGAACTACTTTGTTAGCCTTTTGAACCCTTTCGTTCGAACCTTGAACCGAGAACTCCAAATTCCACTAAAATGTGTATGAATCCTTAATCGATGTTTTCTGATTAAGGGGTGTAGTCTAAGAGTCCCTATGCCATACCTGAGAATTTCTCAAGTCGGCAAATTGGGAAATTCATGTTGCTATTGGACGAAGCCTTATGTTGCGCATAAGGGCTACGTTCGACTCGTGGAGTCGATATCTTGAGAGTACGAGCATAATGGGGTTATGCTGTCTGTATGTGATACCGGGTCGAAGTCTCTCATGGAGACGCACAGTCTGCGATGAAAACGTGAGCAAGCTATTAGTGTGACTCGGACGCGAGAATGAAGCTTGGCGTCACGTGCCCATCTTGAAGGTGAGGCAATCGGAGTACACTAGCAATACACCGAACGACCTGTTGAGGTCTTGTGTGTTGTTAGGTACGAAGCAAATTATTGATACTCATGGGTATAGGCCAAGCCGGACTGGGTCCCTTGCAAGAGGATGTGCGCCTGAGCACGGGCAGGATTGATCACCCTCCCATGCAAAAAGGTAAACATATGAGCACAGGGCGAGTCGGATTGATTCATGTATGTGGGTGTATGCTTTTCGAGTATAAGGCGATAGGACTCATGCGAGTGGAATCGAGTTCTGGAGGGGATACCCGGACCTCGTGATTGGAAATTCTAGTTTGAGTCTGTCGTTACCTTAGGACGCGTGTTCTTTAGTATTTCTGAGGACGGAAATATTTTAAGGAGGATAGATTGTAGCGCCCCGTTCGATTTATAGAATTTCTTAGATTATTCTATTTATCGGATTTTTTTATAAGTTTATATTTATTTTATTCATCGCGATGTCGACTTGAATTTTATGTGGAAGTACTCGATCGTTTTGTTGTAAAATGTTCGTCGTTCAGCGATTTCGGTTTAAGCATAGTTCGAATCTAAGTCGTTCGATTATTAGATTTCATGTGATTAATTGGAATTTATGTGATTACTTGGTATTAATATTCATCAGGGATAATTATTATTTTGCTCGTTAAAGTCATCGTATTACATTGTCTTTAAGGTGATGTAATGTCTCGTTCGATTTAATTTAGTTAAGTCGTTCAAAAATTAGATTTAAATCAGACCAATGATCGATTTTTGTCTTAGCATGTTGACCAAACCGAGCCAAAGTCAAATCGGGTCAAACCGGACACTTAGAAATATTTTCTAAGTCATTTGGCCCTAAAAAGTACACCAGGCCGCCCTCAGCCCGCGCAGGCCTGCGCACCCGCGCCCAAGCCCGTGNGCCCGCGCCCGCGCGCGGCCCAGCGCGCCCAGCGCCTTATATGGAAGGTTAGGGCGACCCCAACCCTATTTAAAATCTTCTTTCCCCTTCCCAAGACTCCCAAACACTCCCCCACTCCTCCAAAATAGCCACCACCTCCTCCCCTCTCAAAATTCCGATCGGTGCGCCTCCAACTATCGCCCGGCGAACCCGTGTGCACCGCACCGCACCCCGGCCACCCGCGAGCAAAAACCAACGGCAAATCCTTGCACTCCAGCCCCTGTTCGAACAATTCACAGCCAGAAAGGAGCAACCATCATCGTTTGAGGCCATTGGAGAAGGATCCAGCCCCGGCGAGCCGAACCCTAGCTGCCGAGCCACCCCGTGAGCACAACCGAGCCTCCGAACCCTTTCCATTGTACTTTTAAGTGCAAGGACCCCGAGAAAGGTACTTGATGGCTGTACCCTCTCATAATTTCGTGTTTTATGATTTATATAGCTCTGGTCCTTTGAGTTTAATGTGGATTCGCTGGAATTATATGAGTTTTATTGAATGTTTGATGTGTTTTAAATGAAATCATGTTGAATCCTTTATTAATTTGTGAACTCCTATGGATATTGGAACCTAGGATCGTCCTTAATCATTTGAAAAAGGTTTTGGACGATTTGGTCGAGTATAAATCGAGTTTCGGTTTTGAATCCAATCTAATCTTGGAATTTTGAAAAATTGAGATCTCATAAACTACTCGGGATTTTAATCTGAAATTTTGAGGGATGATTCTTGTGTTAGTATGCTGACTTGTGTAAAAATTGCAAAGAAAAAAGCGATCTATAACCTTATGAACCGAGTGTTTCAAATTCTGATCAGAATATTGAAAAATTCATATAAAATCGAGTTTTGGTTATTTTGATTCGAATTTCTGGGATTAGTAATATTTTAGTATGACCTCTGTTGTGTCCAAATTTCAAATGAAATCTCGATCGTTTCCTTGGAGAACTTGAAAAACCCTAGTTTTTTTCTTAATTTTCAAAAATTAGTTAATTGGGTTAATTAAATTTTTAAGGGTTGATCTCTGGTGAAAGTATGTGTTTTTAAGTATATTTCAATGTTGAAAAATTTCGTAAGGTTTAGTCGAGTCGATTTTCAAAAGGTTCGGTGCTGTCTTTTTTACCCCGTGTCTGTGCCCTGTCTGTGCGTCCTCAGTGCCCGATTCATGCATTTCCCGTGCCCTGTATGCCGCCCGTGCCACCCACGCGCACTGACCGCCTCTACCACGTGCCACGCGTGCCCAGAACACGCCAGCATCGCCCAAGACCCGGCGGTGGCCATCAGCCGGCCCTCAGACCGCGCCCAGCGCGCCTCTGCCGTGCCCAGCGACCTCAATACCGTGCCCCAGCGCCCAGTCACGCACCGTCCGGACCTAGTCCCGTGCCACACGGACCAAGTCCGGCCCCAGCACGCCAGCATGGCCTGGCCCATGCCAGACCGCCTTGCTGCAGCCCGAACGAGTCGACCCAAGCCCGAACCCAGTCCTTTGATCTTGTTGAACTATTTTTCCGATTTTACCGAACCTCTTGACTTCCGTTGACCTATTGAACTAGGTTTGACCTCGTTTTTTGTGTCGAGTCAATTTAAAGGTTTTCAAAAATAAGTCCCGAGTCTAGCTTTCATAACCTAGTGTTCCAACTTCCACAGAACCTCACGAACAGCTTAGTCGAAAATGTTCGGCTAAGTATGATTATTCGTGATGTCTTTCTAAGGGTCAAGATAAAAATACTTATGAAGTATTCTTGGCTAAATGAAGGTGTTTGACAAGTTGATCTCGCAACTTACACAGTTGATCGGTGGTATTTCCATTCTGCTGAACCAGGTGGGTTCGTTATTCTAAAATTGCTATGCTGTAAATGTTATAAATGACTGCTTGTGGTATGATCAATGTATGCATGTGAACCATGTAGCCTTCGATGTGAGCTATACCGGCCGTCGAACGGTTATCCCCATAGCTATAGAACGTACCCGTGGGGTAGTCTCCTTTGGGAGCCGTAAGACCTGGCATGGGCCTTGGCTGGTGACCCCCGTTGTAAGACCAATGCAAGGTCTTGGCCGGCGGGGTGGTTTACTCCTACTAGCTAGGGGATCGATAGAAGCTCGAGGGGCATTTTATATTTTATCCAGCAGTAGTCTATGCGTAGGTGTGCACATGAGTCTTGATTTTATGACGATATTATGATGGGAGATTGAGATACTTAATTGTTTGTACATGCTGCGATCATACTGTTTCATATTATGATTATCGTTTATTGCATAGTGGTGAGCACTACATTTTCGAGCAGGGCAGGCATGACGACGGGAAGGAGCGAGTGGTGGTCAGTCTTTATGACCCGATTATTTAGTAGTTGCTTCCGCTATTTATGAACTGATTTTAGGATTTTCTGAAATTGTGAACTCTGGGATTTTATGACGTGTTGAAATAATGTTGGGGAGATGCACTGTGAACACTGTGATTTTGGGAACCCGATTTTGGGGAAAATGATGATTTACGATTTTATGAATCCCGATTTGGGAGTTGATGTTATGAGATGATGATTGATGTTGAAATTAAGTGAGTAACGCCACAAGTGTTTTAAATGAATTTTGAAAATTAAACTGATTTTTTTTGAAAAGCCATGGATTTTCGTTAAATCAGAGTGGGGCGTTACAGATAAGTTCAATATTGTGCATGTCGTTGACGTTCCTCATAGAAACCAACCACTGGTATCAGAGCCCAAATTAATTCAACTTTGTGCACAGTTTAAATTAGGACTTGTCTGTTTACATGAATTAATTGCCTACGGACGCAGCGGCATAGTAGATTAAAAATTGCAATTGTTTGCAGGTGATTTCGAATCCGACTATTATGGCCCGTATGTATGATTTTAATTCATGTTTTGAATGTATGGTGTTTTATAAGCCTCAGACTGGTCGAGGAGTTTTTGGGTTGGTGATTGCTTGTAATATATTATTCGTACAGTGAGACACTGCATAGTCTACTGCTCTCATAGAAAACTCATGTACGACTCCTGCGCAGGTCATAGGATGAATTATGTAATTGTTATTTTATATTATTCATTGTTGATCCGGCGGATGTGGACTAAGCTCGACGGGGCGAGGTGACAAACACACAGACGGATGCCATGGTGACCATCCAATGGCGACTTTCCCGGAGACGACCTATTCAGAAGGACGAGTGGGAGTCACTGCGAAGGGGGTATTCCAATTCCTGAAACGGAAGACACTTTCAAACAAGGACAGAATTGTGTTTCTCCACAATATTGGAGATTGATTAATGGCCATGATAATTGGATTATAATTCCTAGTTTATTATTGCTATTAATCATGCATGCTCTTATGTGATTTATTTGCTCTATGTGCAAGTTAAATTGTTAGAGGCATGATAGAGAAAATCCCTTAAAATAAAAATTATATTTAGTGTGTAATGGGTTGAAATAAATTACATCCAAGGCCTCCATTATAGGTTTGTTAGTGAAGTAATTTAAATTGAGCCCAAAGGACGGTTTATTTCACAGTTCACAAGGACAAATCTCCTTCAGGATGGTAGTAGCAAGCTATTTCAAAAGAGTACGGGTCATCCAAAGGTTAACGTATGATTTTGGTAGTGAAATTGGTACCAATTAATGGGTTACACTTAAAGTGCAAATAATTACGAGATTCCCAAAGGAAAAGGTTGTTTTTATTGTGCACTGGCCAAAAGATGAACCGGCTATTAATTAAGTACTGATTTGTCAGTATGTTAATTAATAGGATTAATCCCTCCTCTTGCGATGGTTTGGACCGTAGACGTCCACGCTCCGTGGCCTGCGGAGATTCGGTGTTTAGAGGTGTCGGTGAATTTATTTGAATATTTTTGTTAGGTATCAATATTTGATGTTAAATTCTAAACCTGTTGACTGAGTAAAAACAATGTTTACTTGATCCTAGGAATTCAAAATGTCTTTCAATCCGATATCCGTAATTCTCAAAGAAAACAAACTTGTTGGTCCCAATTACATTGAATGGAACAGGAACATAGATATAGTGTTAACTGCTGAAGGGTACAAATTTGCCACTGTTGAGGCTTGTCCGAATGTTCCTGCTGATGATGCGCCAGATAATAAGAAAGAGGCGTATGCGAGGTTGAAAAAGGCTGACAAGACGGCAAAGTGTTACATCTTGGCATCGTTGTCAAATGTACTTCAACATCAACATCAGTCTATGTACACTACAGCAGAAATGCTCCTCGATCTCAAGGAGTTGTTTGGTCATCAGTCACGGGCTTTCGGACAAGAAGCCATGAGGGTTCTGATGAACACGACCATGCGTAAGGGCATTCCCGTAAGGGATCATGTTCTTGCTATAATGGCCTAGCTGAATGAGCTGGAGGTCTTAGGGGCTTTTATTGATGGGGAAACCCAAGTCGATATAGTGCTCCAGTCTTTGCCGAAGAGCTTCAAACAATTCCGGTTGAATTATAACATGAATAAGATGTTGATGACTCTTCCAGAACTTGTTGCTGAACTTCAGTCGGCAGAGAGCCTGTTTCGTCACAAGTCCCAAGCTAAGGTTTCCCAGCGGGGAGAAGGTTCTTCTTCTAGGCCTTCTAAGGGTAAGAAGAGGAAGAAGTCCTCGAGGAAGGGAAAAGCGGTCATGGGTGATGCGCGACCTCAGTAAGCTGCAAAGAAGCCGAAGGGCAAGTGCCACAACTGTCAACAGAAGGGACACTAGAAGGCCAACCGCCCTCTCCTCAAGAAGGGCGATAAAGGTAGAAGGATTACCAAAGAAAAGATGAGTATGAGATAAGTTATCAGGTATGATTAAAATATACCGAATGTCAGAAGATGCACAACAGTATGCATTTAATGCAATCAAAATCAGATGTGAGATGTCGGCAATAAGTGAGATGTTGCAACATTATTATGGCAGTTGAAAGGTAAATAAAGTTTACCTTAATGATTGGAATTATGGTATGACCACAGAATGGTCAAGTTATTCCACATCAGTACAGAAATTTCAACGAAATTCTCGACTATAGTTAAGTCGGAGAAATTGAAGTAAATATCAATAGTAATATTGAGTAAAAAGGTTTCTCGAAAGAGAAGCAAGTTTAGTGTAGTAAGATGTTAGTATAGAATGAAGATGTGACTTGTTAATGATTACAAGTGACATTGACATTAAGGTACAATGCATATAGATGTTCTGCACCCGAAGGGCCCCGGGTAGTGGGTAAATCATATGCAATGTATCGCATAGTTAGTCAGATAAGTATTTAATATCAATTCTTCTCTAAAGTTGTCCAGTGTGCATAAAGTTTTATGTGTGCGATCCAGAGTATGTGCTTTTGCACAATGAGTTTCGGTAAGATTTAACCTATGAGGACTAGCTGATAGAAGTTTTGGACCAGAAGGTTCATTGGCTGAGGAATTGAGATATTCTCTCTTTAGTATAAAATGGAAACGCCACATATAGAGTTGGATGTCACTGGGGAGTGAGAAGTTGATATTAGCACTCGTTTTTCCAGATTTCGGGTTATGATATATATACATAGTTGGTATATATCTCAGTTTCAGTATTTCCGAGGGCGGAAATAGTTTTAAGGGGGGTAGATTGTAATATCCCATTCAGTAATTAATAAAAGTAATTATTCTAAGTATGAACTAATTACTTTTATTAATGCTCGCTCCTAGTTTCGAGCCCAGTTATTAAGTTATTCAGTTAAAAGTTCGACTTTAAGTTGAAAGTATTATCGATTAAATTTTATTTAGTAATCGAGCCAGTTCAGTAATTAATTAATTCCGGTATGTTTATTTTTATAAATGGATTTATAAGATGGGATATAATAAGATGACGAATAATAAAAATCGAGTATATTTTGATTACTCGTTCAAGATAAGTCGTGAACCGAACCAAGCATGTGCGGTTACGAGTTAAGATTATTACCGAGCAAATGATTCTCGAGCCTAGCTTAGTTTTGAGTATTGATCAAGTTATAAGGATTAATTAGACATTAATGTTTATTAAATTGATATAAGTTATTTAAGATGAAGTTCAAGTTCAAGTAACATTCCATTTTATTTAGCTAAATGGATGTAAATTTGGCCATTTCTAGTTTGAATGAGAAAGAAAAAGAATAATGAGTCGAGACAAGTTAGGTCTTGAGTTCGGTTAAGTATCCATGAACATTTAAGTTATAAATGTTCAAAGAAGTGAGAAAATTTATTTAGACATTTTAGTCTATTTAAATTATTAGAGAGAAATATGAAAATTTTAGAATTTTCGTTTTTTTCGGTTTTCGATTGTAGTCGGAATATATGTCCGATTTCAGTTCCGAGAAATAAATTAAATTATTTTCTCTCTATATTTTTAGTAGACTACAAGATAAGAAAAATTTTTCAGCATAAAAAGGAAAAATGCCAAAAGAAAAGAAGGAAATTCGAAAATTGTAAGAATTTTCGATTTTACGGTAACTGTTCGTTTTAAGTCAGAATTTGGTTCCGTAAATTGGAGAATTTTCACTAAATCTCGAATTTAATCATTGAGATCAGATTAGGATCAGAAGAGGGGCCTTTCTAAGCATTGACTATGGGTTGGAGAAGTTTACAAGTTAAGAATACTATTTATTATCTATATTTATTTTTACAAGTTTGTATTGTTTATTTTGTTAATTTCTTCACTCAATTATGATGTCTTGCAAATTGTGCCTATAAATAGAGGCCTAAAAATCAGAGTTTATGCACCAAAGTTAAGTACCAAAAGTTATATAAGAGTGTAAGAGAGATAAGTAGTAGAAACTTTGGAGAAGTGAAGAATTTGAAGTAAAGAATCAAGTTTTTATTCTAGCAAGAAGGAGGTAATTTACTTATCTTAAAGTTACATGCTTAAGTTCATGTTTTGATAATAAGTTTACATGTTTATAAGTATGTATATCATGATATAGAAGTTAAGTTTATAATTGATTCTATGAATATAAAGAGTTAAAGTTGTTCAAGATCAATTATATGATATATGTACTTGATTTGATGAGATGTTGATAAAGATATGAATAAGCTGGAAGAGTATGATTTAAATGAATGATTATTATGTAAAAGAGGAGTACATGAAAACAAGAATTAAGAGATTTGGCAAAATATAGCTTGAGTTATGAATTTTTAAAGATGAACATGTAAGATGAAGTTTATGTTCACTATTGAATTTAAATTCTCATAACTTGATGAATATGCATGATAAAATTATGAAATTTTGAGGACATGTCTAATTATAAGTTGAGATTATGACTGTTAAGTTTCATAATTTAAAGATGAGAAATGAATAAGTTATGAATATAAGAAGGCATATATCTAAAGATAAGTATATATGCAAGAATATTCATGAAATGTTTAAGTTGTTAAAATGAGATGATCATGAATAATTCTCATATAAGTGATGAGTAATTTGATGATGTTTTGGTGTAATATGTTGAGTATACAATTTTATAAAGATTGTATTATGTATGATATATTAACATCATGATTAAATGTTATGAGTAAAAGATGATATGGCTTGAGATTATTTTCACTTTCAAGTTAATTAAGTGAAAATTTAGTATAAGCCAATTTGGAGATATGATGAATGATGAATTAAGTATTTGATTGAGTAAAAGATCAAATTAAGTTAAGATAAGTTTATAAATCATGTTGATGATGTTGGTAAAAGTAAGCATATTTTAAGTTTAAATCAAGTATAATGTGAAATATAGTTATTTTCACATTTGAGTTATGACATGCTAAGTATAATACCATATTAATGTTTATGAAGACATGATTTATACAAGGTTAAGTAATTGACCTTAAGTATAAATAAAAAGAGAAGTTAAGTATAAACTTGAGAAAAAGCAAGTTTAATGAATTTCTATAAGATTTGGATAAGTTAAAAATCCTAAAAATCTTATTGAGTATATGAGCATAGTACTTAGTATATTTGTCTATATTTGATGTAACTTGCAGATACAGTACCAGTACAGCACTTATCGTTTTTCAAATGATTTCAAAGACAAAAAGGTGGGGACCCTGAATGGGTATCACGTTGAGTACGATATTGATGTCATATGGGATGAGGAGACCATCAGTTGTCTCAGAGTATATCCTAAAGTTTAAGTTTATTACGCTTGGGATGAGGAGGCATTAATTTGTTCTCAGAGATTATATCCTAAGTTCTGATGGAGGCCGTTAGGTGCCTTAGAAATATCCATCAGAGTGTGCACACGTATCCGATTAACTATCGGCAAGATAAGAGAAAAGTTTAAGTTACCGATCAGATATCGGTTTATGATTATCCATATTCGTTACTCACCCCCATGAGTTTTAGTTTCAGGTAACAGGTCGAAGAGGAGGTGTGAGTGGAGCAGTGTTGGTGTGGATAGTGGACTCAGATGAAGACAAGCTTTGATACGGACATTTATAACAGTCTGTATAATTAACCACGTTTTCAAGTATTTCCGCTATGCACATTAAGTATTGAACTTGCATTTTAATGAATTTCATATTTCAAGTTTTTACCATTATGAGAAATATGATTATGGTATTTTAAATGCAAGTTTAAAGGAAATCTGTTTTAATTATGTATAAAGAAGTATTAGACAAAAGTTTAAAGATAAACGGATTTTCAAGATGATGAGTTTGAGTAGCATCCCGAGTTAGTCGCAAAAGATTTCGAAAGAATTAAGTATATTCGAAGTAAAAGTTGCGAAAAATTTACTCTGATAAGCGGGGTGTTACAGGTGGTATCAGAGCTAGAGTTTTAAATGCTCTGTATACTAAAAGGTTAAGTTCTGAAAGAGAAAGTTTTCATAGAAATCAAAGTTTTTACAGGAAGTTTCAAGAAAACCCGACCACACCACGCTCACACCTCGTCAACTACCAGGTAAGTGCTGTTAAAAGTTTTATATAAGTTTTTCAATATATTCAAATTTACTAAGTCTATGCTCAATAAGAATTCATATATACGAACTCTAGAAATTTGTTTATATGTTCAAGTATTAAAGTTTAAAATCTAGTTTATCAAGTTGACTAGATTAAGAAAGAACTCAAACATTCTAAGTTAAGTCATAAGAATAAGATTCAAGTTAAGATCTGATTATAAAGATTGACGATGTATTTGAGCCAAGTATAAGAAGTAACGGTATTTCAGGATATAATAGCCAAAAGTACGGGGAAAATCATGGAGGTTTGAAATAAGAACCAAAAAGCCGGATCAGATCCTGTAGGCTTGAAAACTGAACCGTAAGAAATAAAGTTTTAAGAAAATAGTCAAATTTTTATAAATCAGAAGTTTTGATATCTTATCAGTTAGATATCATGAGTTAAAAAGTGGCAAAGTTCGAGATAAAGTTATAAGTTATTTATATTAGTACTTGTAGAATAAGAACACGTCTACAAAGTACTTTTCAGAAATCAATGAGTATAAGTTTAAGGTATCGACATATAATAGTCACGTAGCCGGGAAAATTATGGAAACCTGAAATAAGGGTTATTAAGTCCGAATTACCTGGAGACTTGAAATCGAACCTTAAAAGATATCAGTTAATAAGTAACACATTCCAGATACCGAGATAAGTATTTAAGTTTCTAGGAAGAATTTTTGAAGTTAAGCAAGAGTAATTTGGACATGTGAAAGTTAAAGATAGTCTTTTTAATAAAGTAAAGACTAATATGTTTTTATCTTGGAGAAAGTATTTATCCCCAAAGATAAATGATGAGTTTAAAGCCATAAATAAGAAATGGCGAGAAAAAGTAAGAAAGAGTTAAGATTAACCGGAACTCTAGCACAAGCTAGGTGTTTTCGGAAAATTAATAATTTCCTTAAAGTTTAGTATAGCTATTTATTAATGGTTATACTGTTTAAGTTGAATGGTTGGTGGTTTTAAGAATGCCGCGAGGCAAAGTTTCAAGACCACAACTGAGTAAAGTTTAAGAAGCATAGAATCTTGACTAAATCAAGAAGTTATCTCAGTCCAGAAATAAGTAGTATTGATGTGTGAATCAAGTATATACTAGAAGAGAATATTTTGCACAATCAATCTACTTGATAGATAGAAATTTTAATATCATGGAAAGTCAAAAGCAAAGAGCTAGACAAAGATTCAAGTACACTGTTGAGAACTCCATTATTTCTAAGAAGCTAGTACAGAAATATCAGAAAAAGGAGATACAGACAAATTCTCAACTAGTACAAAGTTATATTTCATAAAGGGAGGGTGCGTCTCAAGAGCACAAGACTCCATAACTCTGCCACCCATCATGGATGCAGTTTCACAAAGATAGATCTAAAGGATCAAATGCTCGCTTGCGTTTGAATCCTGGAGTTTCCACAGAATCTTGAACTGTTGAGATGCTGTTTTGAAGCTTCTGGATAAGTTCAGAGGATGTGTTTGCAGACTTGAATATTTCTCTTTGGAAGGGAGATATAAAAGTTTGATACACTCCTTCATCTAGAAATCCAAGCAAATGGTGGAAAAAGTTATTGAAATTCAACAAACCAATAGGTTTGGTATGAAATTTCATTTCTGCCCAAGTAGCAAGGATAAAAGTAGTCATTAAAGTTCCATATCCACCAGGAAGAATGATGAAAGCATCACAACTAGATATCATAGACATCAAGCAGTCATAAATTGAAAGAGTTATCATCAAAGTAGCAGAATCTTTGACCACCTTTGATGAAGTGAGATAAAAAGGAAGGATACTTCTCACCTGGATGTCGAAGCATTTAGCAGCCATTAAGAGGTTGTTAAAGAAATAGATACTAGTTCCTCCATAAAATATGTTGATGTTATGTTTCCCCAATTCTTTCACCAGTTGGCTTACAACATAAATGTTGTGAGGAACATTTACAAATTTAGAACCACCAAGAATGCACACAGTTCTGAGGGGCTGAAGAAGTTTAGAACCTTGAGAAGACTCGGCAGTAGCCATTTATTATGAGAGATAATTGGCTAAGAAGATAGATTTGCCTTTTAAAGAAGAGAAGTTCCGACAAGAAAGCAGTTGAGTCTTAAATGACTCTTATCTGTCAGAAGCGATAAGATTTATATACAGTACTTTGGTACTATCAAGAACAATGTTGACAAACATGATAATTGGAAATAATATTTTCCAGACTATAGAGTTTTTCTTCATGTTTGAACAGAAGCCATAAAGACATCATTTCTCGATGCACATATCCACTAGAATGTGTATCAAGAATCTGCTGAATATTTTGATCCAGAGATTCCTTACTCAAGCCATTCTTGATGAAAGTTATTTTATCTTCTCGATTATTTGACACAAAGCCCAAAGAAGTACAGCGAGAGTCACAGTTCCAGCGAGCACATTTATAGCAGCCGCCTATTCTTTTTGCTCTACGTTTCTTGGCAAAAGTGCTTTTACCCATACCTGACAGATACTTGTATGCATTGGGATACTCGCCAGATACACGAACTTTTGCTTCAATCAGCCATCTTATATCATTTGGGATATTATTGAGCATGAGTATTCTCAATCTTTCTACTCGAGCTCGATAAATTCTCTTTATGATATTAAGAGGGAGAAAAGAATAGAATTTTCGGATTTTTAGCAGTGCTAAATCCATTGGTGATTCGGACCATTGCTGAAGAAGATTGAAGGATTACCAAGTTGGTTTATAGAAGAAAGATGAGTATGAGATAAGTTTTCGGGTATGATTAAATTATACGAATGTCAGAAGATGCACAGCCAGTATGCATTTAATGCAATTGAAATCAGATGTGAGATGTCGGCAATAAGTGAGATGTTGCGACATTATGATAGTTGAATCATTAAAGGTAAATAAAGTTTACCTTAATGATTGGAATTATGGTATGACCACAGAATGGTCAAATTATTCCACATTAGAACAGAAATTTCAACGAAATTCTCGACTATAGTTAAGTCGGAGAAGTTGAAGTTAGAAAATATCAATAGTGATATTAACTAAAAAGGTTTCTCGAAAGAGAAGCAAGTTTAGTATAGTAAGATGTTAGTATAGAATGGAGATGTGACTTGTTAATGATGACAAGTGACATCGACATTAAGGTACAATGCATATAGATGTTCCGCACCCGAAGGGCCCCGGGTAGTGGGTAAATCGTATGCAATGTATCGCATAGTCAGTCAGATAAGTATTTTATATCAATTCTTCTCTAAAGTTGTCCAGTGTGCATAAAGTTTTACGTAACAATGTTACGTGAGTGCGTGTGCGATTCAGAGTATGTGCTTTTGCACAATGAGTTTCAGTAAGATTTAACCTACGAGGACCAGCCGATAGAAGTTTTGGACCAGAAGGTTCATTGGCTGAGGAATTGAGATATTTCCTCGTAAGTATAAAATGGAATCGCCACATAGCGTTAGATGCCACTGGGGAGTGAGAAGTTGATGTTAGCATTCGTTTTCCATATTTCGAGTTCTGAGATATATATACATAATTTGTATATATCTCAGATTCAGTATTTCCGAGGGCGGAAATAGTTTTAAGGGGGGTAGATTGTAATATCCCATTCAGTAATTAATAAAAGTAATTATTTTAGTTCTAAGTTTGAACTAATTACTTTTATTAATAATGCTCGTTCCTAGTTTCGAGCCCAGTTATTAAGTTATTCAGTTAAAAGTTCGACTTTAAGTTGAAAGTATTCTCGGTTAAATTTTATTTAGTAATCGAGCCAGTTCAGTAATTAATTAATTCCGGTCTGTTTATTTTTATAAATGGATTTATAAGATGGGATTAATTATAATAAGATGACGAATAATAAAAATCGAGTATATTTTGATTACTCGTTCAAGATAAGTCGTGAACCGAACCAAGCATGTTCGGTTACGAGTTAAGATTATTACCGAGCAAATGATTCTCGAGCCTAGCTTAGTTTTGAGTATTGATCAAGTTATAAGGATTAATTAGACATTAATGTTTATTGAATTGAAATAAGTTATTTAAGATGAAGTTCAAGTTCAAGTAACATTCCATTTTATTTAGCTAAATGGATGTAAATTTGGCCATTTCTAGTTTGAATGAGAAAGAAAAAGAATAATGAGTCGAGACAAGTTAGGTCTTGAGTTCGGTTAAGTATCCATGAACATTTAAGTTATAAATGTTCAAAGAAGTGAGAAAATTTATTTAGACATTTTAGTCTATTTAAATTATTAGAGAGAAATATGAAATTTTTAGAATTTTCGTTTTTTTCGGTTTTCGATTGTAGTCGGAATATATGTCCGATTTCAGTTCCGAGAAATAAATTAAATTATTTTCTCTCTATATTTTTAGTAGACTACAAGATAAGAAAAATTTTTCAGCATAAAAAGGAAAAATGCCAAAAGAAAAGAAGGAAATTCGAAAATTGTAAGAATTTTCGATTTTACGGTAACTGTTCGTTTTAAGTCAGAATTTGGTTCCGTAAATTGGAGAATTTTCACTAAATCTCGAATTTAATCATTGAGATCAGATTAGGATCAGAAGAGGGGCCTTTCTAAGCATTGACTATGGGTTGGAGAAGTTTACAAGTTAAGAATACTATTTATTATCTATATTTATTTTTACAAGTTTGTATTGTTTATTTTGTTAATTTCTTCACTCAATTATGATGTCTTGCAAATTGTGCCTATAAATAGAGGCCTAAAAATCAGAGTTTATGCACCAAAGTTAAGTACCAAAAGTTATATAAGAGTGTAAGAGAGATAAGTAGTAGAAACTTTGGAGAAGTGAAGAATTTGAAGTAAAGAATCAAGTTTTTATTCTAGCAAGAAGGAGGTAATTTACTTATCTTAAAGTTACATGCTTAAGTTCATGTTTTGATAATAAGTTTACATGTTTATAAGTATGTATATCATGATATAGAAGTTAAGTTTATAATTGATTCTATGAATATAAAGAGTTAAAGTTGTTCAAGATCAATTATATGATATATGTACTTGATTTGATGAGATGTTGATAAAGATATGAATAAGCTGGAAGAGTATGATTTAAATGAATGATTATTATGTAAAAGAGGAGTACATGAAAACAAGAATTAAGAGATTTGGCAAAATATAGCTTGAGTTATGAATTTTTAAAGATGAACATGTAAGATGAAGTTTATGTTCACTATTGAATTTAAATTCTCATAACTTGATGAATATGCATGATAAAATTATGAAATTTTGAGGACATGTCTAATTATAAGTTGAGATTATGACTGTTAAGTTTCATAATTTAAAGATGAGAAATGAATAAGTTATGAATATAAGAAGGCATATATCTAAAGATAAGTATATATGCAAGAATATTCATGAAATGTTTAAGTTGTTAAAATGAGATGATCATGAATAATTCTCATATAAGTGATGAGTAATTTGATGATGTTTTGGTGTAATATGTTGAGTATACAATTTTATAAAGATTGTATTATGTATGATATATTAACATCATGATTAAATGTTATGAGTAAAAGATGATATGGCTTGAGATTATTTTCACTTTCAAGTTAATTAAGTGAAAATTTAGTATAAGCCAATTTGGAGATATGATGAATGATGAATTAAGTATTTGATTGAGTAAAAGATCAAATTAAGTTAAGATAAGTTTATAAATCATGTTGATGATGTTGGTAAAAGTAAGCATATTTTAAGTTTAAATCAAGTATAATGTGAAATATAGTTATTTTCACATTTGAGTTATGACATGCTAAGTATAATACCATATTAATGTTTATGAAGACATGATTTATACAAGGTTAAGTAATTGACCTTAAGTATAAATAAAAAGAGAAGTTAAGTATAAACTTGAGAAAAAGCAAGTTTAATGAATTTCTATAAGATTTGGATAAGTTAAAAATCCTAAAAATCTTATTGAGTATATGAGCATAGTACTTAGTATATTTGTCTATATTTGATGTAACTTGCAGATACAGTACCAGTACAGCACTTATCGTTTTTCAAATGATTTCAAAGACAAAAAGGTGGGGACCCTGAATGGGTATCACGTTGAGTACGATATTGATGTCATATGGGATGAGGAGACCATCAGTTGTCTCAGAGTATATCCTAAAGTTTAAGTTTATTACGCTTGGGATGAGGAGGCATTAATTTGTTCTCAGAGATTATATCCTAAGTTCTGATGGAGGCCGTTAGGTGCCTTAGAAATATCCATCAGAGTGTGCACACGTATCCGATTAACTATCGGCAAGATAAGAGAAAAGTTTAAGTTACCGATCAGATATCGGTTTATGATTATCCATATTCGTTACTCACCCCCATGAGTTTTAGTTTCAGGTAACAGGTCGAAGAGGAGGTGTGAGTGGAGCAGTGTTGGTGTGGATAGTGGACTCAGATGAAGACAAGCTTTGATACGGACATTTATAACAGTCTGTATAATTAACCACGTTTTCAAGTATTTCCGCTATGCACATTAAGTATTGAACTTGCATTTTAATGAATTTCATATTTCAAGTTTTTACCATTATGAGAAATATGATTATGGTATTTTAAATGCAAGTTTAAAGGAAATCTGTTTTAATTATGTATAAAGAAGTATTAGACAAAAGTTTAAAGATAAACGGATTTTCAAGATGATGAGTTTGAGTAGCATCCCGAGTTAGTCGCAAAAGATTTCGAAAGAATTAAGTATATTCGAAGTAAAAGTTGCGAAAAATTTACTCTGATAAGCGGGGTGTTACAGGTGGTATCAGAGCTAGAGTTTTAAATGCTCTGTATACTAAAAGGTTAAGTTCTGAAAGAGAAAGTTTTCATAGAAATCAAAGTTTTTACAGGAAGTTTCAAGAAAACCCGACCACACCACGCTCACACCTCGTCAACTACCAGGTAAGTGCTGTTAAAAGTTTTATACAAGTTTTTCAATATATTCAAATTTACTAAGTCTATGCTCAATAAGAATTCATATATACGAACTCTAGAAATTTGTTTATATGTTCAAGTATTAAAGTTTAAAATCTAGTTTATCAAGTTGACTAGATTAAGAAAGAACTCAAACATTCTAAGTTAAGTCATAAGAATAAGATTCAAGTTAAGATCTGATTATAAAGATTGACGATGTATTTGAGCCAAGTATAAGAAGTAACGGTATTTCAGGATATAATAGCCAAAAGTACGGGGAAAATCATGGAGGTTTGAAATAAGAACCAAAAAGCCGGATCAGATCCTGTAGGCTTGAAAACTGAACCGTAAGAAATAAAGTTTTAAGAAAATAGTCAAATTTTTATAAATCAGAAGTTTTGATATCTTATCAGTTAGATATCATGAGTTAAAAAGTGGCAAAGTTCGAGATAAAGTTATAAGTTATTTATATTAGTACTTGTAGAATAAGAACACGTCTACAAAGTACTTTTCAGAAATCAATGAGTATAAGTTTAAGGTATCGACATATAATAGTCACGTAGCCGGGAAAATTATGGAAACCTGAAATAAGGGTTATTAAGTCCGAATTACCTGGAGACTTGAAATCGAACCTTAAAAGATATCAGTTAATAAGTAACACATTCCAGATACCGAGATAAGTATTTAAGTTTCTAGGAAGAATTTTTGAAGTTAAGCAAGAGTAATTTGGACATGTGAAAGTTAAAGATAGTCTTTTTAATAAAGTAAAGACTAATATGTTTTTATCTTGGAGAAAGTATTTATCCCCAAAGATAAATGATGAGTTTAAAGCCATAAATAAGAAATGGCGAGAAAAAGTAAGAAAGAGTTAAGATTAACCGGAACTCTAGCACAAGCTAGGTGTTTTCGGAAAATTAATAATTTCCTTAAAGTTTAGTATAGCTATTTATTAATGGTTATACTGTTTAAGTTGAATGGTTGGTGGTTTTAAGAATGCCGCGAGGCAAAGTTTCAAGACCACAACTGAGTAAAGTTTAAGAAGCATAGAATCTTGACTAAATCAAGAAGTTATCTCAGTCCAGAAATAAGTAGTATTGATGTGTGAATCAAGTATATACTAGAAGAGAATATTTTGCACAATCAATCTACTTGATAGATAGAAATTTTAATATCATGGAAAGTCAAAAGCAAAGAGCTAGACAAAGATTCAAGTACACTGTTGAGAACTCCATTATTTCTAAGAAGCTAGTACAGAAATATCAGAAAAAGGAGATACAGACAAATTCTCAACTAGTACAAAGTTATATTTCATAAAGGGAGGGTGCGTCTCAAGAGCACAAGACTCCATAACTCTGCCACCCATCATGGATGCAGTTTCACAAAGATAGATCTAAAGGATCAAATGCTCGCTTGCGTTTGAATCCTGGAGTTTCCACAGAATCTTGAACTGTTGAGATGCTGTTTTGAAGCTTCTGGATAAGTTCAGAGGATGTGTTTGCAGACTTGAATATTTCTCTTTGGAAGGGAGATATAAAAGTTTGATACACTCCTTCATCTAGAAATCCAAGCAAATGGTGGAAAAAGTTATTGAAATTCAACAAACCAATAGGTTTGGTATGAAATTTCATTTCTGCCCAAGTAGCAAGGATAAAAGTAGTCATTAAAGTTCCATATCCACCAGGAAGAATGATGAAAGCATCACAACTAGATATCATAGACATCAAGCAGTCATAAATTGAAAGAGTTATCATCAAAGTAGCAGAATCTTTGACCACCTTTGATGAAGTGAGATAAAAAGGAAGGATACTTCTCACCTGGATGTCGAAGCATTTAGCAGCCATTAAGAGGTTGTTAAAGAAATAGATACTAGTTCCTCCATAAAATATGTTGATGTTATGTTTCCCCAATTCTTTCACCAGTTGGCTTACAACATAAATGTTGTGAGGAACATTTACAAATTTAGAACCACCAAGAATGCACACAGTTCTGAGGGGCTGAAGAAGTTTAGAACCTTGAGAAGACTCGGCAGTAGCCATTTATTATGAGAGATAATTGGCTAAGAAGATAGATTTGCCTTTTAAAGAAGAGAAGTTCCGACAAGAAAGCAGTTGAGTCTTAAATGACTCTTATCTGTCAGAAGCGATAAGATTTATATACAGTACTTTGGTACTATCAAGAACAATGTTGACAAACATGATAATTGGAAATAATATTTTCCAGACTATAGAGTTTTTCTTCATGTTTGAACAGAAGCCATAAAGACATCATTTCTCGATGCACATATCCACTAGAATGTGTATCAAGAATCTGCTGAATATTTTGATCCAGAGATTCCTTACTCAAGCCATTCTTGATGAAAGTTATTTTATCTTCTCGATTATTTGACACAAAGCCCAAAGAAGTACAGCGAGAGTCACAGTTCCAGCGAGCACATTTATAGCAGCCGCCTATTCTTTTTGCTCTACGTTTCTTGGCAAAAGTGCTTTTACCCATACCTGACAGATACTTGTATGCATTGGGATACTCGCCAGATACACGAACTTTTGCTTCAATCAGCCATCTTATATCATTTGGGATATTATTGAGCATGAGTATTCTCAATCTTTCTACTCGAGCTCGATAAATTCTCTTTATGATATTAAGAGGGAGAAAAGAATAGAATTTTCGGATTTTTAGCAGTGCTAAATCCATTGGTGATTCGGACCATTGCTGAAGAAGATTGAAGGATTACCAAGTTGGTTTATAGAAGAAAGATGAGTATGAGATAAGTTTTCGGGTATGATTAAATTATACGAATGTCAGAAGATGCACAGCCAGTATGCATTTAATGCAATTGAAATCAGATGTGAGATGTCGGCAATAAGTGAGATGTTGCGACATTATGACAGTTGAATCATTAAAGGTAAATAAAGTTTACCTTAATGATTGGAATTATGGTATGACCACAGAATGGTCAAATTATTCCACATTAGAACAGAAATTTCAACGAAATTCTCGACTATAGTTAAGTCGGAGAAGTTGAAGTTAGAAAATATCAATAGTGATATTAACTAAAAAGGTTTCTCGAAAGAGAAGCAAGTTTAGTATAGTAAGATGTTAGTATAGAATGGAGATGTGACTTGTTAATGATGACAAGTGACATCGACATTAAGGTACAATGCATATAGATGTTCCGCACCCGAAGGGCCCCGGGTAGTGGGTAAATCGTATGCAATGTATCGCATAGTCAGTCAGATAAGTATTTTATATCAATTCTTCTCTAAAGTTGTCCAGTGTGCATAAAGTTTTACGTAACAATGTTACGTGAGTACGTGTGCGATTCAGAGTATGTGCTTTTGCACAATGAGTTTCAGTAAGATTTAACCTACGAGGACCAGCCGATAGAAGTTTTGGACCAGAAGGTTCATTGGCTGAGGAATTGAGATATTTCCTCGTAAGTATAAAATGGAATCGCCACATAGCGTTAGATGCCACTGGGGAGTGAGAAGTTGATGTTAGCACTCGTTTTCCATATTTCGAGTTCTGAGATATATATACATAATTTGTATATATCTCAGATTCAGTATTTCCGAGGGCGGAAATAGTTTTAAGGGGGGTAGATTGTAATATCCCATTCAGTAATTAATAAAAGTAATTATTTTAGTTCTAAGTTTGAACTAATTACTTTTATTAATAATGCTCGTTCCTAGTTTCGAGCCCAGTTATTAAGTTATTCAGTTAAAAGTTCGACTTTAAGTTGAAAGTATTATCGGTTAAATTTTATTTAGTAATCGAGCCAGTTCAGTAATTAATTAATTCCGGTCTGTTTATTTTTATAAATGGATTTATAAGATGGGATTAATTATAATAAGATGACGAATAATAAAAATCGAGTATATTTTGATTACTCGTTCAAGATAAGTCGTGAACCGAACCAAGCATGTTCGGTTACGAGTTAAGATTATTACCGAGCAAATGATTCTCGAGCCTAGCTTAGTTTTGAGTATTGATCAAGTTATAAGGATTAATTAGACATTAATGTTTATTGAATTGAAATAAGTTATTTAAGATGAAGTTCAAGTTCAAGTAACATTCCATTTTATTTAGCTAAATGGATGTAAATTTGGCCATTTCTAGTTTGAATGAGAAAGAAAAAGAATAATGAGTCGAGACAAGTTAGGTCTTGAGTTCGGTTAAGTATCCATGAACATTTAAGTTATAAATGTTCAAAGAAGTGAGAAAATTTATTTAGACATTTTAGTCTATTTAAATTATTAGAGAGAAATATGAAATTTTTAGAATTTTCGTTTTTTTCGGTTTTCGATTGTAGTCGGAATATATGTCCGATTTCAGTTCCGAGAAATAAATTAAATTATTTTCTCTCTATATTTTTAGTAGACTACAAGATAAGAAAAATTTTTCAGCATAAAAAGGAAAAATGCCAAAAGAAAAGAAGGAAATTCGAAAATTGTAAGAATTTTCGATTTTACGGTAACTGTTCGTTTTAAGTCAGAATTTGGTTCCGTAAATTGGAGAATTTTCACTAAATCTCGAATTTAATCATTGAGATCAGATTAGGATCAGAAGAGGGGCCTTTCTAAGCATTGACTATGGGTTGGAGAAGTTTACAAGTTAAGAATACTATTTATTATCTATATTTATTTTTACAAGTTTGTATTGTTTATTTTGTTAATTTCTTCACTCAATTATGATGTCTTGCAAATTGTGCCTATAAATAGAGGCCTAAAAATCAGAGTTTATGCACCAAAGTTAAGTACCAAAAGTTATATAAGAGTGTAAGAGAGATAAGTAGTAGAAACTTTGGAGAAGTGAAGAATTTGAAGTAAAGAATCAAGTTTTTATTCTAGCAAGAAGGAGGTAATTTACTTATCTTAAAGTTACATGCTTAAGTTCATGTTTTGATAATAAGTTTACATGTTTATAAGTATGTATATCATGATATAGAAGTTAAGTTTATAATTGATTCTATGAATATAAAGAGTTAAAGTTGTTCAAGATCAATTATATGATATATGTACTTGATTTGATGAGATGTTGATAAAGATATGAATAAGCTGGAAGAGTATGATTTAAATGAATGATTATTATGTAAAAGAGGAGTACATGAAAACAAGAATTAAGAGATTTGGCAAAATATAGCTTGAGTTATGAATTTTTAAAGATGAACATGTAAGATGAAGTTTATGTTCACTATTGAATTTAAATTCTCATAACTTGATGAATATGCATGATAAAATTATGAAATTTTGAGGACATGTCTAATTATAAGTTGAGATTATGACTGTTAAGTTTCATAATTTAAAGATGAGAAATGAATAAGTTATGAATATAAGAAGGCATATATCTAAAGATAAGTATATATGCAAGAATATTCATGAAATGTTTAAGTTGTTAAAATGAGATGATCATGAATAATTCTCATATAAGTGATGAGTAATTTGATGATGTTTTGGTGTAATATGTTGAGTATACAATTTTATAAAGATTGTATTATGTATGATATATTAACATCATGATTAAATGTTATGAGTAAAAGATGATATGGCTTGAGATTATTTTCACTTTCAAGTTAATTAAGTGAAAATTTAGTATAAGCCAATTTGGAGATATGATGAATGATGAATTAAGTATTTGATTGAGTAAAAGATCAAATTAAGTTAAGATAAGTTTATAAATCATGTTGATGATGTTGGTAAAAGTAAGCATATTTTAAGTTTAAATCAAGTATAATGTGAAATATAGTTATTTTCACATTTGAGTTATGACATGCTAAGTATAATACCATATTAATGTTTATGAAGACATGATTTATACAAGGTTAAGTAATTGACCTTAAGTATAAATAAAAAGAGAAGTTAAGTATAAACTTGAGAAAAAGCAAGTTTAATGAATTTCTATAAGATTTGGATAAGTTAAAAATCCTAAAAATCTTATTGAGTATATGAGCATAGTACTTAGTATATTTGTCTATATTTGATGTAACTTGCAGATACAGTACCAGTACAGCACTTATCGTTTTTCAAATGATTTCAAAGACAAAAAGGTGGGGACCCTGAATGGGTATCACGTTGAGTACGATATTGATGTCATATGGGATGAGGAGACCATCAGTTGTCTCAGAGTATATCCTAAAGTTTAAGTTTATTACGCTTGGGATGAGGAGGCATTAATTTGTTCTCAGAGATTATATCCTAAGTTCTGATGGAGGCCGTTAGGTGCCTTAGAAATATCCATCAGAGTGTGCACACGTATCCGATTAACTATCGGCAAGATAAGAGAAAAGTTTAAGTTACCGATCAGATATCGGTTTATGATTATCCATATTCGTTACTCACCCCCATGAGTTTTAGTTTCAGGTAACAGGTCGAAGAGGAGGTGTGAGTGGAGCAGTGTTGGTGTGGATAGTGGACTCAGATGAAGACAAGCTTTGATACGGACATTTATAACAGTCTGTATAATTAACCACGTTTTCAAGTATTTCCGCTATGCACATTAAGTATTGAACTTGCATTTTAATGAATTTCATATTTCAAGTTTTTACCATTATGAGAAATATGATTATGGTATTTTAAATGCAAGTTTAAAGGAAATCTGTTTTAATTATGTATAAAGAAGTATTAGACAAAAGTTTAAAGATAAACGGATTTTCAAGATGATGAGTTTGAGTAGCATCCCGAGTTAGTCGCAAAAGATTTCGAAAGAATTAAGTATATTCGAAGTAAAAGTTGCGAAAAATTTACTCTGATAAGCGGGGTGTTACAGGTGGTATCAGAGCTAGAGTTTTAAATGCTCTGTATACTAAAAGGTTAAGTTCTGAAAGAGAAAGTTTTCATAGAAATCAAAGTTTTTACAGGAAGTTTCAAGAAAACCCGACCACACCACGCTCACACCTCGTCAACTACCAGGTAAGTGCTGTTAAAAGTTTTATACAAGTTTTTCAATATATTCAAATTTACTAAGTCTATGCTCAATAAGAATTCATATATACGAACTCTAGAAATTTGTTTATATGTTCAAGTATTAAAGTTTAAAATCTAGTTTATCAAGTTGACTAGATTAAGAAAGAACTCAAACATTCTAAGTTAAGTCATAAGAATAAGATTCAAGTTAAGATCTGGTTATAAAGATTGACGATGTATTTGAGCCAAGTATAAGAAGTAACGGTATTTCAGGATATAATAGCCAAAAGTACGGGGAAAATCATGGAGGTTTGAAATAAGAACCAAAAAGCCGGATCAGATCCTGTAGGCTTGAAAACTGAACCGTAAGAAATAAAGTTTTAAGAAAATAGTCAAATTTTTATAAATCAGAAGTTTTGATATCTTATCAGTTAGATATCCTGAGTTAAAAAGTGGCAAAGTTCGAGATAAAGTTATAAGTTATTTATATTAGTACTTGTAGAATAAGAACACGTCTACAAAGTACTTTTCAGAAATCAATGAGTATAAGTTTAAGGTATCGACATATAATAGTCACGTAGCCGGGAAAATTATGGAAACCTGAAATAAGGGTTATTAAGTCCGAATTACCTGGAGACTTGAAATCGAACCTTAAAAGATATCAGTTAATAAGTAACACATTCCAGATACCGAGATAAGTATTTAAGTTTCTAGGAAGAATTTTTGAAGTTAAGCAAGAGTAATTTGGACATGTGAAAGTTAAAGATAGTCTTTTTAATAAAGTAAAGACTAATATGTTTTTATCTTGGAGAAAGTATTTATCCCCAAAGATAAATGATGAGTTTAAAGCCATAAATAAGAAATGGCGAGAAAAAGTAAGAAAGAGTTAAGATTAACCGGAACTCTAGCACAAGCTAGGTGTTTTCGGAAAATTAATAATTTCCTTAAAGTTTAGTATAGCTATTTATTAATGGTTATACTGTTTAAGTTGAATGGTTGGTGGTTTTAAGAATGCCGCGAGGCAAAGTTTCAAGACCACAACTGATTAAAGTTTAAGAAGCATAGAATCTTGACTAAATCAAGAAGTTATCTCAGTCCAGAAATAAGTAGTATTGATGTGTGAATCAAGTATATACTAGAAGAGAATATTTTGCACAATCAATCTACTTGATAGATAGAAATTTTAATATCATGGAAAGTCAAAAGCAAAGAGCTAGACAAAGATTCAAGTACACTGTTGAGAACTCCATTATTTCTAAGAAGCTAGTACAGAAATATCAGAAAAAGGAGATACAGACAAATTCTCAACTAGTACAAAGTTATATTTCATAAAGGGAGGGTGCGTCTCAAGAGCACAAGACTCCATAACTCTGCCACCCATCATGGATGCAGTTTCACAAAGATAGATCTAAAGGATCAAATGCTCGCTTGCGTTTGAATCCTGGAGTTTCCACAGAATCTTGAACTGTTGAGATGCTGTTTTGAAGCTTCTGGATAAGTTCAGAGGATGTGTTTGCAGACTTGAATATTTCTCTTTGGAAGGGAGATATAAAAGTTTGATACACTCCTTCATCTAGAAATCCAAGCAAATGGTGGAAAAAGTTATTGAAATTCAACAAACCAATAGGTTTGGTATGAAATTTCATTTCTGCCCAAGTAGCAAGGATAAAGGTAGTCATTAAAGTTCCATATCCACCAGGAAGAATGATGAAAGCATCACAACTAGATATCATAGACATCAAGCAGTCATAAATTGAAAGAGTTATCATCAAAGTAGCAGAATCTTTGACCACCTTTGATGAAGTGAGATAAAAAGGAAGGATACTTCTCACCTGGATGTCGAAGCATTTAGCAGCCATTAAGAGGTTGTTAAAGAAATAGATACTAGTTCCTCCATAAAATATGTTGATGTTATGTTTCCCCAATTCTTTCACCAGTTGGCTTACAACATAAATGTTGTGAGGAACATTTACAAATTTAGAACCACCAAGAATGCACACAGTTCTGAGGGGCTGAAGAAGTTTAGAACCTTGAGAAGACTCGGCAGTAGCCATTTATTATGAGAGATAATTGGCTAAGAAGATAGATTTGCCTTTTAAAGAAGAGAAGTTCCGACAAGAAAGCAGTTGAGTCTTAAATGACTCTTATCTGTCAGAAGCGATAAGATTTATATACAGTACTTTGGTACTATCAAGAACAATGTTGACAAACATGATAATTGGAAATAATATTTTCCAGACTATAGAGTTTTTCTTCATGTTTGAACAGAAGCCATAAAGACATCATTTCTCGATGCACATATCCACTAGAATGTGTATCAAGAATCTGCTGAATATTTTGATCCAGAGATTCCTTACTCAAGCCATTCTTGATGAAAGTTATTTTATCTTCTCGATTATTTGACACAAAGCCCAAAGAAGTACAGCGAGAGTCACAGTTCCAGCGAGCACATTTATAGCAGCCGCCTATTCTTTTTGCTCTACGTTTCTTGGCAAAAGTGCTTTTACCCATACCTGACAGATACTTGTATGCATTGGGATACTCGCCAGATACACGAACTTTTGCTTCAATCAGCCATCTTATATCATTTGGGATATTATTGAGCATGAGTATTCTCAATCTTTCTACTCGAGCTCGATAAATTCTCTTTATGATATTAAGAGGGAGAAAAGAATAGAATTTTCGGATTTTTAGCAGTGCTAAATCCATTGGTGATTCGGACCATTGCTGAAGAAGATTGAAGGATTACCAAGTTGGTTTATAGAAGAAAGATGAGTATGAGATAAGTTTTCGGGTATGATTAAATTATACGAATGTCAGAAGATGCACAGCCAGTATGCATTTAATGCAATTGAAATCAGATGTGAGATGTCGGCAATAAGTGAGATGTTGCGACATTATTATGACAGTTGAATCATTAAAGGTAAATAAAGTTTACCTTAATGATTGGAATTATGGTATGACCACAGAATGGTCAAATTATTTCACATTAGAACAGAAATTTCAACGAAATTCTCGACTATAGTTAAGTCGGAGAAGTTGAAGTTAGAAAATATCAATAGTGATATTAACTAAAAAGGTTTCTCGAAAGAGAAGCAAGTTTAGTATAGTAAGATGTTAGTATAGAATGGAGATGTGACTTGTTAATGATGACAAGTGACATCGACATTAAGGTACAATGCATATAGATGTTCCGCACCCGAAGGGCCCCGGGTAGTGGGTAAATCGTATGCAATGTATCGCATAGTCAGTCAGATAAGTATTTTATATCAATTCTTCTCTAAAGTTGTCCAGTGTGCATAAAGTTTTACGTAACAATGTTACGTGAGTACGTGTGCGATTCAGAGTATGTGCTTTTGCACAATGAGTTTCAGTAAGATTTAACCTACGAGGACCAGCCGATAGAAGTTTTGGACCAGAAGGTTCATTGGCTGAGGAATTGAGATATTTCCTCGTAAGTATAAAATGGAATCGCCACATAGCGTTAGATGCCACTGGGGAGTGAGAAGTTGATGTTAGCATTCGTTTTCCATATTTCGAGTTCTGAGATATATATACATAATTTGTATATATCTCAGATTCAGTATTTCCGAGGGCGGAAATAGTTTTAAGGGGGGTAGATTGTAATATCCCATTCAGTAATTAATAAAAGTAATTATTTTAGTTCTAAGTTTGAACTAATTACTTTTATTAATAATGCTCGTTCCTAGTTTCGAGCCCAGTTATTAAGTTATTCAGTTAAAAGTTCGACTTTAAGTTGAAAGTATTCTCGGTTAAATTTTATTTAGTAATCGAGCCAGTTCAGTAATTAATTAATTCCGGTCTGTTTATTTTTATAAATGGATTTATAAGATGGGATTAATTATAATAAGATGACGAATAATAAAAATCGAGTATATTTTGATTACTCGTTCAAGATAAGTCGTGAACCGAACCAAGCATGTTCGGTTACGAGTTAAGATTATTACCGAGCAAATGATTCTCGAGCCTAGCTTAGTTTTGAGTATTGATCAAGTTATAAGGATTAATTAGACATTAATGTTTATTGAATTGAAATAAGTTATTTAAGATGAAGTTCAAGTTCAAGTAACATTCCATTTTATTTAGCTAAATGGATGTAAATTTGGCCATTTCTAGTTTGAATGAGAAAGAAAAAGAATAATGAGTCGAGACAAGTTAGGTCTTGAGTTCGGTTAAGTATCCATGAACATTTAAGTTATAAATGTTCAAAGAAGTGAGAAAATTTATTTAGACATTTTAGTCTATTTAAATTATTAGAGAGAAATATGAAATTTTTAGAATTTTCGTTTTTTTCGGTTTTCGATTGTAGTCGGAATATATGTCCGATTTCAGTTCCGAGAAATAAATTAAATTATTTTCTCTCTATATTTTTAGTAGACTACAAGATAAGAAAAATTTTTCAGCATAAAAAGGAAAAATGCCAAAAGAAAAGAAGGAAATTCGAAAATTGTAAGAATTTTCGATTTTACGGTAACTGTTCGTTTTAAGTCAGAATTTGGTTCCGTAAATTGGAGAATTTTCACTAAATCTCGAATTTAATCATTGAGATCAGATTAGGATCAGAAGAGGGGCCTTTCTAAGCATTGACTATGGGTTGGAGAAGTTTACAAGTTAAGAATACTATTTATTATCTATATTTATTTTTACAAGTTTGTATTGTTTATTTTGTTAATTTCTTCACTCAATTATGATGTCTTGCAAATTGTGCCTATAAATAGAGGCCTAAAAATCAGAGTTTATGCACCAAAGTTAAGTACCAAAAGTTATATAAGAGTGTAAGAGAGATAAGTAGTAGAAACTTTGGAGAAGTGAAGAATTTGAAGTAAAGAATCAAGTTTTTATTCTAGCAAGAAGGAGGTAATTTACTTATCTTAAAGTTACATGCTTAAGTTCATGTTTTGATAATAAGTTTACATGTTTATAAGTATGTATATCATGATATAGAAGTTAAGTTTATAATTGATTCTATGAATATAAAGAGTTAAAGTTGTTCAAGATCAATTATATGATATATGTACTTGATTTGATGAGATGTTGATAAAGATATGAATAAGCTGGAAGAGTATGATTTAAATGAATGATTATTATGTAAAAGAGGAGTACATGAAAACAAGAATTAAGAGATTTGGCAAAATATAGCTTGAGTTATGAATTTTTAAAGATGAACATGTAAGATGAAGTTTATGTTCACTATTGAATTTAAATTCTCATAACTTGATGAATATGCATGATAAAATTATGAAATTTTGAGGACATGTCTAATTATAAGTTGAGATTATGACTGTTAAGTTTCATAATTTAAAGATGAGAAATGAATAAGTTATGAATATAAGAAGGCATATATCTAAAGATAAGTATATATGCAAGAATATTCATGAAATGTTTAAGTTGTTAAAATGAGATGATCATGAATAATTCTCATATAAGTGATGAGTAATTTGATGATGTTTTGGTGTAATATGTTGAGTATACAATTTTATAAAGATTGTATTATGTATGATATATTAACATCATGATTAAATGTTATGAGTAAAAGATGATATGGCTTGAGATTATTTTCACTTTCAAGTTAATTAAGTGAAAATTTAGTATAAGCCAATTTGGAGATATGATGAATGATGAATTAAGTATTTGATTGAGTAAAAGATCAAATTAAGTTAAGATAAGTTTATAAATCATGTTGATGATGTTGGTAAAAGTAAGCATATTTTAAGTTTAAATCAAGTATAATGTGAAATATAGTTATTTTCACATTTGAGTTATGACATGCTAAGTATAATACCATATTAATGTTTATGAAGACATGATTTATACAAGGTTAAGTAATTGACCTTAAGTATAAATAAAAAGAGAAGTTAAGTATAAACTTGAGAAAAAGCAAGTTTAATGAATTTCTATAAGATTTGGATAAGTTAAAAATCCTAAAAATCTTATTGAGTATATGAGCATAGTACTTAGTATATTTGTCTATATTTGATGTAACTTGCAGATACAGTACCAGTACAGCACTTATCGTTTTTCAAATGATTTCAAAGACAAAAAGGTGGGGACCCTGAATGGGTATCACGTTGAGTACGATATTGATGTCATATGGGATGAGGAGACCATCAGTTGTCTCAGAGTATATCCTAAAGTTTAAGTTTATTACGCTTGGGATGAGGAGGCATTAATTTGTTCTCAGAGATTATATCCTAAGTTCTGATGGAGGCCGTTAGGTGCCTTAGAAATATCCATCAGAGTGTGCACACGTATCCGATTAACTATCGGCAAGATAAGAGAAAAGTTTAAGTTACCGATCAGATATCGGTTTATGATTATCCATATTCGTTACTCACCCCCATGAGTTTTAGTTTCAGGTAACAGGTCGAAGAGGAGGTGTGAGTGGAGCAGTGTTGGTGTGGATAGTGGACTCAGATGAAGACAAGCTTTGATACGGACATTTATAACAGTCTGTATAATTAACCACGTTTTCAAGTATTTCCGCTATGCACATTAAGTATTGAACTTGCATTTTAATGAATTTCATATTTCAAGTTTTTACCATTATGAGAAATATGATTATGGTATTTTAAATGCAAGTTTAAAGGAAATCTGTTTTAATTATGTATAAAGAAGTATTAGACAAAAGTTTAAAGATAAACGGATTTTCAAGATGATGAGTTTGAGTAGCATCCCGAGTTAGTCGCAAAAGATTTCGAAAGAATTAAGTATATTCGAAGTAAAAGTTGCGAAAAATTTACTCTGATAAGCGGGGTGTTACAGGTGGTATCAGAGCTAGAGTTTTAAATGCTCTGTATACTAAAAGGTTAAGTTCTGAAAGAGAAAGTTTTCATAGAAATCAAAGTTTTTACAGGAAGTTTCAAGAAAACCCGACCACACCACGCTCACACCTCGTCAACTACCAGGTAAGTGCTGTTAAAAGTTTTATACAAGTTTTTCAATATATTCAAATTTACTAAGTCTATGCTCAATAAGAATTCATATATACGAACTCTAGAAATTTGTTTATATGTTCAAGTATTAAAGTTTAAAATCTAGTTTATCAAGTTGACTAGATTAAGAAAGAACTCAAACATTCTAAGTTAAGTCATAAGAATAAGATTCAAGTTAAGATCTGATTATAAAGATTGACGATGTATTTGAGCCAAGTATAAGAAGTAACGGTATTTCAGGATATAATAGCCAAAAGTACGGGGAAAATCATGGAGGTTTGAAATAAGAACCAAAAAGCCGGATCAGATCCTGTAGGCTTGAAAACTGAACCGTAAGAAATAAAGTTTTAAGAAAATAGTCAAATTTTTATAAATCAGAAGTTTTGATATCTTATCAGTTAGATATCCTGAGTTAAAAAGTGGCAAAGTTCGAGATAAAGTTATAAGTTATTTATATTAGTACTTGTAGAATAAGAACACGTCTACAAAGTACTTTTCAGAAATCAATGAGTATAAGTTTAAGGTATCGACATATAATAGTCACGTAGCCGAGAAAATTATGGAAACCTGAAATAAGGGTTATTAAGTCCAAATTACCTGGAGACTTAAAATCGAACCTTAAAAGATATCAGTTAATAAGTAACACATTCCAGATACCGAGATAAGTATTTAAGTTTCTAGGAAGAATTTTTGAAGTTAAGCAAGAGTAATTTGGACATGTGAACCTAACCGTTTCTGCATTGTCGGGGCTCGACTGAGGATGTCCTTGATTGCTTCTAACGCCTTTTGACATTCAAGGGTCCACTCGAACTTGTGATTTTTCTTTATTTCCTTGAAGAACGGCTTGCACCGGTATGTCTATTTGGAGATGAAACGGCTAAATGCGGCGAGCTTTCCCGTCAAACTTTCGACCCCTTTGATCCAGGTCGGCGGTCAGAGATCTTGTATGGCTTTGATCTTCTCGGGGTTTGCATCGATGTCGCGCTGGATCACAATGTAGCCTAGGAATTTTCCCGAGCCGACACTGAATGTATATTTCTTAGGGTTTAACTTCATAGAATAATCACGCAAAATAGCAAACATGTTATTAAGGTCGTTTACATGGTCGGACGCGTACACAGACTTCACTAACATATCTACGTACACTTCCATGCTAACCCCTATCAAACTAGCAAACATTTTGTTGACTAGGCGTTGGTAGGTGACCCCGACATTCTTCAACCCAAACAGCATCATTATGTAACAAAAGAGTCCGCGCACCGAGTAGAATGAGGTATGTTCCTCGTCATCCGGGTGCATGGGAATTTGAGTGTAGCCAGAGTACACGTCAATGAAACTCATCAGCTCGTGACCCGACATGGCGTCGACCATATAATTGATGTGGGGCAAGGGATAATTGTCCTTCGGGCACACTTTGTTGAGGTCGGAAAAGTCAATGCACAAGCGCCACGCCCCGCTGCTTTTCTTCATGCGTACCGGGTTGGCTACCCAGGTCGGGTATCGGACCTCCGAGATGTACTCGTTATCTTTCAGCTTGACGACTTCTTCTTCGAGAGCTTGTTGCCGGTTTGGACCTAGTCTTCTCCTTTATTGAATCACTGGCCTGACCGTCGGGTCTACGTGCAGCCTATGGCAGACAACCTTCGGGTCAATGCCGAGCATGTCCTCGTGGGTCCAGGCGAAGACGTCGGTGTTATCCCGTACAAACTGTGTAAGTTAGGCATTTAGTGCCCCGACATCTTGCTTCCGATGCGCAGCTGTTTTTGACAGGTCTCCTCAAAAATCAGCCAAATTGGAACACCACAAAATTATTTTTGCAATTTACAAGAAACTGAACAGAAATCGAATTAATTTTTAAAAATAGTTCCAGACCTTCAAAAATCACAAAAATTGTACACAAGCTATATGTTCATCAGAGACAGCTGCTCCTAAAATATCAAGGCAATCGGACTAGTATTCAATTTATAATGAATGTTACATTCAAAACAGCCATTATAAACTTCAAAAAATCATAACGGCAAATATACACCTCCAATCGACACAAGGCCAACGCCATTGTGTTCGTAACAATCCACAGCAACTAATCACTTATATTCAGTTCTCGCTCGATTCGCACGAATCGACGAGTTTCACATAAAATAATGAATATAAATACACAACGAACAATTCGAACACGTATAATAATTCAACGAACACGGTAGGCACAACCGATCATAATATTATTCACGTAATATCAAACAAGGAGTCGAGACTCGATACCGTTCTCGGGTACACGTTCGAAAAACGGTATGAAGAGGCGAGTGGCAATCGGTTCGACGGCGGAGCTTCGTCTCGCGGGGTGCAAGTGGCAGCCTGACTGCTCGCGGCTAGGGCTTTGCGGGGAGCAGCGAACGGAGGGCCTCGACTGAGGACCTGCTGTTCACGGCTGCGAGAGAAGAAGGAGGGCTCACGATGGTGCTACGTCGCTCAGTCGGAGGAACAACAGACGGTGGAGAACGGCTCGCCGGAGGAGCTGCGATGCTCGAAGGTGAGGGCCTGCTCGCGTGACGGGACTCGCGGACAGGGGAGACTCGCGGAGGAGAGCTCGCTCCAGGGGTCGCTGGAGGAGCAGCGGCGCTCGGCGGAGCTTCTGGTAAGAGAGGGAGAACGAGGGCTGAGGAAGATGATCGCGGCGACGCGATGGTTCTGACCGCTGGTGCCAAGGACTCGCCAGGAATAACTCGTGGATGGCCTATCGCGGAGGAGATGAGCTCGCTAGAGACGATGGGGTCACGGCGGCGGAGCCTGCGCGCGGAGGAGGGTTCGTAGGGATGAAGGAGTTGCAGACGAAAGATTTCCTTTATCTGTTGGCGAGATCGGGCGAGCGAGAGAGATGACGAGAGAAGAATCAGATTTGAAAGAAAAAGAAAGTTGCGCGTGATGAGATGAAGAGGAGAGGTCGATCGTTTAAATGAGTGAGTTAGGGTTGGAAAAATCTCCTCTCCCAAGAAACAACATCACACGCTCAACATCAAGAGGGACCGAAATTTTGGGCCATTGGGCGGGATGTTTGACATGCTGGGCCGGTTCGCGAGTTCGGATGGCTCGCGGCCCGGTTTGCAAAAATAAATCGACTCACGGGCTCAATTTCGGTTCAAACGAAAATTCTCGGGCCCAACCTTCGGTACAAACGCACGATAAAAAAAAAAAAAAAGAAAAATCGAACATCAAATTTATTTTACATATATATATATATATTAATTAATACACAAATCACATTTAATAATCAATAATCACGAAAATCAATTAGACAATTAGACATTTAGCATTTAATCACATTTTGGCAATTAATAATAAGACATTCGAAAATAATACAATATAAATATTATCACAAAAATATAATAATCATCCAATAAATAATAATAATAATAATAATAACAATAAAAATTCCCAAATAATCCAAAAATAAACAGGGCATTACAGTCTACCCTCCTTAAACGATTTTCGTCCCCGGAAATCCAAGAAAAATCATCCCAACAGAACAACTGACACAAGAGAGAAGCTCAAACCACTAAACTTGGATACTCAGTCTGAATCTCCCCACTTTACCAAGTCACACCGCACTAGCCATGGTTACCCCGCCGGACTTTGACGAGTACCTCTTCCGGACTCTCCCTGCTGGATTCGTCAATCCAGTAGGTCACCGGTACCTCATCAAAGGTAAGGTTCTGCCCACATGCAACTCATCAAAGATCGCCTCGTGCCTAGAGTCACGCACATGTCCCCTCTCCACGAAGCACTGAATAGGTCGTGCACTCTTGCAAGCTCCGGTGATGGGGTCAACCATTAGGCTAAGACGCCGACTCGGTCGAGAATCACAAAAGGACCAACAAATGTGGCTGATACTTCTTCTCTTCATAGAGTTCGAGGCGTACAACACCTCTTCCCGTACCCAAAACCTCGTACGGTACCATTGAGATCGTCACTCATAGCCATTGCTATAAGCACACTTTCTTATGGTAAGAAATTCCACACGACACACCCATCGAGTACACCAGACTCCAACCAGTCTCTCAGGGTCTCGACAGCATGTCCTAAACGCATAACTATCTGGATTTCTACGCGGTGCTAAGTTCAGTCTCGTGCCCGGGTCACGCTGACGACTTGCCCACGATTTCAATGTGAATCCGTGCATCCGTATCAGACGGTCTGCCGCGGAATCGCATAAATGGCTAACCAACATCAAAAACACCATCCTCAAAACTGATACCTTCAGAACACACGGTCCTGCTCGATACCGCTGACAAAGCCTCATTTCTTTCCGACACGAGTAACAGCTGGTATGCGGTTTAGGAAGTGTTGACTAGATATTCGAAAATAAACTTCTATCGCAGAAACGGACTCTCAAATAGGGATGCTCGATGATCCCACAATAACGATCTAAAAGGACATAGCCAGTCCGAGGTTTAATGCACTGTCACCCGTGAGATGTCACACACACTGACGCTGCATAAGCGGGGCGCTGGGACGTGCGCGTACATCTGTTCGGAGAACAGCTGCAAGGTCAAGGTTTCGGCCGCACACTGACTTGGGGAGCTCCTGCGTTCGGTGGTGGTGGCTGCAGCTCTCGTGTGAGTCAACGATCGGCCCTGCAGTGCCTCACGTCTCTCAGCACAGGCTCGCGTGCTCGACCACCACTTCGCGTGACTACACCCAGTCAGCGTCGGCATTCGGTTCGAGATACAGAAAAGAATTACTTTAATACAAGGCTCGCACTATCTGAGGTAACCCGGAAGGAAAGATTTTCACAAAACCAACAAACATTTTCCCCCAACAATTAAGCATTAACAAACTCGAGTGGTTCAGGGCTTTCAAATCATCACATCTTTCCTCGAACCATACAACTTCAAGCGGATATCAAATATTAGAGGTATGGGGATATCTCCTAAGGAAAACGAATATCGACACCCTCAACTAGGAACCATCCCAACTAAGTGGTCACTGCCGAACAATGAAAAATGATCAGCTCGCATGACTCTTCTAACTAACAGTGTCGGCCGCCACGTCAGCTCTTTCACCGATAGCTAAATGTGTCGGTAGTCCTAAACGAGCTCAAATGCTACGCTGCTAAGATTTTCACGACTTCTGGATCTCATCAAAAAGCCTCCTTGGTGGATTCGTCTCGATCGCGCCTCGAACATAAATCATCAACGATAAAAGCCACGACAAACCGATATGGGTACGAATGGAACACCCAGACCGAAAGGCATCACAAACCCGAAAGAATGATATAAGACAAGCGGAGGAAAGGAAGTACCTGTCTTAATCAATACACAAAGTTGCAAATCTTGAAATGAAAACTCCAAACAAAACAAAAACAAGAGTTTTCAGAGGATTGCCAAAAAGTCAAATAAAATACAAAGGTCACTCTTGAAATTTCGAAGAGAAAAAGGATGGGAGTTTCCAAAAATTTATAATAAATACGCTTTAAAAACGAAGACGGCTCTGCATCAGGCTCGACTACCCTCCTTAAAAGATTCTCACGCACGCCACTTTGGTTCAAAGTTAAAATAGATCACGAAAGAAAAATTGATCGCCGTCTATCTCGAAGCTAAGGTATTCTCAAGTTGACCTTCGCACCGACTTAGCGAAGTTACTGCACACGGTTCGATATCAGATAAGAATCAATAGAAACTGAAATTCGATGCTCAACTTCATCCCAAAATTCTACGCAAGGAAAACAAAATCAAGCGAATTTGTCATGGAACGAAAATCAAATAATAAAAATGGGTCACGAAATACAATTCAAACTTGACTACTAAACGAAAGGTAGCAATCAAGGAAAAAGGAATAGCACTCGGGTAGCAAAGGCGTGAACGGTAGTATAAAGGGGTTGAAAACGGATCAAGCTCACACATTGATATTTGCTGCAAATTTCCAGAAATCCGATTGCACGAAGTTCGTATCTTGAACGCATCCCCTGAATGAATCTTGCGCCGTTTGAATCGTAAGAGACAAAACTACAATTCATATGAAGACATCGAGGTTCCCAGATTACCAGAAGCGTGCCAAAAATAGCGAAAATAAAAGACTCCAACTATTGCGGTATACACGGAAAACTGACTATGCAACGATCGGGTTTACGGCGCAATTCTCGATAAAAAAAAATGATAAACACGCGATTCCTTTTCCTCATGAAAGGCAACAGGCTGATCTACAATTTACAAGAATATTACAACAAGAGACGACGGGGTTTCAGAGCTCAAAAACAACAATGAAAACAGATCACATATAAGATCGAAAAACCAGCAAAACTGGACGCGCTCTTGAAGAACTTTGGCCACATCTTCCAGCATACAATTGATAATCACATGGTTCTTGTTCGAGATGGAACATAAGAGATTGAACTTTAACTCATCTGAAGAGTTCAAAGTCCATCGACCGAGTTCAAGGGGTCAAAACAGCGACTAAACAGTCATCAATGAAAGGTTTTCAAAAAGGAGGTTTTTCCAAACCCAACTCTTAAAAAGTTCGACAATCACGGAACGAAAGTTCGGATGACAAGTCAAGGCTCGAATTTATTCGATAACAACTCAGCCATAAATAACAAAAGAAGAGGGTATCAATAACTCAAAAACAGAGTTCTAATACCCACGAAGAATTTCACAAGACAAATTAACGAGAAATGAACGGATAATAACGAACAAATTATAACAAGGGGAAAATCAACCACTAACCCGATTCCCGCGAATCTACACGCACAAGTGGTCGGATCATCGACATGAAACCGACACTTATACCCCACTGTCGGTTCCCATTGACCGGGTTCTACACGCGTCTAATAGTTCTAGCCACAATAGTCACAGACTTCCGAATAATCCATACACCTGGGACTCCTTCGGTTGTCTGTTTCCTTTACTTAAGCCTTCTCTTTCGAGATGGCTTACGAATGATTCTCACTCGATGGCACTAAACAGAAACTCATAACGAGTGCACTGCTATAGACCAAACTTAACTCGATAACACCAACCCGAAAACTCACAACAAACATTTCTAAAGTTGGAACTTAACTCTATACCACTAGAGTTCAAGTCCGTATAAACGGAGGGTAAATTCCTAAGCCCCCAATAAAAGAACAAACCATAATCACGATATCGATAATAATCAAAACAGTAAAACTCATACCTTGAGCTGGCGCGGCAAGACGAAAGCGAGTGGTCGAATGGTCATTAAACACTTAGTCACATATGAACCAGTCTACAGAAAAACAAGACTGTATCTGATACCAAACTGTAACGCCCCGTTTATTTTTAAAGAATTTACTGAATTTATTTAAAAAAAAACTAGAGTTTTTTTTCTTAAATCCAAATTAAAACATTTATCGAGAAACGGGCGCTACTTACTAACCACAACAAATAAGCACATCCAATCAATCAATCCAATGAACTTACACATGCTCGAGCTATCAAAATGACAATCTCATAAATCATAAATTTCAAAATCATTTCCAAACGACTAGCATGAAATCAAGGTTCAAAAGAAAATTCAACATAGTTCGAAAATGAAGAAATAAATAATCCAAAGTACAATAGCAAATAAATAAATAGCATGTTGTTTAACATAAATAAAGTCAAGCAGAAGCAAAGACACATCCAGTAAATGACCACCATCTCGCTCGTCTTTACGCCACTACCTCCAGCTCGTCTCAACCTAAAGCAAAGGAAGAGAAGACACAACAAAGAAAAATAATGGGGGTGAGCATAACCAACAAGCTCACCATTATCGCACAGTTTATCTCGCATAACATTTATAACCATCAAAACCATAGTATTCAGTATGCATAGAATCCAACAGTCTAACTCCCTACTTAGCCCTATCGCAAACCTTCTATGTACATACAACAACCTTCCGATCACATACGGCAAGGAAGTAACTGGAAACCTTCCCATCACTGAATGGCTACGGGCCTGGGATCCTTTCCAGGAGACAGTAGAGCTGTTTTTCCCATTCACAAATATCATACGGACCTGGGCGTCACCTCTCTGAATCTACGGGCCGATGACCTCTCACTGTTTATGCATCCTCAAAGGTACTAACATACGGGACACTTATACTAGGGTTCTCATGCATACTATCATTTTTCAAACAAAGAATTTATACGAAATATTAAGTGCGATAAATATGGAATACATCATAAATGTACCCACCTGATTGCAGCAATAGTTCAAAGTCACAAATCTCGAAATGAGGCGAGGTCAACACCTCTAGATACCTACATTAAGCCCAGATACTAAAGTCAACACTTTAATCTAGACCTATGTAGAAAATTCACAAATTGACTTAGCCGAACTCGGTTCTACCAAGTGGTTCGTGAAGTTCTGTAGATATGGGAACTCTAGGACTTAGACTCGATCAAACCACATATTCAAGTTCACATAAATGCAAGTGAAAGACAAACAAACGAGCCACAAGTAGACACATGACACATTTGAACAACACTTAACAAATTTCAATATAGAAAAACAATTCCTCAAATTCACACTTGAATTAAAAGGTATACCAAATCAATTAGTTAGGTTCTGAAAATTTTACATAAATTTCACCTCCCAGTTCTAAGTAAGATCACCCAGTTTCAGCTTCAAACTCCTTATGCATAATTTTATAAAATTCAAACAAGTTTTCAACAAAAATGAGTTTAAATTACCAACACATGATAATGGATGACTCAGGCCATGAAATTTTTATCTAAAATACTACAGGATATGAGCAGCAACACATAAAAATATCAACTATTAACACTTAGTATATGAATTTATAAAATTAAAAAAATATTCTGCCAATTATCGAATTTCCAACAGAACTGAACCTAACTGATCTCCAAAAATTCCAAAATGTTTACAGCATACTAAAAAACTCATAATCAGCATGTCAACCAAAATTCAGATTTTTTCAGCTTCAGACCAATTTATCACAATTAAAACCAATTCGGGCAGAAATACAATATAAATTATTAACCCTATCAAACCTAGTTCAAAAATTCCAAAACTTTTATACGACTCATAAATACACCAGTGACATATCATACTCAAAAATCAGCCAAATTGGAGCACCACAAAATTATTTATGCAATTTACAAGAAACTGAACAAAAATCGAATTAATTTTTAAAAATAGTTCCAGACCTTGAAAAATCACGAAAATTGTACAAAAGCTATATGTTCATCAGAGACAGCTGCTCCTAAAATATCAAGGCAATCAAACTAGTATTCAATTTATAATGGATTTTACATTCAAAACAGTCATTATAAATTTCGAAAAATCATAACGGCAAATATACACCTCCAATCGATACAAGGCCAACGCCATTGTGTTCGTAACAATCCTAAGTTCCTAAATCCACATCAACTAATCATTTATATTCAGTTCTCGCTCGATTCGCACGAATCGACGAGTTTCACATATTATAATTTATATAAATACACAACGAACAATTCGAACACGTATAATAATTCAACGAACACGCTAGGCACAACCGATCATAATATTATTCACGTAATATCAAACAAGGAGTCGAGACTCGATACCGTTCTCGGGTACACGTTCGAAAAACGGTACGAAAAGGCGAGTGGCAATCGGTTCGACGGCGGAGCTTCGTCTCGCGGGGTGCAAGTGGCGGCCTGACTGCTCGCGGCTAGGGCTTGGCGGGGAGCAGCGAACGGAGGGCCTCGATTGGGGACCTGCTGTTCACGGCTGCGAGAGAAGAAGGAGGGCTCACGATGGTGATGCGTCGCTCAGTCGTAGGAGCAGCAGACGGTGGAGAACGGCTCGCCGGAGGAGCTGCGGTGCTCAGAGGTGAGGGCCTGCTCGCGTGACGTGACTCGCGGACAGGGGAGACTCGTGGACAGGGGAGACTCGCGGAGGAGAGCTTGCTTCTGGGGTCACCGGAGGAGCAGCGGCGCTCAGCGGAGCTTCCGGTGAGAGAGGGAGAACGAGGGCTGAGGAAGATGATCGCAGCGACGCGATGGTTCTGACCGCTGGTGGCAAGGAATCACCGGGAATAACTCGTGGACGGCCTATCGCGGAGGAGATGAGCTTGCTAGAGACGATGGGGTCACGGCGGCGGAGCGTGCGCGCGGAGGAGGGTTCGTCGGGATGAAGGAGTTGCAGACGGAAGATTTCCTTTATCTGTTGGCGAGATCGGGCGAGCGAGAGAGATGACGAGAGAAGAATCAGATTTGAAAGAAAAAGAAAGCTGCGCGTGATGAGTTGAAGAGGAGAGGTCGATCGTTTAAATGAGTGAGTTAGGGTTGGAAAAATCTCCTCCCAAGAAACAACATCACACGTTCAACATCAAGAGGGACCGAAATTTTGGGCCATTGGGCCGGATGTTTGACATGCTGGGCCGGTTCGTGGGTTCTGATGGCTCGCGGCTCGGTTTGCAAAAATAAATCGGCTCACGGGATCAATTTCGGTTCAAACGAAAATTCTCGGGCCCAACCTTCGGTACAAACGCACGATAAAAAAAAGAAAAATCGAACAATAAATTTATTTTACATATATATATTAATTAATACACAAATCACATTTAATAATTAATAATCACGAAAATCAATTAGACAATTAGACATTTAGCATTTAATCACATTTTGGCAATTAATAATAAGACATTCGAAAATAATATAATATAGATATTATCTCAAAAATATAATAATCATCCAATAAATAATAATAATAATAATAATAATAATAATAATAATAATAACAATAAAAATTCCCAAATAATCCACAAATAAACGGGGCATTACACTTACGTCTGCCAGGTCGGCGTCGCCAGCAGCAGAGGGGAATGGACCTGTCTGGTTTTCCAGCATGCGGTTGTTCCCTGAGCTGGGCTGAACCGCCTCGGCGTCGACGTTTGGGGGATCCGGGCCATCTCCCGCTTCGGTCTCCAACTCGGCATCCTCCACCTCGGCGACTGGCTTGGAGTTTTCCATGTTGATCTTCGTCCTCGGGATGGTCAAGACACATTCTCTCGCCTCCTGTTGGTCCCCTCGGTGGGTCCCTTCCCCGTCCGAGGTCGGGAACTTGATGGAGTAGTGGAACATGGATATGACGACCCATAACTTATAAAGTGTCGTCCTGTCCAAGATGGCGTTGTATTCACTCGGATAGTCCACTATTTTGAAGGTTTCTAAGATCGGCCTCATTTGCTGCCCGTCTCCTCCGAACTTGATGGGCAACAGGATCTGACCGACGGGGCGCGTCATCTACCCGTCGAAGCCCTAGATCCACTCTCAACAGGGCTGCACCACTTTCATGTCGACACCCATCTTCTTGAAGGTGTCGTAGTAGAGGATGCTTGCATAAGCCCCCGTGTCAACCATGATGCGATGCACCTTTATCGCCATGATGGGTGCCGTGATTACCAAGGCGTCGGAGTGTGGGTGATCCAACAGGAAGGCATCCTCGTCGGTGACGGAGATCTTGTTCGGGGTGGTCTCCGTCACCGGGACGCTGCTGGCGTGCTGAACTCTCTGCCCGGCATGGTAGGCCTGCCGGGCGTATGCTATGGTCTGCCTCCTTGAAGGGAGGAAGTCGCCTCGGCTCGTGTTGATCTGCCAAGGAGGATAGACCTACTCGGTGTCCTCTTGGTCGGAGGGTCGGCTCCTCTTTTTGCTTCTTGAAGTGCCGACCTCGTCCTGATGGGCCGGGCATAAGGACATAATTTCTTGGTTGCCGCCCTGAGGTGACCTCTTTCTCCGGTGATGGACGTCGGAGTCATCTTCGCTGTTGAGGCCTTCCTCGAATCGGCCTCCTCTCTTCTTGTTAGAGTGGGTGAATTTCTTCAGTTGGGGGTCATCTATCAACTTCAACAGTTCCATGATCAGGTTCCGGCACTAGTCAATGTTGTGCCCGTGCCCCTTGTGATAGATACAATACCGTGATTTATCGACGCGGCTCTGGTCGGCCTGCATCGGCTTTGGATCTGGGAGTAACCCCTTAGCTTTGATTTCCTCATAGACCGCGGCCGCCCCCACTGAAAAGACACCCTGGTAGTTTTCCTTGAGCTCCTCGGCTCTCTGCTTCCTCAGAGCTCGGACTTCCGCCATCGACTTGCTCGGTTTCCCCGACTTCTCCTCCTTGGCCTTTTCCTTTAGTCGGCGTTGCATTGAAAGACGTGATGGACATGGAATCTTCCCCCATGATGTAGTTCTGTGCCCGGGCCAAGAATTCATGGTATGTGGTCGGCTTGTTCTGGCAAAGGGACCGGCTTCAGTCTGGCCTGCACGAACACGAGCAAGGTCTCCGGGTGGCACTGCTCCATGTTCTGAACTCGGTCGTTGAACTGAGAGATGTAATCCTTCAAGCTTTCATCCTCCCCTTGAACAATGTTCGAGATCGATTCTTTTGGGGCGAGGTTGATCTGCGACCCGATGAAGTGCGAGCGGAACACCGATCTGAGTAGCCACCATGACGATATGGAATGGGGGTATAAGGAGTGATACCATCTCTGTGCTTTCAGTCCCAGCGTCAACGAGAACATTCTGCAACAGAGGGCGTCGGTCGCGCCGTGCAGATCCATCCAGGAAGTGTAGAGGCCGATGTGGGAGTCGAGGTCCGAACTCCCGTCGTAAAGTCCGAGCTGTGGGCTTTGATCTTTGCAGGCACAGCTTCCTGCAAGATGTCCGGAGAGAGGGGGAAGCATGGTCTACGACCCTAGAATTCGATCGTAGGGGGACGAAAGGTGACGGTCCCCCTTGTAATGTGGGCCAAGCTTCCATCTCGGCTATTTTTCGTTTTAGGGTCGCGACCTCGTCGGTGTCGCGTTTGATAGCTTTTCCGCGCCTAGGCGGTGGTAGATGGATCGGCGGACGATTTTTCTAGGCTCAGTTCTGGGCGACTCTCGTCCGTCTGCTCGATACGCGCTGGGTTGACAGTTTTTTCCCGGCGATTTTAAACTTCTTTGTTGGGGGATTGCGCCGTGGTTTCAAACCGAACGGGGCATTTCCCCTTCCTCCCGGTTGGGAGTTTGGAGCAGAGTGTTGTCGGGGTTTATCGTCCCAACTGTGGTGTTCGTGGTGGCCGTATGGCTCGCCAATGCCTTGGCAAAGGCGCCCTCGAGGACCTTGAGGACGTCGGGGTGTTCCATAGCCAACGAAGGTTGGGACTGGTGGGACCGGTGCTTGAGGTCCCTACTGTTGTCGACGCGAATGTCCCTCGCCGTCGCGACGGCGGGACTGAGCTTCGGATTGGTGGTTGACTCGTCATATCCGAAAGAAGTCATTTTTTGTGAGTTTCGAAGAAAATGAGGTGAAAAGAATGGGATAGTCAGTGGTGTTCCACGAGATCGAAATGTTGACACCAAATAACTTATGGTGCCCTTCCTCTAGTGCCAAACTGTTGATGGACGGATCCGATCAACGGTTAAAATAAAATATATTGAGAGTAAAAGGATGAAGTAATATAGAAATATTGCGAAAAAGGAATTTTATTAAATAATTACGATGTTGGCCTTTATGTTTAAGGTTTGCACTTTTGTTACACTTTGAGTATTTGCGGAAATTTATTACAAGTTCTAGAGAGAGAAAGTAGAGAGAAGGCAGAGTTAGTTGAGTTTCAACAACCCAAAATAAATGAAGGGGTCTTCTATTTATAGTAGTCTTAGGTTCGGCACTGTTCCTCCACTGTTCATGCTGTCTTGTCGTACAGTGACTCTGAGGGACAGGCCGACCCTTTTTCGACTGATTAGGAGTAATTTGTGGCTTTTTCAATCATTATCTTATGAACATTTAATGCTAGTATGGGCTGCATTAAATGCGCTCAGACCTTTAGGCCGGGCTAGGTATCATAGGGCCGCAGGCTAGACTGACACATCCCATCTGCAATCATTAGTTGACAAGTGGCATGATAATATTACTTTCCAGATTCTCAGCCCGTGTGCCGGCCGACTTGATGGGAACCTCAGGTCGAACTTCGGTTGCTAGTTGATCCCCCTGGCTTTGGGATCCTATTACTCTGTTCGACACTTTACCAGAATGGCATCATATGAGGTAACAGGTGTCGAGCTCGAATATAATGTAGCACGTCATCCTCGTTGGCTTTGGTCTTCGGTCAGTTCGGCATTCTCGTGCTCGACTGATGAGCGGCTTAGATATTTAGGTCGTCCCCATCCGGTACCTTGCCCCCGAACTGGAGTCCTCGTAAGCGTCCAACTCGGATACCAACACTACGATGACCTTAAAGTGAGTTTTAAGGCCATGAAGCGGGAGAACGACCAGCTCTTGAAGAATAATCATGATCATAAGCAAACTCTTGCAGAAAGCTAGAGGCACTGAGAAAACATATGAAGAAGGAGGCGAATGCCTCTTTTATGAAAGGTCGAGTTAAGGGTTGACAGTATTTCTTGAACTTTCAATTGGGGGGCACCATTCTAGAGGCTTATCGAGAACATGTTGTCGAAGACTTCTGTCTGTCCCAAAGCTTCCTGCTAAAGCTCATTCCAGCAGTCGACCAATCCATGAAGCGTGCATTGCACGATGCCAAGGAGCAGACCAAGGGTTCGGGGAGTCTTTGACCACAAGGCCATATGGATAATCTCCTCAACGGGTATGAGGGCAAGTCTGGGCTTCCAGCGGATCCTGAATGGTGGTTGATCAGGCTCGAGTGATGTCTTCTTTGTCTCAATCCCAAGAAAAAACTTTCACTACCACCCACCCTTTGGTGGTCGAGACTATATTTCTGATTTTGCCTGAGGAAGACCAAGTTCCTGGGGCCATGACCGAGCCCAATATTGGCGAGACGACTTCTGATCACCATACCAAGCTTTGCCCTCGACCACCTCAACGGCTTAGGAGTCTACGTCGACCCCTCCTTAATAAATCTTTAGGCTGTTGTACTTTTAATATTGTTGCCAAAGAATGCTTTGGAATATCTTGAACTCGTGACCTCAACCACCAATCAATCTTGTATTGTACTTTATTTTTTAAAGGAATTTGCATTTTCTTCGTACTATTGCTTTCTACATCTTCTTTTTTTTTTGTCTATTAAGTATTTTAGTTGTCGACCTTCTACCAAGATGTACTAATGAAACTCCATACTTGGAAAAAAATTGGGGACGTCAAAGTAAGTATTACCATATTCGATCGGCCTTCCCCTAAGGTCACCCAAAACAATCCTCACACTTAGAAAAAGTTTTACATTCAATTTATTCATCAGAAAAAATCGACCGTCGCTGAGGTCGTCAAAAGTGACTCCATACTTAGACTTTTTTTTCCGTCAATATTAAAAATATGTTGTTTGCCCGATCTGCAGCTGAGGTATCCCAGTCATGTATATATATATATATATATATATATATATATATATATATATATATATATATATATATATATATATATATATATATATATATATATATATATATATATATATATATATATATATATATATATATATATATATATATATATATATATATATATATATATATATATATATATATATATATATATATATATATATATATATATATATATATATATATATATATATATATATATATATATATATATATATATATATATATATATATATATATATATATATATATATATATATATATATATATATATATATATATATATATATATATATATATATATATATATATATATATATATATATATATATATATATATATATATATATATATATATAATTATAGTGGAATACAATAATATTAGAATTTGAAATCTGAAAATAAATTATTTATTATCATTATCTAATGTACATTTATGAGAAAAATATTATACATATAAATTTTAAATTTTTGTTTTAATCAACTTGGTTAGTTGGAAGGTTGAACCAATAAATTATGAGCCAGTCCAAATTATTGACCTCAAGGGGCTAACTCAATTACCTCTTATAATTTAAGCACACATAAATCTTGAATAAAAACCACACCGTTGGTTTCATCATGCAATGCACACAATTCCAACATACTTTCACATGCATACATCCTAATAATAGTCCCCCCTCCATATTCCTCAAATTATTCTCCTTACCTTGCGCTCCACCCCCAAAAATAAAAAATAAAAAATAAAAAATATGTTTCCTCTCAATCTCATCTCATCCTCCATCTTGCCCCCTCTCCTCTCCCTCCCTCCCTCCCTCGATCTCGGCTCTCTTCCATGGGAAAGTCGACTCCGGTGGGGTCATCTCCAGACTCTGAGCTTGGGATCAAAGTCCAACCGCGCAAGAGTGACCCACACCCGGTTGGCGGGCCCTACCCTTACCCACCCTACCCCCTCCCTTCAAGGAAATGGTTCCCGTGGGTGGTCCCCACCATTGTGACTGTCAATATCGTTGTCTTCATCATTGTCATGTACGTCAACAATTGCCCAGCCAACTCCGACTCTGACAATAAATGCATCGGTGAATCGACTTTTGGCCGATTTTCGTTCCAGAACACCCACGAGAACCCCTTGCTAGGTCCCTCTGCTGTCACGTGAGCAAGTTATATGTGTATATATTTTATTGTTGGCTCTTTTTCTTTCATATATATTCTTTAGGTTTGTATGATTTTCTGAGGAAGCAAACTTTAAATGTGTCTTACTTTGAATTGGATGATATAGTGCAATCAACTAAAAATGGATTTGTATGTAGTGGAAATAGTCAATAACTTCAATACAAGTGGTGGTAACTTTGCAAACATTTGTCTTCTCAAATTCAAGATAGAAAGTGGGGCTAGCTATGAGGTGGATTGTGTATTATCTTGGTATATGTTGAATAAAATGATCACAAATTTAAATTGTAACTCCCACGTGAAATTAGTATCTCAAAGTATCATTATTGTTTCGATTTTATGGTGTAAATGTTTTATCTTTTTTCTTTCTTTATAAATTAAGATTATATTAACTTAACAAAAAAGAGGCACAAGCAAACCAATATAAATAATTTCTCATTAGTTCTTGTAAGTACCACCTAGTTCGGGACAATTTGCTAGTAATAATTTAAAGTTTACACATCTCTTACAAATCATTTGCCTGCAGGCTTCTTAAGATAGGGGCATTAGAAGTACAGAAAGTGGTGGAAGAGCACCAAGTTTGGAGGTTGGTGTCCTGCATGTGGTTACATGCTGGAGCATTTCATGTGTTGGCCAACATGTTGAGTCTTCTATTTGTTGGCATTCGGCTCGAACAAGAGTTTGGATTCGGTACGCATGTAACTTGACCTAACTCTATGGTTATGTGATCAGGAGCATCGATCATTAACTTTTATAGTTAACAAAAATCATCAATTTAATGTCACGAATCGGCAAAAATATTTATATGGTTGTTGCTAGTAATAAATATGTAACTATTAAATTGTAATTATTTAGCATCTTATAGTAAGACAAAAAAATGACTAAAGACAATTGTGTAGAAGCTCAACCATGAATGAATCTCACATATTTATAATTAATCAGTTCTTTCCATTAACAATATTTAATGTTAGTCTTATTATTACTAGCACAACTAGGGAATATCATGGCTAACAAGGAAAACAAGGATTATTTTAGGTAAGAAAATATATGTTATTTCTTGTCGTGTGATGATGATGTGTTACGCATTTGTTGTTATTCAGTGCGGGTTGGTTTGTTGTATGTAATATCTGGAATCGGTGGTAGCTTGATGTCTTCATTGTTTGTACTTTCCGTTGGTGCTTCTGGCGCACTATTTGGCATGCTTGGTGCTATGCTGTCTGAATTGCTCATCAATTGGACAATTTATGAGAACAAGGTATGTATGCAAACTTTTGTTTTTCTTTATTAAATACAAAGATGACTAATGAACTATTTGTAAGTTTAAAAATTGTTGCAAAATTAAATTATGATTCAAATCTACAACTACTTACTAAAGATGGCATTATGAATGTAGACGTGGCTTACCTACGAAATTTGTAAACATACAAACAAAAATAACATTTCTAGATATAACTAGCCAGGATGATTTGGAGAGTAATAATTATGAACTTTTCTATAAAACTAGATTTGGGGAGTCATAACTACTGATTTGACGAAGTCACCATAAAAAATGTATCTTGCACAAACCTAAAAAATGCATATTTAAAATCATCAAGATATTAGACTAGAGACAAATGTGACTCTCAAGAGGATATTTTTAAAAAGAAGTTTACATTTAAAAAGAACATTCTATATTGTTTTGTTGTAACATGTAAATCAAGTTACTGGATTGTAACTACTAAATCCCAAGATACATTATTCGCATTTTTCCCTTCCTTTGTAAAAAAAATACTTCATCCATCCCACTGACAAATAAGCATACAACAATTTTCACTCTAAATATTTCATGTCATATAAAGAAAATGGATAACATGAAGATGTGTGAGTTAGCAATACACTAATATTTTAGTAATGACTTGTTTTAATTAGCTGATGTTTGCTATGTATGTACGTACGAACTTGATGATGATCAGTTTGAATCATTATTGAGTCTTATCCTCATCATTGTGATAAATATGGCGGTGGGGATTCTTCCCCATGTTGACAACTTTGCCCACTTGGGAGGATTTGTTACTGGATTTCTACTTGGATTTGTGCTCCTTATACGCCCTCAATTCGGATGGGTCAGCAAAAGATTATCACCTGCCCCTTTTTCAACCTCCTCAAAATCCAAGTACAAGCCATATCAATATGTCTTATTGTTGGCATCCCTACTAACATTGGCCCTTGGGTAAACAATTCACTTAATTACACTTGTATATTCTTTTGCTTTGTTAATCTATTACCACTTCTTTCTTAAGACTTCTACAATAATATCTTGCATTATTGAAAATTAATATTAAATTTAAATTTCATTTTTCATCATCGAAATGAAAGAGAAAAATGAATATGACAATTGAGATGATTACATAGATGTTACATTAATTTTATCATTTCATGATTATTCTTTCTTATGTATCATGCAGATTGACTGTTGGCTTTGTTTTGCTTCTTCGAGGTGTTGATGGAAATGACCATTGTTCTTGGTGTCATTACATGAGTTGTGTGCCAACACCATTATGGACTTGTGAAGCACGATGCACGGTAAGAGATTTCCTCACTCATTTACATATATATATTCATCGTATTGTATTTAATTTTTATGTTCTAACTAATGATATTGAGCTCAAATCATGATATGAGTACTCATAATACATACATGTCCTCATAATAACCCCTTTATTTAACCCTTGCTAAATGAAGAATCTCTTATACAAAATGCATATTAGAATGTGTCATAAAATTGAAGATATAAAGACTAGTATAATAATATTTAGATGTATCAAATTAATTACATACATGGATCAACTCAACTTGAAATTTAGATAACAAAAGTTCTTATGTAAGACGGTCTAATCAGTAGGTTGGTCGACAAGTTACACTTTATAATAAAAATACATACTTATATTATAAAATATCATACTTTATTTATGTTGTTTTGTATAATATAATATTTTAATTTAAAAAATATTTATCTATTAAAAATATGATTGCTTTACTGTTTTGAAAAACAATCCTTCCGTTATTGTAACACCTCAGCAATTCTCTCTCAAGAAACAATATTAAAATAATTCACTCATAATTAAATGGGTGTCTGCATCAAATTTAATGTTACAGTAGTAAATCATATATATTTTTTTGGCAAAAATTCAATTTTGGTCCGTTTACTTGTCTAAAGTTCTTTTTCAGTACACTAACTTTCCCTTCATCAATAATAGTACGTTATGTTGCAATTTGTATCACTGTTGAGACATTATCCCGAAAATGGTTCATTATCTTTGGGGATTTATGTCCTAAAAATTATACAAATTGATATGTAACGTACTGTTTTTGATGAATAATGTCCCAAAATAATACAAATTGCAATACAACTTACTATTTTTGATAAGGAGCAGGTTAGTGTACCAAAAATGGACTTTAGACAAGTAAACGGACCAAAATTGAAATTTTTCCTATATTTTTTTAACTAAAAATAAACCTTTTGGTCTCAATGATGAAGTACGAATTTAGTGAGTGCTGAATTTTGATATAAGTGAAAGAAAGATGGATCAATTTTCATAAGCAAAGAGCCATAAACAAGAACATGTGAACCCATTAATGAGGTTGCTGATATTTGCTCAAAACGTAGAGGACAAGAACTGAGGTTACATTGTGTTTATAGAACATAAACCCTAAAAGGATAACCACTCTCTAGTACAATGAGCTGGAATTTAGCATAAGACAAAAATTAGTAATAGATTCAAAAGAGATGCTATGCTGTGAAGGAGTCTTGGCGCCTAAGCTGGTTGAGTGGGCCATGCATGCAGATCATCTGAGTTTTGATGAATGGCATGTGAGCTTCCAGATTGTTCTTCAATTCTAGCAGGCCCCCGCAATTCGAGTGAGGTGAGATTAGTAACACAATGTAGCTGTCTTAGCCGAGAGAAGAAAAGGTGACTCAAAGGCTTAGTATAAATATCTGCCATTTGATCACCAGATGGAACATGTTGCACTGACAATTCACCTCTGTTGATCTTATCTCTTACAAAATGAATGTCCAGTTCAATATGTTTTGTTCGAGCATGTAAAACAGGATTAGAAGCAAGGCTATAGCACTGATGTTGTATACCCATATCACAGGAATAGTAGGAAGAGAAATGACAATTTCATGCAAGAGAGATTTGATCCAACTTATCTCAGCTGCTGTGGATGCAAGACATCGATACTTTGCTTATGTGCTCGAACGAAAAATGGCATTTTGCTTCTTAGAACACCATGTAACCAAGTTTCCTCCTAGAAAAACACATGATCCTGTCACTGATTTTCTATCATCTGGGTCCCCAGCCCAGTCTGAATCAGAGAAGCCAACCAAATTCAACTTTTTACTTACAGTCAAATGAAGGCCATATGTAGGTGTATTTTTCAGGTATCTCAAGATCCTTTTAACACTTTTCCAGTGAGTATCAAAAGGAGAGGCCATGACTTGACTTACTTTGTTAACTGCAAAGGAGATCTCAGGCCTTGTGATTGTTAAGTATTGAAGAGCTCCTACAATACTCCTATAAAGAGTTCCACCCATTGTGGGATTGCCAGAAAATTTGGACAACTGAGAAGATGAGATCATAGGTGTAGGACACCCTTTTTGCTTGGTCCATGTTGGCTCTTCTCAGAAGATCATGAATGTACTTTTGCTGAGACAAGTGTAGACCCTTAGAAGTCTGATGCACTTCAATTCCAAGGAAAAGGTGAATATCTCCCTGATGGGTCTACTCTCAGATCTAGAGTGAACCGATGGTTTAGAGCTCAGATCTGTTTGAACCGCCTTCAAATCGTTGCTAGACCGCTGTAAACACCTACAAGAACTCAACGCCAGAAGTGTTTCCGGCGTAGAGCCTCCGATGCTCAAGTCAGTGTATGAAAGAGATGAAGAAGGGCTGCTCTCAGAGAGCAGCAGAAGCAATAGAGAAGTGTATGGAATGAATGGGAGTTAGGGTTTAGGGTTACCTCACCTTCTTTATATAGGAGGAAACACTTACTTGAAGTACCCGAAATGCCCAGTCTGTTTACCTGAAAGGTCCAAATTATCCCGGTCGGTTCGTCTCCACTCCTTGCTGAGTCACCACAAGATTCTTTCTTATATATTGGAGAAGGCAGGGCCTTAAGTATGCTTCAAGTGCGATGAGTCGTCATCATGCTTCAGGCCTCGAGGCCCAAGAAGTCGACCTCGAGCACTGAGAAGTCGACTTATGATCATGCGAGTATTCGGAGGCTACGGTTTGTTGTTCTTAAATAGAAGCCGACTTCCGAAGTCGACCGCGGGAAGTCGACCTCAATTAGTCGACTTCCGGGGATTTCGCCCTTTTTGGTGGTCATGATGTGCAGAATCGGATTCTGGCATGTCGATTTAGACATGTCGACTAGGATATGTCGTCATATGGGCGGCTTGAATATTTGTCCGATCGAGTGGAGAGCTCTTGGACCGGCGCATCGTAATATGGCTATATCATCTAGTCTCTCCCCTCCAAAAAAAAATTACTCTAAGCGACTCTGATCTTAAGACTAAATTAAGTGGGTCTAATGCTTCGTTCGATGTCGCTCTTGTTTTCTTCTCGACATCGGGGTTTTTCAGGAAGTCTTCGTTCAACCCGTCATCATTACATCTGTTAAGTCTTGCACACGATTTGTCCTGCTGGCTTATCGCGCAACTGCATGTCTCGTCATTATATCCCGCTGCTCGCGATTGGGTTTCTAGATCAGATTCCGCGTCTGGTACCTTCTGGACTTATCTGACATTTTGGCTTTTCAAATTTTGAAATTAGGGTTGTAATGATGTATTGTTCTGCGTTTTGCCGCTTTGAATTCAATGCCTTATCAGGAACCGTCAGATCCAGCTTTGATCCAAGGGCTGGCAATCGTTTGCTCAGCCTATAATTACCCCTCTCCTCTGAGGAACATTACCTTTCGCAATCTCTCGCTCTCTCTAGAATTCTCAAGCTCCTCTGGTGATCTCTACACTCTCGGCTTTACCGGCGCTCCTCCTTTTCCGGCGACTTCAGGCTTTTAAGGCTTTGTTAACAGCAACCAAGTGTAAGTTTATCTCTTTCTCAATCCCTGTTGGTTTTTACTTGTGTTATTTTTGCGGATATCCCAACCCTTTTTGGGTTTTTTCTGAGTTTGAAAGCCTTGAGTGTTCTTCATGTTCTTCAAATTTTTTGTATGGGCTTTTCGTTAGATCTTTCTCGCTCGAACTTTCCTTTGAATTTCTTGTTTGCCCCTACTTTTCCGCATATCGACTTTAGGTACAAAATCGATTTGAACTTCTTTAGGTCGATTTAGGTTTGATTCTTCCTGACATTCACCGTATCTTCTCGTTCTCACAATTAGGACGAGTCAAGTATTCTCGTGGTTTTATTTGTTTCGGAGCTGTTTTTCTGCGGTTACCCTTCCATATTTTTTTTTTGGCTCGACTTGTGACGACTTCCACAAGTTGATTTGTCCATTGCTGGTTGCGCTGGTTTTCGCTTCATACTGAATTCGCCTTTACTGATCTCGACTTTGTATTCTTTTTCGTTCTTCTATATTTTGGCTCCGACACTTCGCCTGACACTATTGAACGTTTGATCGACGAAGGCACTCAATCATCCGACTCAGTACAAGTGGTCGGTTTTAAGGTAGTTGATCTATCGCAAAATTCTCCCGCTTCAGATGTATCTTCCTTTGGTATTGACCGAGATGCATACAATCAGGCGTGGATGTCAGGTGTCCTAACGGAGGACCCAGAGTCTTCCCGAATTAGAGGGTCTCCTCGTCTTGATCTCATTCCCCGAGGTATTCCCCTTAGGGTCTTAGATATTCCTGTGTATAGAACAAGTCATTCTTCTTTACCCATAATTGCACCTCTTCTCGAGGTTCAAAATGTTGTATCTGTAGCATGTCCATTAGCTAAGTTAGCTATTTTAAATTCTTTTTGGTATGCCTCTGCAACCGAGGTCGAGGGCTTTAAAATATTCAGCGGACTTCCCGCCGACTGGGAGCTGGTCGTTCCCAAACCTAATTGACGACTTCGCTAATCCCCCTCCCGGTTTTAATGGGAAAAAGTTTTCTTAAGCTTTCAATGGTGTTCCTAATTTATTTTTCTGTCATTTCCTGTTATTATCATATCATCAACATAAATCAAAAGAAAGATCTGCAAGCCTTTATTTGTCTTATAATAGAGAGAAGGATCAGCTAATGAATTATGAAAGCCAAGCTGAGAAAGTGATCCTTTAATCATGGTAAACCAAGCTCTAGATGCCTATTTAAGGCCATAAATAGCCATCTTTAACTTGCATACCAAAGGTTCCTTATCTTCTGAATAAACTTCAAAACCTGGAGGTTGCTTCATGTAGACTATTTCTTCCAACCATTGAAGAAAAGCATTGCTCACATCTAGCTGGTTCACCTCTGGTTCACCTTCCATTGCATGCTCACAGCTAAAGAAAGGATTATCCTTATGGTAGTGGGCTTTATAACTGGAATTAAAGTCTCTCTGAAGTCAAAACCAGCTGTTTGAGAGTAGCCTTAAGCTACTAGCCTTGCTTTGAATTTTGAGATGGAGTTATCTACATTTCTTTTTATTTTGTACACCCATTTGCTTCCTACTAAATTGTACCCTTGAGGCAGATGAACAAAATCCAAAGTTTTGTTTCTAATCAAAGCATCATATTCATCCTTTATAGCACTTTTCCACCTGTTATCTTTTAAAGCCTCAGACAATGATGAGGGTTCTGTCTCAGAGGCAATGGCTGCATAAGCTTTAGGCTTGAAAATTCCCTTCTTGGACATGGTTAGCCTAGGATGAAAAGACTTATCAGTAGCACCTGCTTCATCAATATGAGTATTATGTTGATGAGAATCATTAATCATGATTGGCAGCTTAATAAACAAGGGCACAGTAGAGTGTCAACTTTCTGAAACATGAGGTGAATGAGAGGAAGGAGAAGAATGAGGTGTATTGCGAGGTGGAGTGGCTGGAGTAGTAGGCGTTTGAATGGATTTGGCTGTGGTGTTTGTTGTTGGATGAATAGAAGCACTGTGATAAATATGTGATAAATATGAAAGAAATCCACAACACATGGTGACAGAGTTGAATAGGTATGATTCTGAGTAGATAAAGGAATTGAAGTATGAAGTTTCTGTTTGTAAGGGAATTGATTTTCATAAAAAATGACATCCCCAGAAATGATAACTTTTCCTGAAGAAAGTAGAACTTTATATCCTTTATGATGAGGGTTGTAACCTATAAAAAATTCAAGTATCAGACCTAAACATGAGNNNANGNNNA
>BKCP01007293.1:2251-73108 GCA_008636005.1 Striga asiatica | reverse complement strand
TATTAAGTTGATTTTGTGCAAGGGATTTGAAATGAGTGAAGGCTGCAAGGGTATCAGACTTGTTCTTTAGAAGATAAAGCCATGTGAACCTATTAAAATGATCAATAAAGGCCACATAATATGAGTATCCATTTCTTGATTTTACAAGTGAAGGCCCCCATAAGTCTAAATGGACAAGTTCCAAAGGATTATCACAAATAGATTCAGATAAAGAATATGGCAATCTGTGAGCTTTTGCAAGAAGACATGAAGAAGAAGGACCATTCATTTCATTATCATTGTAAGGAATATTACATTCAGTTAAAGCTCTTATTATAATATCCTTGGCTGAATCTCCTAGCCTTTTGTGCCAAATTTCTAAGTCACACTTCTTGGAAATAAAAGCAACATTTAAACCAAGGTGATCATTCTTGGAAAGAAAAATAGTATGTGCACTAGATTGAGTATTGTTGAGACTGTGGTTTGAAGGACTGGCTTTTTCTGACTGGTTGAGAAGACTGAACTGGTAGAGGCCCTCCTTAAGAACTCCCTTGAGTAGGATTTGATGTGAAGCTCGGTCCTTACAACATAATGATCAGAATAAAATTCAAAAAAGACATCATTATCATTTGCAAATTTAGAAACACTGAGCAAATTTTTAGTGATAGAAGGAGCATGAAGGAGCTTATTCAGGACAAAGGTTTTTGTAAAGTAAGGTGATCTAAAATGAGCATTGCCAATATGATAAATATACTCACCAATACCATTACCCATGTAAAGCCTATTTGACCCTTGATATTCAGAAGCACTTGACAGGTTGTTGAGATCACTTGAAATATGATTTGTGGCTCCTGAATCAGGATACCATAGAGAATCCACATTGCTTTCAGTATGGATGCTAGGAGTTGAAGGAAGTTGAGCCAGGTGCAAGGTAGGAGCCTTTGATAGCCACCATAAGAGTTGAACTGAGACTGTTGAGTTGAGTTTGGGTTTGATTGTTGCTGTTGTTGAGTTGGTGTATAGGATGAAGCATACCTATACCAACATTTGTCTGCAGTATGTCCTGCTACCCAGCAAACTTGACAAATTGGTCTCCCACCTTGAGAACGGTTACCTCTTCCTCTACCTCTAAATCTGCCTCTTCCTCTATTAAGAGAACCACCTCTTCCTCTGTTTGCACTTTGAGCTGATGGATTATTTCTTGAACTGCCTTGAAAGACAATATTAAGTGAGGGTTGTGAGCCATCTGGATTTATAGATCCAATGGTTGGGTTGACAGCTTCAAGCCTAGTTTCATAGCTAAGAAGGAGGGCTTGTACATCTATGACACTCCAAGTCTCAATCCTTAATGCAATGGTGATCATAACTGGATCATACTCAGCCCCCAAGTAGAAATAATATGAAGGATTTGATCCTTTTTCTGAAACTGTAGCTCCAACAGATGCCAACATATCAAAACAACCCTTCATTTTGTTTAAGGTTGCCTTTTTTCATATCAAAAACTCCCTCGTGGTAAGGTTGCCTTTTTTCATTGTTTGCAACTGAAGTTTAAATTACATTTGTTTGGCTAGAGACTGACCAGTGATGTTTGTTGATAAGTCATACTCAATCTCCTTTGAGGTTTGAATTCCCACCATTTGAACAAGTAAGGGTTCTGATATGGATGAAAGCAATCAGGATGCCAAGATCTAATCTCGTCTCTGGTACAAACTATAGTCTGGATTCAAAACCTCCACTCATTCTTCTTGAATAAATTAAGTCGGTTCTTATCCTCCCAGGATGAAATTCTCCAGTCCATATCCTCTGATGGTAATCACATCTTGCTGCTTCCAGATAATATAGTTATTCTCATCGAGCTTAATAGTGAGCAGCTGGCTTTGAGGATAAACAACTGAGAAGAAGAAGAAGAGGGATTTGTTTGGCTGGCTCCTCCTGACATAGCTGTGTCAGAGTGGGACATTAAAAACTAAAAAAAGAGAAGATAAAAATATAAGAAGGAGGTGTCAGAGACAGGATTAACCTGCTCTGATACCATGAAAGAAAGATGGATCGATTTTCATAAGCAAAGAGCCATAAACAAGAACATGTGAAGCCATTAATGAGGCTGCTGATATTTGCTCAAAATGTAGGGGACAAGAACTGAGGTTACATTGTTTTTATAGACTACAAACCCTAAAAGGATAACCACTCTCTAGTACAATGAGCTGGAATTTAGCATAAGACAAAAATTAGTAACAGATTCAAAAGAGATGCTCTGGTATGAAGGAGTCTTGGCGCCTAAGCTGGTTGAGTGGGCCATGCATGCAGATCATGTGAGTTTTGATGAATAGCATGTGAGCTTCCAGATTGTTCTTCAATTCTAACAATAAGAAATATAAGAATTATAATTTTCGGTGTAACCTTTTACTTAAAATCATGAATTTTAGGAGTAGGTAATGATTTAGTAGTTAAAGGATAAATAAAATAATTACGACTTACAGGTCATATGCATATGAAACATAATAAACTACATGTTACATGTATTATACTTTCAAACATCCTTACTATATGATAAAAAAAAATATATATATGATAAAAAAAATAGTTGTGTTTCGAAGTGTGGTTTTCCCCTAAATACAACAAAAAATATGATGAATATCTCATGTAATTATATTTTGTCTTTCATTTTACAATAGATATACCATATCAAAAGATAATTAAATTTTTATGAACGTTTTTATGCAACTTAATACTTGTCTTTAACACAAATTTTGACATTGTTTCAACAAAAATTGTAGATGGACAAATCTTCTGGATTGTTACTTTTTGTTTCCATTGTCTTTTTTATTTATTAGGATTATGATAATATGCGATGTGCTAACACTTTTTATTTCTTTGTGCTTGACAGTCTACCCAAATTAACAACCAATTGAATTTGACGTGCATGCAAAACCACAAAAGCAAATTTTACACATTGAATGGAGATATCAACACTTCACAGATCCAAAGGCTTTGTGCTGAACTTTGCCACTGATGTATACATAGATATAATAGTTTGAGATCATTTACTTACTCAAAATCAAAATATTCTATTTGGTACGATCTGTTGTATGATATATACAAAACGCAAAGGGACAACCTTTATGATATCAAGATGTGAAAAGTATTGATCGAATATAGTTTCTCAGTAAAAGGAAAAAATCAACAACTGAAGATCTTGATTGAGCGATCCGGTAGAACAAGTCAAAAAATAAACGGCCCATTTGAATTTCAAATCTAAAACAAGAAATAATAATAGAGGTATTCAATGTTTTCCATCTATATATAATGGATTAACTCATATCACTAGGATTCAAACCGGTGACTTGTGGGACTAAAATCCGTTGCCTTACCATTCGGCCAAATGTTGTTTGAATTTATCTGTGAAACCTACACGTGGACGGGACCCCATAAACGATGAATTTTCTTGCCTCATATCAATTACACCGTGATCAGCTGGAAATACCCAACCATTAAACATCAGTCAGAATGACGTTGATAAATAAGCATAAGATCCATGAAATTTATCAAACTGTTTCTTTTAATGGCCTCACATTCAAGAATAAGATACATGATAGAAACATTACATACGTAGTGTCAACACTAAACCTAAAAGAAAAAATAATTCAATATCATAATAACTCTACTAACCTAATGAAACATAGAAAAAAAAATACATTAGTAACATTCTAAATATAGAGCAAAGCAGATTTTTTGTAGCATTTGAGTTGTTTAATTTTCTTTCCACTTTTGTTTTGCCTTGAATCACTATCATCATCCTTAAAATGTGAATTCATCTTACTTCACTGGAGTGAACCTAATTTGGAAGATGTCTTGGTTTTTAACTAATTTACGCATCTTCCCAAATCTATCACCAAAGTAAAACAAATATTAAAATAATAAAAAAAATAAAAATCATCTCGGATAAGCTGCTTACAAAAAATTTGAAATAAATAATTTAATTGGGAGAAATTGAATAATTTCTGTTAATTTTGATTCGTACAAACTCACATCTACACTTGAATATGAAATAAGAAAGAGATGGGGAAACAATATGAACGAAAATAAGGTAAGATGAATGGAAAATATGAAATCTATTAATCTATTAATATTTAAAAAGACAAATGATTTACCTAAATAGTAATTAAATTTATGAATATATTAAACATTTCCTCATTATGAATGTCATATATATTGGGATCTCGAATTACATAGAATCCTAAATTTTCACGTAATAACTTATTTTTCTTCCTAAAATTTTCCGTAATATCAAACACAACTTATTTTTTTCACATATCACTATCGGGCCACATAGAATCGGGGATACATATATAATTATATTTAATATCAAATATATAGCATTAGGAATTTCCAACAAAGACAATTCCCCACTAAGATGCAAAGATTCAATTGGTCATTCACTGGTGACCACAGAGGTGATAATGTGATGCAAACATCCAATTGGACATTCACTGGTGACCATGCAGGTTAATACATCGGATACATTTTAAGTTCCAATGAAGATAGTTCCCAAATATGATTTCTTACGCAATAACTAAAAACAAGAGCTGGAAAGCCAACCTTTATAGCATGCTAGCTTATTCTTGAATAAATCGGTTTTTAGTCATGACCAGGTATTTATATGTCATTGTTTCTTGCATCACTAACCAAAATGATTTGAAAAATCTAATTTATAGTAAGACGACTTGCCACAAAATCGAACCAAAAATCTTGTCCAAGGGAGGTGATCAATAATATATGATTTTTTTCAATTTCTTTTTCTTTTCTTGCCATAATGAGATGTTTAAATACAAATAATATTTAAAATATAATTTTAAGGGACAAGCACGCCCATGCATCGCACGGGTTGCTCACTAGTGAGGTCTGAAGATGGAGGAGAGAAAATAGTACTTATCCATCTCTCATTCACCCAAAATCATACCTCGATTGTTAGATGGCAGCTACCTTAATTGTAACTTTAAAAAATTGATACACAATCAATTCTACATGTTTCCATTTTTAGAACACTACAAAAAATACTTTAAAATAAATATTACCTATATTTGATAAAAATAGATATATAGTTATAGATATGAAAAACTTGTGGCTTTTCGAATGAGAATGTGATGAAAGAAATAAGAGGAAAGAGAAGAAAAATTAAAAGTGGATAAGACAAAAAGACGTGTGAGAAGAAAAAAGAATGGAACAAGAGAATAAATCTTAATTAATAACGAGATAGAGGAACAATAAAACCGCGGTATATCTTGGAAAAAATAACTCCGTATATGACTTTTCCAACTTTTTTTTTTCAAATACACAATCTTTTTTTTNTCTCATATTATTTTATTATTTTTTTAATCATGAACAATCTTAATCCCATCCCCAAAAAAATATTAATAATTTCAATCCTTTTGATGAACAACATATCAATGAAAGAAAAAATAATTGAAGAAGTAATATGCATGTATCGAATAGCGCTAGAGATTCTCAAGAAGATATTTTGTAAGTCCTTAAAAAATTTCGTCCTTAAAAAAATCCAGAATCTAGTGATTTGAAGAATCCGTATACCAAGAGTCATATTCAAACGATCTCCACTGTTCTTGTTGAAATGTAGCCTACTTGTCTTGTGCGGATCTCTAAGTTCGAGTTCAACGAATTACAATACAGTATTATCCATGACAGATGCAACTTTTGTTGTTTTTTCTTAAGGGCGGAATGACTTTTGTTTTGTAATTGTATTTATTTGAAGTTAATTGGAAAATGGTAGGCGTTGTTTTGGTTTATTGTTTGTTTTGTTGTAGTTATTTTTAAGTTTATTTAGAGTGTAAAAAAAATGTAATTTTGTTGGTTTTATTTCTCTATGGTATTACCAATAAAAGAGAAATTCCACATGATAAACCAAACATAAAACAAAAAATTACATACAACAATTATTAGGTTAAGCACCAAATAAATCCAAAAAAGACCATAAATAAACGTAAACTTTTTCCAAGTAATTTCTACATTTATTTTTAAAACTCGTAAAATAAAAGACTACAAGAATCAATCATTAAGTTAGTCACTAAATAAACTAAAATAAAACCACAAATACATGTAAGTTTTCCAAAAATAACAAATAGATTTATTTTCCAAACTCAAAACAAAAAACTACTTAAATCAATCATTAGTGATGTGTCAGTGACTAAGATTTGAGGTGAACCAGTTGTTTTAAAGCTCTGATTGTCTGGAAACAATTGATAACCTGCAAAACAAAGGGCCCAGAGGAACTCCAGGCATGAGCGCTCTGAATCTGAAGTTAGTACAGGGGAATGTTAGGCTCTGTATCTAGACAATTGTATGGAATGTGTAGACAATATGAAGAATGTAGGGGGTTTACAGTGGTACTTCAGTCCGTTTTTATAGTAAAAGATCTTGGTTCCTAATATTGGTCCCGGTCAGTCTGTCCAAAACTGTTTTAAGCTGCCCGAAGTTTAGTCTTATCATGATCCCATCCTTATCCTCATTAGATTCATTCTGATCTAGGATACCGTGCCAGGTCGACTAGACCCGAGAAACAATATGGCTGAACTGGATGAATTAGCAAGTCGAATGGAGATCGAAGACAGAACTGGTAAAAGAAGCTTCAGGTTGATGCGGTGTCTGGGATATGAAGGGCACTGACAGGTCAAACTAGGGCCCTCGGATAGCTTGGTTGAAACTCGTCCTCAAGGGATGACTGGTCAAAGGATCGACCAGATGGACAAAGCGTACGAGCTTGACAATATTGGTACTCTACGTCGAGGTGATGAGGATCGGTTGCACCATTAGACCATATAATAAGAAAGACTAAATGATAAGAAGGAATATTATTAGGGTAAGAGCCCCACGTGAATAGGGCCACGTGGCCTAACAGAATTAGGCAGTTCGGACAATACGAACGGGTAGTTTAGGAAGCCCACTTGGGTAACAAGGTATCATCTTCATATATAAGGGAGTGAGATATGGTGGCACCCCGCCTTACTAACTTTGAAAAAAATCAGAGTAAAATTTTTGCTTTTGTCTTCGAAAGGTGGTGCGAGCTTGGTTTTCGAAAACACTAACTTGTTGCGGGATGACACAGATAAAAACTGTACTTAACTTGCTCACAGACATAATAAAACATGTAACCAAACTATCCGCTACGGATATGGAATCATACATGCCATGTCTGAACTGTCTCGCACAGTCTAAAGTCTGCTAGCGGAAGCATCCGAAATACAGAAATACATAGAGTACATGCATACATATCTGAATGAATACAAATCATAAATATAAGGACATAAAATGTGCGTAAAAAATGTCCTTTCTATCATGACCACGCTTCATCACGTATAGCTCACCCGGCACGCTCGACTCCGTCTCCTGAAAAACACAATGGGGGCGTGAGCAAACCACTATGCTCCGCAAAGACCAGTACTGAATAAGACATCATGTATAATAACGTGTCATGAACATAAATATATAAGAGCTGAACTGCAAACTTTTCTTTTCTTTTTTTACTGTGGTCATAAGACCCTCGGCCTCGGCCGCTCGTGTGCACACCCCGATGGGATATTAAGGCCCTCGACCTCCACCGGTACCAGGTAAAACTCGGAAGGCCCTTAGGTCGGCCAATCACCTGGTAGATCTAACTGTCTCGAACATACCTCTGCCATGGTACAGATATTATATATAATGTGGAATCCAGTACATGAGCCCCACATGAAAACATGGAATCAGATGCAAGTGCTGATACTGGGTAGCGGTCGGAGGCTCGACTCTCCTTAGGCTACATAAAATTTTAAGCAAAATAATGCTAAGTATAATGCTCGGAATATTTAATTATATGCTAAAATGCTCGGACTTATCTACGCGATTAAACTGGACTGGACTGGCTCGGGAAAATATTAAAATTCCGTAAAGAGACTCGGACCGGAATCACGAATCAAAACGGACTCGAACCGTCGATCGAACCGGCCGGTTCGCTGGCTGGCCGGACCGCCGGCTCGGCTGGACCGGGCGGTCGGGCGCTGGATCGGCTGGACCGGCCTCGGCCCCGTGCCAGGCCAGCTGGTGCCCGGGCACGTACTGCAACACCCCTCTAACTAGGGCCAAATTTTCGCAAATTTTAGCTCTTTCGAAAACACTTATAAATTTTTCGAAATCATTTGCAAACTATCTCGGGATGCTGCTAAGGACTTTTCTGCTTAAAAACCCGTTTCTTTAACTTAGGTCTAACGACTAGTTTAAACTTAAAGAAATCAGGTTCATATTTCTAACGAATCATGCATATTAGTCTGGACCCGTTCGTACTGGCGAACCGGGTAAAATTATTTAAGTCTGAAAATAACGTCATGCATGTTCGAAAATAAACACAAACATAGCGGAAGTCTAAAAGTGCGTGGATTTATTTAGTTATTCAAAACGATAACAAATGTCCCAGGAACAGCTTTCGTACGGAACTCACGACCACCCCCACCACAGCTCATCTCACACCTGCCCGCTGACCCTGCCATCTGAAAATATAAAGTGGGGGTGAGTACGGTCCACTTGTACTCCATAAAAACTCATTCTAAAGTATACAACAATATTAATAATGATATCACAGACTGGTATATATNTACGGACTGGCTCAGGGCCGGGTACTGCTGCGCTGTGTGCGCGGCCAGTGACCAAAGCCGGCCCTTGCCGGACCTCCGGCGACTTTTCCCGGTAACATGCAAGACATATGAACATAATATGATGAATGTGCTACAAATATGCTATGAAACACTAGTGGACACCAGGTGCACGTGCATGTTCACTCGATAGGGCCTAAATGGCACGTACGAGCACTTGACATCCGAACCAACATTCATAACTTACAATACTACTCAGAGCCGAATGTTATACATCACAAATGATGACTATAATGGCTAACACTTAGGTCATATCATGCATGCATTAAACTAAGCCTCGGTGGTCCGATTAACACATTTTTCATGAATGATTTGACTAAGTTAATGAACTCATTTCATTCTCAAACTTTAACACCATCAATAACATGATTTTTAAGGGTGATTAAACTAACAATCTCGACTTTAACATGTTTGCTACTAAAATTTCATTTTTAAGGCTATTAATTCATTAAATTTGAAACTACCATATAAACACATGCATGGCTCGGTTTCTCTTCATGAAAAGTCATAATATGTATAAAATAATTTATGAACTCATAAGGCACGAGCTTACCTCGACTGGAAGTGGAGAATTCGAGTTAGGGCTCAAACTAGGGCTAGGTTCGGTTTTGGGGCTTAAGGTGGACTTGGAGTGGAATTTGGCTGAGCTTTATTGACTCAAATGACTTATAAAAATCCAAGGAACACTTGGATAGTGATAAGCCACGAGAGAATATGCTTGGAGATGGCTGGACCTCGCTCTCCTCCTTCCCTAGGCTGCTCACGCGCGGTAATGGCAGGTTTGATTGTGCTCGAGCTATCTCTGACTATACACAAGTGATGCTCGGGATTTTAAGTGTCAAAGGGCTTAGAAGGGACTAAGGAAGAGGTCTTATATAGTGGTAAGGGGCGGAGCTTGCTATGTGGCTCATGGGAGACAAAAATTCATAAGTTTGCCTCATTCCATGCGCATAGGGACTTGAGAGTCTTGGGGCATCTTTTAGCATGGTTTTTGGAGAGCATTTGGTGGTATTTGAGGAGTATTTTACTGAGGAAAAGCAGGTCCGGTCGGGGGTGGGGGACAAGGGCTGTACAAATACAATAAACTGTTCATATTCCCTAATGCACTAGCATTAAAATAATCCCCATGCTAATTGTCTTTTCTTAAACTTTTGTTAGGGCAACTTAAGCTCCATTAGTCCCTCATTAAGTCCTGATTACTCGCATGAAATGGGTCATGAGGAAAGTGGGCCGAAAAATAGAGTTTTGGGCCTTGGAAGCTGGACTGTCGCTGCTGGGCGCTGGGCTGGCGCGGGGGCCCTGGGCGCGGCTTTTTGCTGGGCTGCTGCTGGGCGCGCGGGGCGCTGGGCTGCTGGGCCTGCGGGACTGGCCTGCTGGGCGCGTGCGGGGCGTGCTGGGCGCGTGGGCAGGGCCTGCTGCACGGGGACCATGGACTCGGCGCGTTCTAAGGCTCGATTATAAACTAAGGCTTACTTCTTGGTATTCCAAGACTTAAAAAATTATTCTAAGTACAAAATATCAAGACTTGGCTAGGGTCGAGAATTAACTTGAAAAATAATCGGAACCAAACTAGGGTTCGAAGCCGATAATTTCTCGAGTCTATTAACTATAACTTATCAACCCAAATTAATGGATTGATCTTGACTTATACTCAAGATAGGAAATCCCAAGGAATAATCTATCAAACTTAGGAATTAATTGTGCATTTAGCATATAAATTATAACTCGAAATTTCTGAAAATACGGATATCACGTATAGTCGAGCAGTGAAACCGTTCTTATTCTTATTACTGATTTGGGGCGTTACAACCTATCCTCCTTAAAATATTTCCGTCCTCGAAAATACAAAACTAAGGTACTAGGTCAGAACTCCTACTACAAAACTATATACATCAAAACATAAAATAGAAAGTACATATATGTACAACTGAAAATCTCAAAACTCGAAATCTGGTAACGAGCTCTGATCTCGGCCTCTCTCTCTCCCAAGTGGCTTCTGACTCGTCGTGGCGACTCCAGCAAACTTTGACGAGCTCTATATCTCTGTTCCTCAGTCGACGGACCTTTCGATCTAGAACTGCTACCGGCTGCTCATCATACGTCAGGTTCTGCCCGACCTCTAGCTCATCAAAGTTCACTACGTGGCTCGGATCGTACACGTACTTTCTCAACATCGACACATGGAAGACGTTGTGTACACCCGAGAGCTCTGGGGGTAACGCCAGATGGTAGGCTATTACGCCAACTCGTTCGAGAATATCGAATGGCCCTATGAATTGGGGCTGCAGCTTCCCCCTCTTCCTAAATCGGACGACGCCCTTCATCGGCGTGACCTTCAGGAACACTTTATCTCCGTGCTCAAACTCAAGCTCCCTTCTATGCTCTTTAGCGTAGGCCTTCTGTCGGCTCTGGGCCTCTCTCAACCTTGCTCAGATCTCGACGACCTTCTGCATTGTGTCCTCGATCAACTTACGACCGAGAACCTGCTTCTCTCCGACCTCATCCCAATAAAGGGGTGAGCGGCACTTGCGGTCGTATAAAGCTTCGAACGGGGCCATCTTGATCGACGAGTGGTAACTGTTGTTATAGGCAAACTCCACAGTGGGTATCAACTGCTCCCACGAACCACCATGCTCTAGGACACAAGCTCGGAGCATGTCCTCAAGCGTCTGGATGGTTCGTTCCGACTGACCGTCGGTCTGTGGATGATAGGCGGAGCTAAACTTCAACTTCGACCCCATGGACTCGTTCAGACTCTCCCAGAAATGGCCACTAAATCTGTGATCTCTATCTGATATAATCTCGGCTGGAACGCCATGAAGTCGAACGATTCCCTAGAGACACGTCTCTGCTAGCTGCTCCATGGACATGTCCATCCTGACAGGCATGAAATGGGCCGACTTCGTCAGTCGATCGACTACTACCCATACCGCGTCGTGCTGCTTGGCCGACATCGGTAATCCCATGACAAAGTCCATGGTCAGCTTCTCCTACTTCCACTACGGAATCTCTAAAGGCTGTAAGAGACCCGGTGGAACCTTGTGCTCAGCCTTCACTTGCTGGCAAATCAGGCACTTCTCAACAAACTCAGTGACATCTATCTCCATCCCCTTCCACCAGAATGACCTTTTCAGGTCATGATACATCTTGGTGCTACCGGGGTGCGCCAAGTAGGGTGCACTATGCGCCTCAGTCAAGATCTCCTTTTTCAGGGCCTCGACGTTTGGCACAACGATCCTCCCCTTGTACTCCAAGGCACCATCTGCGCCTCGGTAAAATCCCTCAACTTCTCTAGCGTGAATCTTCGCCCCCATCCTACGAACGAACTTGTCGAAGGCTTGATCCCGCCGGATTCTGTCTCGTAACGTGGGTCACATCCTCATTGCTCGAATACCTCCCACAACTGGCAACTTGGGAGGTGATTCGACCACCTCTAGCTGCATCCGAGCGAACTCATGAATCAACTGACGCTGCTGAGTGATCATACAGGTTAGCTCGCCCTTTCCCTTCTGGCTGAGGGCGTACGCAACTACGTTCGCCTTACCCGGATGATAGTTGATGGTACAGTCATAATCTTTCACCAGCTCCAACCATCGCCGCTGGCGCATGTTGAGCTCCTTCTGGGTGAAGATATACTGTAAGCTCTTGTGGTCCTGTGTAAATCTCGCAGTGGCCCCCATACAAATAGTGTCTCCAAATCTTCAGGGCGTGAACTACTGCTGCCAACTCAAGATCGTGAGTCGGGTAGTTCATCTCATGCGACTTTAGCTGACGGGAAGCATAAGCCACAACCTGCCGTCTTGCATTAAAACACAGCCTAAACCCTGCTTCGAGGCATTACTATAGATAGTGAAACCATGTGTGGGGTCCGAAATAGTCAACACTGGGGCCATCGTAAGCCTCGCTTTGAGCTCCTGGAAGCTCGACTCACAACGACTATCCCACTCAAACTTCACCGATTTCCTCGTCAAACGAGACAAGGGCAGGGCAATCTTCAAAAACCCCTGGATGAAACATCTATAGTAGCCTGCCAAACCGAGAAAACTCCAAACCTCGGTGGCATTTCTCGGTGTCGACCAGTCCTTAACCGCTGCAATCTTACTCGAGTCCACCTCAATCCCTCTGGAAGTGATAATATGGCCTAGAAAAGCCACTCGATCGAGCCAAAATTCGCACTTGGAGAACTTGGCGTACAACTTCTCATGCCTAAGAGTCTCCAAAACTGTCCGCAAATGCTCCTCATGCTGCTCCGGGCTACTGGAATAGACCAGAATATAATCAATGAAGACGATGACAAACTGATCCAGGAATGGATGGAAGACACGGTTTATGAGATCCATGAATACCGCTGGCGCATTGCTCAAGCCAAACGGCATCACAACGAACTCATAATGACCGTATCTAGTTCTGAAAGTGGTCTTGGCCACATCGGCCTCTCTGATCTTCAACTGATGGTAACCAGAGCGGATATCGATCTTTAAAAATACACTGGCTCCCTACAGCTGATCGAATAAGTCCTCAATTCTGGGAAGCGGATACTTGTTCTACACTGTCAACCGGTTCAAATCCCGTAGTCGATGCACATCCTCATAGACCCATCCTTCTTCTTGACAAAGAAGACAGGTGCTCCCCAAGGTGATACGCTCGGTCGGATAAAACCGAGACTCAAAAGCTCCTGAATCTGAGCCTTCAACTCCTGAATCTCTTTCAGTGCCATGCGATACGGCGCTTTCAACACTGGTCCTGCTCCGGGGACCAAGTCGATGGTGAACTCCACCTGGCGGTTAGGTGGTCCTCCCGGAAGCTGATCGGGAAAAACGTCCACAGACTCACGTACAATGGGTATATCTCCGGGAGACAGCTTCTCCGAAGACTTCCCAACGATATTGACAAGAAATCCCTGACAGTCCTGTCTCTGCATGTACTTCGTCGCCTTCGCCATAGAAATAACGCGCGGTAGGGTTCGAGACTTTGTCTCGAAGAACGTGATGCAATCTCTCTCGGATAAGTGCAGCGTCACCTCCCGGTCACGACAACGTATGCCTGTGCGGTATCTCGACAACCAATCCATGCCAAGAATCAGGTCAAAGTCATTCATGTCAATCACAAACGCGTCTACGACTAGGGTTCGGCCTCCAATATCAATGCTAAGGTTCTTGGCCAGGGAACTCGTAACTATCTTCCTCCCCGATGCGAGGCTGATCTCGAGGGGGTCGACAGTACTCACTCCCTGGGCCCCTAAGGCTGATAAACACTTGGTCGAGACGAACGAATGCGTCGCCCCGGTATCAAATAGAACGAAGGCTGGAGTATTAAACAAGGATAGCATGCCAGACATGGTACCTGGCTGCTCTGCAGCATGCTCCTGGTCGAGTGCGTAAATATGCGCGGGTGCTCCATGCTGCTGCTGCTGTCCGGGGGGTCTCTGGGCTGGTTGCCTCTGTGCGGGCTGTCTCTGTGCAGGCAGTCTCTGGGCTGGCTATCTCTGTGCTGGCTGTCTCTGAGCTGGCTGGGGCTGTGGACGGTCTGGGCAGTTCATGATCAGGTGTCCTGGGCGGCGGCTGACTCATAGCGTCCCTCTGCATATACGCCTCGATCTGCTGAGCTCTCTCAACAGTATCCGCGTAATCAAGGGAACCATGGCTGGCTACCAGCAGTCGGATGTTACTCCTCAACCCATCCAGAAACTGGGTCGCTCTCTTCTCTTCGGTGTCCACCAGGTGTGGCGCAAATACACTCTTACGAGCGAACTCCCGCTCGTACTCATCAACGGATCTGTCTCCCTGTCGAAGGGCACTTAACTCCCGGGCCATCCTCTGACGTACATGGCGAGGATAGAACTTGTCCTCCAGGAGCGTCTTAAGCTGGGCCCACGACAGAGCCTCTCTCTCGCCCTCAGTACGGAGGCTCCAATAGCCATCCCACCACTCGTCTGCGGCGCCCTCAATCTGCAGCTCAGCGCATGCAATCTTATGCTCCTCCGCCATCCCCATCACTCGAAAGATCCTCTCCATCTTACGGGTCCACTCGCCCACTGCTAGCGGGCCTCCCTCCCCATCGAAAGCGGGTGGGCTATAAGTACGAAAATGGCCAACTGTGAGGGCCTGATCGGTCTCTGCTGGAGCCTGGGGATCTCGGCGAGGAGGCATTCTGAAAATTTGCTTGATATGATCAGTATAGCCGATTAAGAAATAGCCATACTACTCTTGGAATAATAAAGATAAATAATATCTGAAAACACCTAGCTTGGCTAGAGTTCCGGTATACTTAACCTCTCTATATTCTGGCTCATACTGGAGTTCTGGCTTAGTCTAGAGTCCTTGGACTTAGCTGTTCTAGAGTTCTCGTCTTAGCTTATCTTTCTAGAGTTCTCCCTCTAGAGTTCTTTCTTTTCTTATAGGAGGATAGTTATCTAGGCTCCATACTTGAACTGAATTTAGCACTTGCAAAACATAAACTGAGTCAGGAGACTTACCTCGGAGTCGGTGCGGGATGAGCGTGGCATGGTCATGCTTTTTCTAAACTTTGAAAGTATACAGAAACGCACTCTGCGCTCTGATACTAGCTTCGGTGGCACCCCGCCTTACTAACTTTGAAAAAAATCAAAGTACAATTTTTGCTTTTGTTTTCGAAATGTGGTGCGAGCTTGGTTTTCGAAAACACTAACTTGTTGCGGGATGACACAGATAAAAACTTTACTTAACTTGCTCACATACATAATAAAACATGCAACCTGTAACACCCCGCTTATCAGAGTAAATTTTTCGCAACTTTTACTTCAATATACTTAATTCTTTCGAAATCTTTTGCGACTAACTCGGGATGCTACTCAAACTCATCATCTTGGAAATCCGTTTATCTTTAAACTTTTGTCTAATACTTCTTTATACATAATTAAAACAGATTTCCTTTAAACTTGCATTTAAAATACCATAATCATATTTCTCATAATGGTAAAAACTTGAAATATGAAATTCATTAAAATGCAAATTCAATACTTAATGTGCATAGCGGAAATACTTGAAAACGTGGTTAATTATACAGAATGTTGTAAATGTCCGTATCAAAGCTTCTCTTCATCTGAGTCCACTATCCACACCAACACTGCTCCACTCACACCTCCTCTTCGACATGTTACCTGAAACTAAAACTCATGGGGTGAGTAACGAATATAGATAATCATAAACCGATATCTGATCGGTAACTTAAACTTTTCTCTTATTTTGCCGATAGTTAATCGGATACGTGTGCACACTCTGATGGATATTTCTAAGGCACCTAACGGCCTCCATCAGAACTTAGGATATAATCTCTGAGAACAAATTAATGCCTCCTCATCCCATCCATATCGTACTCAATGTGATACCCATTCAGGGTTCCCACCTTTTTGTCTTTGAAATCATTTGAAAAACGATAAGTGTTGTACTGGTACTGTATCTGCAAGTTACATCAAATATAGACAAATATACTAAGTACTATGCTCATATACTCAATAAGATTTTTAGGATTTTTAACTTATCCAAATCTTATAGAAATTCATTAAACTTGCTTTTTCTCAAGTTTATACTTAACTTCTCTTTTTAGTTATACTTAAGGTCAATTACTTAACCTTGTATAAATCATGTCTTCATAAACATTAATATGGTATTATACTTAGCATGTCATAACTCAAATGTGAAAATAACTATATTTTACATTATACTTGATTTAAACTTAAAATATGCTTACTTTTACCAACATCATCAACATGATTTATAAACTTATCTTAACTTAATTTGATCTTTTACTCAATCAAATACTTAATTCCTTGTTGTTGTCTAGAATTAACAACGTGAGATTAAATACAGTAGATGTTAAAAAGTAGAAATAATTGTAGAATTTGATTTTATTTGATATAGTCACAAAAGTACAGAAGTCGGTTTTATTGTTGAAAACCGAGATTATCATAAGTCATGTACAATGTGTTTGAAAAGGATCCTCGTACTATCATAAATTCTGCTATTTATAGTACGGTAATTTTTGTCTTCTTGCTCGAAATGGATAAAGACACATTTAATGTTGAGCTGCTTTACTTTAAGCGGCGGGAAACATCAATGATTACTTTTTCGTCTTGCTGGTCCAATCAGAAGCTTTCAACTTGGTTTTCTGTTTGGATATTTGGACTTTGTGGTAGTCGGTTTGGATGATTGAATTTTGACTTCTTTTGTCATAATATCTGTTGAACCAGAGTCAAATTAAACTAAAGTCGGTTTATTCACATCTGCCTGCTTCAATAGTCGGTTCCTTTGATAGTCTTCGGAACTCGGTATTTAGTTCTAATAAATGCCAAGTTACCTTATGTTTGTCTTCTCCTGAAAGATTATCTCTTCAATGAAGCAATTAATCTTTGTCTTCAATTTTGTAATCAAGTCGGATATCAACAGTGAGGCCCCCGACATTAGCAGGTATTTGGAGCTTTTTCGAATAGCTACTGATGTCGTTTGTTGTTCTACTCTATTCCGACTTTATTTGCTTTGTTTACCGACATGAGAACACTTTGCCGTATTTGCAATTTCTTGTATGGCACTTGGTCTGACATGGCGGCTCTCAAAAGATGTGTCCGCATTTAATGGGTCCAACGGATATAAATTCGTAACGACATGGCGTTTCTGGACGTGTCCACGTGTATTAATAATTACTGTAACGTTATACCGTTTCGAGACACGTCCGTTACACGCGCCGTTTCCAGATATCTCCAACGGTTATAAATCAAAACCTATAAATTATAATCGGTTTCGAAGTACGAAAGGTTTCTGTACCTTAAACTTCTCTGCTTCTTCTTGTGCTCTTTCTGTGACCTTTCCTTTTAATCTCTTTCTCGTGCATTTTGTCGGTATTTTCTTCAATTCAGGGCTTTTGGAAATTTCGGTAAGAATTTGGGCTAATCTTTTCAATTTCTTTATCAATTTCGAGTTTTCTTTCGTTTTGTCAATTTCGGAAAAGATGTCTGCTCAAGCTGATGATAGTAGTAGTCGAACGATTTCTGATATTTCGATTTTCACCAATGAGGATTTGGAATTGCCTCTCGAATATTATCGGTGGGATCCTCTGCTAGTAAAGCGATTAAATCTCAATAGAGATATTATCAAGGAGGATAAACAGGTCGAAGAGGATGCCATGTCGCTTCCCGATTACTGGAGGCGTCCAGCTCGGCGGTGGCCCGAACCAATCGATGAATACAGATGAGAACCAAGCATTTTAACCGATGCTGACATAGTCATCCTCCGAGAAGAGGTTTATATTCCCTCGTCGGTAAAGTTATTCGCTCCTTATCCAGGAGAAATGATCACTTGTCCGCCGCCGGGTTGTGTAGGCGTATTTGCTGATTCATTAAGGTCGGGACTTCGGTTTCCTCTCCCTGCTTTAATCACAGACTATCTGAGAAATTGGGGAATTGGCCTGCGCCAAATAGCACCAAATTCATGGAAAAGAATTATCGGCCTTATGGTGTTGTTGAAAGAAAAGGGTTGGGACATGCCAACTGTGGATGAGATAAGAAGTCTTTACTCATTTAGGCGATGCGCGGACAGACAAGTATCCGATCCTTTGATCTGTTATGCTTGTGCGGGAAGACCCCAAGAAGGATTAAAGATTGGTGAATTGATTTCGGACATTCCTGAGTCTCTCCATGGATTTCAGGAGGAGTGGTTGTGGATTGGAGGAGACTGGCAGACTCCGAATTTTTCGAAACCTTTAATCGATGGGATGTCAATTCCCATCAATATTAATTCTGCAATTTGTAAGTTTTTTACTTCTTTATACCGAGTTGTTCTGACTTTTGCTCGTTTTTGTACTAACAGGTCAACACTTTATTATTTGCAGCAAAAAGCAAAGGATCTAAACTTGGTTCGACCCTGAAAGAAAGGATTACCGAGTTATTCAAGCTGAAAAAGGCTCAACGTAGCTTCAAGTTGATTATGAAGAATACGAGATTGAAAGCCGCTGGTCTTTGTCCCGAAATTTCTGACAGTTCGTTTCAACCAGGTAGACTTGAATAAAATTTTAGTCTTATGTGAAGTCGGTTACTTCTGAAAGCCGTAGTAACTCGGTTCTGTATTTGCAGTTTATTATCCACTTATTGGAGTCCTCGGTTTCAAAACCATTCGCGACGCAAAAGCTTTTCGTCAAAAGAGTCCGAATTTGGACCTTCGAACCAAAGTCGGAAAGAGCAAGGAGTTGCGTTTATCCGGAATGGGTCGTAAGAAGTTGGTGAAAGCATATTTGGAAAATCCAACCATGAATCCTCCGAAAGCTGATGTCGGTGATGGCGCGACGTCAGCAGCCGCTATTGAGATATTACAACCGGATCCTTTAGCTGTTTCTGCGGCGGGTCCGATGGCTGCTATCGCCGCTGCTACTGCCGATTTATCCGAGATTGAGCTAGTTGTTGAAGCTATTCCAACAGAGATTCCGCCTGTTATTGAAATCGCTTCCGATGAGCCTGATGGTGACCGAGGGATCATTGCAGAACAAGAAGTTCCAGCTACTCGGTCAAAGAAAAGGCGTGCAGAAGGTGTTCCCGTTGCGGAAGAACGAAGAAAAAAGAAGCATGATACCAGCGATAAGGGTAAGAAGAAAAAAGAACCGTTAGTTGACCGATCCTTTTTACCCATCGATGAAGAAAGAGTGTTGAATTTCAAGCAGCCACGAGAGTCAGTCGAGAAATGGTTCTCGGTTTTTGAGTCGGTGGAGATCCCTGAAATATCAAGCACCGTAGAGCTGCCTAATCATGTGGTTGATGCTGCCCGGGTTCCAATGATGGTATGGGATCCGAGATCTGAGATCGGCGTGTCATCTCTTCCGAGTGCATATAAGTTCAAATACGCCAAAGCTTGTTTAGGTCGTGCACTCGTTAGCTTGGTGATGGCCGAAGATGACTTCCGACTAAACGCAGCCCAAGTGGATGAGAAAAAGCACACCTTGGAACTCAGAGATGGAGCTCTTGCATCTCTGAAAGAGGAAGCAGCAGCAAAAGAGAAAGAACTACAAATTAAAATCACTGAACAGTCCGAGCAGCTTACAATCGCTCAAGGTGAAATTGAGACTTTAAGGGCTGATAAGGCTAGTCTTGATTCTGACGTGTTAAAGCTGACAAGTCAAGTAATCACATCGGAGCAGCGCGTCAAAATGCTTGAAGAACAGCTTTCCCGGTGCGAATCTCTTCTCCACAGGGAACAAGAAGCTCATGAGGTGACTCAAAAAAGTCGGTCTGAAGTTGAAGACTTATTGAAGAAAGACCGAGATGCTCATCTTGCCAAGCTCAGTAAACTTCAAGAAGAGAAGATAAAATTCGCCGAGGAAAAATACAACGATGGATACTTGTATCAATCTGCGCTGGATGATTGAGCGATTTGATGACGGACTGTACGATATCGAGGTGATTCGCCAATTTCTTCTCCATAAAATCAAGAATCACAACTTCAACCCCTCCATAGCAACTACTCATATTGAGGCTGATGAAGACGAGAAGAGCTTCTGTGAGGGTCTTCTTGCATCTATCGGAGTTGGAGCAAGAAGTTCTGAGGCTTCTGACTCGGACCGAGAGAGGGAAGCTCGTCTGCGTCGATCTTTTGTCAATATGGTGCTCGAGGGCGAAAAAGAAAAGAAATCTGAACTTGCTAATATTTATGTCAAAACTTTGGCTGAGGTGAATATGGAGGAAGAGCTCGAGAAGATGACTCCAGAGCAACTACGCAAGGCTGTAATAGCATTTTTGGAAAGGAAGGTTGCCGAGTTATCTCAGAAAGTGGACGAGCCCGTTACTACCGAGTTACCTGAAGTTGGTGGAGATGATGCCGTTTTAGACAAACATATCCCGGTGACTCTCACCGAAGTGGAAGAAGCTACAAAGGCTGAGGAAGATCGAGTCTTCGATATTATTAGCCGGATCATGTATGAGCAGATCACAAAGAATGATGCCGAAGAAGCAACCAAAGATAAAGATGAAGCTACTGTAGCTGAAAAGTCTGTTGATCCTGAATAGTTTTAACTTTAATCGATCTTCCTTTTTCTTTTTTCTCTTTTTTTTGTATTGTCTTCATTTTGAAAATGTGTTCTCGGTATGTCGAGACACATAGTTTATTGTAATAGACAATCTTATTTATTTAATGAATGAAAATCTCTTTTTAATTATTTTCATCCATAATTCATTTCCAGCATGGCATTTTACTTTTGCTGAATATTTCAAGTGTTAAGAAGTCGGCCAAACTTAATTTTATAAGTGGACACCATCTTTTTAGATGGAAATTTGGATATTATCTTTTTCAAATCAACCTTCAGGATTTGAACTTAAAGACAATCCAATTTTGATTTCAGTTTGTCCATAACCTTCCCAAGTTACTGAACTTTGCTATTTGAAGGTTAATAGTTTGGTCGAGAAAGATATATCTTACCAAGTTATAAAGCTCGGTTTAGATTCGAAATATCTTTCAAAAATTTTAAGTATTAGTCTTGTCCAAGTTAAAAGCTTGGCTATACAAAGACTAATTGTATACCGAGTTTGAATGTCTCGGTTCTTTTTAAGAGACTCTTTAGCACACAATTTTATTATATTCATCAAAATGTGTACAGAGTCATATTTACATCACGAACATTTATTGGAAATACTTCTTCAGATAAACAGCATTCCATGGGTACGGAAGAGTAAGTCTGTAACGCCCCGTTTTATTTTAAAGAATTTACCGAATTTATTTATAAAAATCAGAGTTTATTTTTCGCAAAATCCCAATTTAAAACTNCTCAAATAATCCACAAATAAATGGGACATTACAAAGTCCATCTGGTTTCTCAAGTCGGTAAGTACCTTTTGGAAGTATTTGACTGATTTTGAACGGTCCTTCCCATTTTGGCTGTAAAGGCCCCGGATCTGGTCCAGTAATTCTTTTAAGCACTAAGTCACCAACTTGAAATGATCGAGGCTTCATCTTTGAATTGACGTATCTTTCACTTCTCTGTTTATATGCAGTATTCTTGAGTTCTGCCATGAGACGAGTTTCATCTAAAAGATCCAAGTTGGCTTTCAAGTTCTCCGAGTTGGTCTCGTCTTGAAACTTTGTTACTCGGTAAGTTGGAGATCCGAGTTCAACAGGGATGACTGCTTCTGATCCATAAGTCAAAGAAAATGGCGTTTCTCCTGTTGCATTACTGACTGTCGTTCTATAGGCCCATAATACATTTGGCAATTCTTCAGGCCAAGCCCCTTTTGCTACCTCAAGTCTGATTTTCAAACCATTTTTTATAATCTTGTTCACTGCTTCGACTTGTCCATTGGATTGAGGATGGTATGGTGAAGAGAAGAAGTGCTTTATTTGGTACTCTTCACAGAAAGCCTCAAGTCGTTTTCCTTCAAATTGTCGCCCATTGTCGGTTATAATTGAACTCGGTACACCGAACCGACATATGATCGATTTCCAAATAAAATCAACAACTTTCTGTTCGGTTATAGTAGCTAGTGGTTCAGCTTCAGCCCACTTGGTAAAATAATCTATTACTACAATAGCAAATCGAACGCCACCTCTTGCAGTCGGAAGTGGGCCAATTATGTCAATCCCCCACCTAGCAAATGGCCACGGACTATAAATCGACTTCAGAGTTTCTGGAGATTGATTAACATTTGGGGCAAATATTTGACATTTCGTGCATTTGCGAACCCAATCCATCGCGTCTACCTTCAAAGTCGGCCAATAATATCCTTGTCGAAGTATTTTGTATGCCAACGCTCGTGCACCATTATGATTCCCACAAATTCCTTCATGAACCTCTTCAAGGACATATTTCGACTCTTGTTTAGTAAACACTTCAACAGAGGAAAAGAGTATCCCCGTTTATAAAGAATCCCATTGTCCAATGTAAACCGAGCTGCTCGAATTCGAAGAGCTCGAGCTTCTTTCGGATTTTGAGGTAAGGCTCCTGTTTCCAAGTATGTTATAATCGGTGTCATCCAAGTCGGTGATTTCGGTAACTCGGTATTTATGACTTCAGCAGGAGAAACAGAAGGCATTTCTTGATGACCGACTTGGACATACTCGGCATCCTCCAATCCAGTACTTGAAGCAAGTTTAGAAAGAGCGTCAGCTGGAATGTTTTGTGAGCGAAGAATGTGTTCCAATTGAATATCGAATCGGGACATCTTCTGTTTTACGAGCATCAAATATGGTAGCAATCGGGGTTCTTTTACTTCAAAGTCTCCATGGACTTGGTTCACCAACAGCTGTGAATCAGAGAATACCTTTAGCTTATTTACGTTCATGGATTCCGCAAGGCTTAGTCCGGATAATAGGGCCTCATATTCTGCTTCATTATTTGTTGCCGGAAATAGAAATTTGACAGAATGGCAAAACATCTTGTTCTGAGGATCTATCAAAATGATTCCTCCTCCAGCTCGATGTTGAGTTAACGATCCATCAACATACAGGGTCCATGGTTGGTCTTTATTAATCGTCTCGATTGCAGGAGTGAACTCAGCAATAAAGTCAGATAAAACTTGGGCTTTAATTGCAGTTCTTGGTTTATAATGAATATCATACTGACCGAGTTCAATGGCCCATTTGATCAGTCTTCCCGACGTGTCGGGTCGGTGTAAGATCGACTTTAAAGGGTAGGAAGTAAGTACTGTTATTGAATGCTCTTGAAAATAAGGACGTAATTTCCGAGCTGCGATGACAAGTGCATATGCTAATTTCTCCATCGGTGGATATCGCAACTCGGCCTCGTGTAAAGCCTTACTGACGTAATAAATTGGATATTGTTGATGTCCTTCTTCTCGGATAAGAACAACACTGATAGCAGAATCACTTACTCCCAAGTACAAGAATAGCATTTCTTCAGGTATCGGTTTTTGTAAAGTTGGGATTTGAAGAAGTGTTTCTTTTATCTTTTCCAGAGCTTGCTGACATTCTTTGGTCCACTCAAAACGTTTTCCCTTCTTTATGGATTCGAAAAAGGGTCTGCAGTGGTCTGTTGATTTCGATATAAACCGATTTAAAGCTGCAAGTCGGCCGGTAAGAGCCTGTACACTTTTTACCAACGTGGGAGGCGTTAGATCCATAATGGCCTTTATTTCAAGGGATTTGCTTCGATACCTCGTTGAGTCACAATATATCCCAAGAATTTACCAGAACCGACACCAAAAGTGCACTTCTTCGGATTTAATACCATAGAATACTCTCTTAAGATGTTGAACATCTCTTGCAAGTGATTAATGTGATCGACCGCATGAACCGACTTAACTAACATGTCATCCACGTAAACTTCCATAGTATGCCCAATAAGCTTGGCAAACATTTTGTTTACCAATCTTTGATATGTGGCCCCAGCATTTTTAAGACCAAACGGCATCATAGTATAACAGTAGAGTCCTCGAGCCGAATAAAAAGATGTATGCTCTGCTTCTCCAGGATCCATGGGAATTTGATTATATCCCGAATAGGCATCCATGAAACTCATTAATTCATGTCCAGCAGTGGCATCCACCATGTAATCGATATGTGGTAACGGATAATTGTCTTTGGGACAGGCTTTATTTAAGTCGGAAAAATCAATGCAAAGTCGCCATGCACCAGAACTCTTCTTCACCAAAACAGGATTTGATACCCATGTCGGATATTTTGTTTCCTGAATGAACTTATTATCGATCAATTTTCGAACTTCTTCTTCAAGAGCTTTTTGTCGATCAGGACCGAGTTTGCGCCGCTTTTGGACCACTGGTTTGATTGTGGGATCCAGATTTAGTCGGTGAGAAGCCACCTTTGGATTAATCCCTTTCATATCTTCATGTTTCCAGGCAAATACGTCGGAATTGGCCTTGAGGAACTGAATAAGCTGAGTTTGTATTGGTTCTTGGAGACCAGCCCCAATTTGCAATGGCTTTTTACAAATCGGATCATCGGCATAAATTGTCTCAATGTCTTCAGATGGTTCTGCTCGATCAAGTTTATTCTTTTCCTTGAATTGAGTTCGAGGATCAAGTTCATCTTCTTCTTTAATTGGCTCTTTTCCTGGACGTTTCCCATAATCACAAGTCAGGTCATTATTAGATTTTGTTGGATCGAGTTCCATCTCGGTAGTATGTGATTCCGAGTTGACGAGAGTTGAATCTTCTTGATTTTTCTTAATACTCTCCATCATATGCATTGGTTCACATGATTCATGCCAAGGCTTAACCCATACCATCCCACGGGCTTCATATTGGTCCCCATAATGAGTTCCCTCTCCATGGTTGGTGGGAAATTTCAAAGCATAATGAAAGATCGAGACGGCTGCACGAAGTTTGTATAGAGCTGTCCTTCCAATGATGGCATTATATTGATTTTTAAGATCCATCACCTTAAATGTTTCCATAATGACTTTAGAGGCTTGTCCAGGGATTCCAAACCGAATTGGCATAGTAATTTCACCAAGGGTCGATGTAATTGTGCCATTAAAGCCTTGCACTTGATCTTTGCAGGGTTTCAACTCGGCTGGATCAATTCCCATTTGTTCAAATGTACGTAACATTAAGATGCTTGAATACGCCCCTGTATCCACTAGTATGCGGTGTACCGATATACCACAAATGGGTGCCGTTATTACCAAGGGATCGGCATGCGGGTGAGCGAAGTAACTAGAATCATCCACGTTGAATGTTATGGGACAATTATTTCGAGCATTAATCTTATCTCGGAGGTCGGTTGTCAAAACAGTTTTACCCGAATTATAAGCCTTTCGAGCATATGCCTTCACTTGCCGCCGTGATTCAAACGACGTATTGCTACTGTTATTGACCCGAGTTACATGGTGAGAATTGTCAGGATTATAGTATCCTCCTCGGTACATCATTTCAGTATTTTTCAATGAATTATTTTCTTCTGAGCTCATCATGAACACTTCTTTATCACTTGGCCTCACCCATTTCGGATTAACTAGGCGTTCCTCATCTTCATCGTCATCTGGTAAGTCTAACAATCTTCCCTTTCGTTTATAATCAACATTTTTGGCATACTTCTGGACTTGAGGGTGTCCAATAAGACGTAATAAGGCGGAAAGTAAACCCAGGCATTCGTCAGTATTATGACCCGCCGACTTGTGATATGAACAATATCTTGTCTTATCAAGTCTTTTTTCAGGAGTTCGCACAGGTCGAGGGTCAGGAAGAATACCTTTCCCTTTCAATTCCTCAAATATGGTTGCTGCTCCTGCCGAGAAAACTGCCTGATAGCTGGATTTGATTTCATTAAGATATTTGGTTCTAGCTTCTGGCACTTCAGGCATCTTAGGATTCCTAAATCGAGACTTATTTGGTTTGAAGAATTTATTTTTCTTCTTCTTTGACTCTTGTCCGACATCCGACTTAGGTGAAGAAAAGTCGATATTTGGAACTGACATTGATTCCTCGGCTATAATATGTTGTTGAGCTCGGACCAAGAAGTCTTGAAACGAAGTCGGTTTATTCTGACAGATACTCTAACGGAACAATGAATTTGGCTTCAATCCAGCTATGGCTGTGACTAACAATGTTTCAGGATGACATTGTTCCATATTTTGTATGTGTTCATTAAACCGAGTAATATAGTCTTTGACACTCTCATCGTCTTTTTGCATAATATTTGCAATTGATTCTTTGGGAATTAAAGAAACTCGGGCCCCAATAAAATGAGATCGAAAAGCCGTTCTCAATTGTTGCCATGTGGAGATTGAACACCGAGGTAAGGAATGGTACCACTTTTGGGCTCGAGGTCCCAAAGTTAACGAAAACATCCGACATCTGAGTGCTTCCGTTGCCCCATGAAGATCCATCCATGAAGTATATTGGCCAAGATGAGCATCAGGATCGGAAGTTCCATCATATAAACCGATCTGTGGGACCTTTACCTTGGTTGGAAGAGGCTCCCTGGTCAAATGAGGGGCTAAAAGGAGTCTCAACTTCTTGATACGTCCCTTCCATCGTTGGAATTTGTCGTCGTGATTCCTCCTGATCGTCTTGTCGAGTTTCTAACTCAGCAATTCTTTTTCTTAATATTTCCAGCTCCTCTGATTCATGTCTTAAACGATTTCTTTCGATTAGACGACGTAACTCATTTTGCTCATGACGAATATGGTTTTGTTCAAGAGTACGCCGTAAATCAGACGGTTGATTATGTTGTGATGTCTCTGGTAACGAAGGAGCTGGTTGTCGTGGTTGACGTCCAGAATGACTTTCTGCAGTAGCTTCCGATCGAACTGCTTCTGGAATATGAGTTTGTACAGGAACTACTCCACGGTTTTGAGTTGCAACATCATGTTGTGATTCATGTGTGCGAGGATGAGAAGTTGCATGTGATGTAGCAGGAATATCATTTCTTCGTGGAACTGGTGTAGGATGAGTTTGAGGATTAACTGCTGCGGTTGGTTCTATTCTTGTTCGTGCCATAAAATCAGTTAAATTTTTCAAGAACTCTGGATCTTGAAACAGAACGGAATAATCAATTGATGTAGATGGCACGACAGAACTTCCAGTTGTATGAGTTGGGTGACGATTGATTCCAGTATCTAGATTTCGTTCATTTCGCCCAGAATTTGACATCCTTATTATATGTTAAATTCTCAGACAATCAACTGATCGAAGGTTCAAGCGCCCCTAGCGCCAAACTGTTGTCTAGAATTAACAACGTGAGATTAAATACAGTAGATGTTAAAAAGTAGAAATAATTGTAGACTTTGATTTTATTTGATATAGTCACAAAAGTACAGAAGTCGGTTTTATTGTTGAAAACCGAGATTATCATAAGTCATGTACAATGTGTTTGAAAAGGATCCTCGTACTATCATAAATTCTGCTATTTATAGTACGGTAATTTTTGTCTTCTTGCTCGAAATGGATAAAGACACATTTAATGTTGAGCTGCTTTACTTTAAGCGGCGGGAAACATCAATGATTACTTTTTCGTCTTGCTGGTCCAATCAGAAGCTTTCAACTTGGTTTTCTGTTTGGATATTTGGACGTTGTGGTAGTCGGTTTGGATGATTGAATTTTGACTTCTTTTGTCATAATATCTGTTGAACCAGAGTCGAATTAAACTAAAGTCGGTTTATTCACATCTGTCTGCTTCAATAGTCGGTTCCTTTGATAGTCTTCGAAACTCGGTATTTAGTTCTAATAAATGCCGAGTTACCTTATGTTTGTCTTCTCCTGAAAGATTATCTCTTCAATGAAGCAATTAATCGTTGTCTTCAATTTTGTAATCAAGTCGGATATCAACATTCCTCATTCATCATATCTCCAAATTGGCTTATACTAAATTTTCACTTAATTAACTTGAATGTGAAAATAATCTCAAGCCATATCATCTTTTACTCATAACATTTAATCATGATGTTAATATATCATACATAATACAATCTTTATAAAATTGTATACTCAACATATTACACCAAAACATCATCAAATTACTCATCACTTATATGAGAATTATTCATGATCATCTCATTTTAACAACTTAAACATTTCATGAATATTCTTGCATATATACTTATCTTTAGATATATGCCTTCTTATATTCATAACTTATTCATTTCTCATCTTTAAATTATGAAACTTAACAGTCATAATCTCAACTTATAATTAGACATGTCCTCAAAATTTCATAATTTTATCATGCATATTCATCAAGTTATGAGAATTTAAATTCAATAGTGAACATAAACTTCATCTTACATGTTCATCTTTAAAAATTCATAACTCAAGCTATATTTTGCCAAATCTCTTAATTCTTGTTTTCATGTACTCCTCTTTTACATAATAATCATTCATTTAAATCATACTCTTCCAGCTTATTCATATCTTTATCAACATCTCATCAAATCAAGTACATATATCATATAATTGATCTTGAACAACTTTAACTCTTTATATTCATAGAATCAATTATAAACTTAACTTCTATATCATGATATACATACTTATAAACATGTAAACTTATTATCAAAACATGAACTTAAGCATGTAACTTTAAGATAAGTAAATTACCTCCTTCTTGCTAGAATAAAAACTTGATTCTTTACTTCAAATTCTTCACTTCTCCAAAGTTTCTACTACTTATCTCTCTTACACTCTTATATAACTTTTGGTACTTAACTTTGGTGCATAAACTCTGATTTTTAGGCCTCTATTTATAGGCACAATTTGCAAGACATCATAATTGAGTGATGAAATTAAGTAAATAAACAATACAAACTTGTAAAAATAAATATAGATAATAAATAGTATTCTTAACTTGTAAACTTCTCCAACCCATAGTCAATGCTTAGAAAGGCCCCTCTTCTGATCCTAATCTGATCTCAATGATTAAATTCGAGATTTAGTGAAAATTCTCCAATTTACGGAACCAAATTCTGACTTAAAACGAACAGTTACCGTAAAATCGAAAATTCTTACAATTTTCGAATATCCTTCTTTTCTTTTGGCATTTTTCCTTTTTATGCTGAAAAATTTTTCTTATCTTGTAGTCTACTAAAAATATAGAGAGAAAATAATTTAATTTATTTCTCGGAACTGAAATCGGACATATATTCCGACTATAATCGAAAACCGAAAAAAACGAAAATTCTAAACATTTCATATTTCACTCTAATAATTTAAATAGACTAAAATGTCTAAATAAATTTTCTCACTTCTTTGAACATTTATAACTCAAATGTTCATGGATACTTAACCGAACTCAAGACCTAACTTGTCTCGACTCATTATTCTTTTTCTTTCTCATTCAAACTAGAAATGGCCAAATTTACATCCATTTAGCTAAATAAAATGGAATGTTACTTGAACTTGAACTTCATCTTAAATAACTTATTTCAATTTAATAAACATTAATGTCTAAGTAATCCTTATAACTTGATCAATACTCAAAACTAAGCTAGGCTCGAGAATCATTTGCTCGGTAATAATCTTAACTCGTAACTGAACATGCTTGGTTCGGTTCACGACTTATCTTGAACGAGTAATCAAAATATACTCGATTTTTATTATTCGTCATCTTATTGTAATTAATCCCATCTTATAAATCCATTTATAAAAATAAACAGACCGGAATTAATTAATTACTGAACTGGCTCGATTACTAAATAAAATTTAACTGATAATACTTTCAACTTAAAGTCGAACTTTTAACTGAATAACTTAATAACTGGGCTCGAAACTAGGAACGAGCATTATTAATAAAAGTAATTAGTTAAAACTTAGAACTAAAATAATTACTTTTATTAATTACTGAATGGGATATTACAATCTACCCCTCTTAAAACTATTTCTGCCCTCGGAAATTTCTGAGATATATACAAATTATGTATATATATCTCAGAACTTGAAATATGGAAAACGAGTGCTAACATCAACTTCTCACTCCCCAGTGGCATCTAACGCAATGTGGCGATTCCATTTTATACTTACGAGGAAATTTCTCAATTCCTCAGCCAATGAACCTTCTGGTCCAAAACTTCTATCGGCTGGTCCTCGTAGGTTAAATCTTACTGAAACTCATTGTGCAAAAGCACATACTCTGAATCGCACACGCACTCACGTAACATTGTTACGTAAAACTTTATGCACACTGGACAACTTTAGAGAAGAATTGATATAAAATACTTATCTGACTGACTATGCGATACATTGCATACGATTTACCCACTACCCGGGGCCCTTCGGGTGTGGAACATCTATATGCATTGTTCCTTAATGTCGATGTCACTTGTCATCATTAACAAGTCACATCTCCATTCTATACTAACATCTTACTGTACTAAACTTGCTTCTCTTTCGACAAACCTTTTTAGTTAATATCACTATTGATATTTTCTACCTTCAACTTCTCCGACTTAACTATAGTCGAGAATTTCGTTGAATTTTCTGTTCTAATGTGAAATAATTTGACCATTCTGTGGTCATACCGTAATTCCAATCATTAAGGTAAACTTTATTTACCTTTAATGATTCAACTGTCATAATAATGTCGCAACATCTCACTTATTGCCGACATCTCACATCTGATTTCAATTGCATTAAATGCATACTGGCTGTGCATCTTCTGACATTCGTATAATTTAATTATACCCGAAAACTTATCTCATACTCATCTTTCTTCTATAAACCAACTTGGTAATCCTTCAATCTTCTTCAGCAATGGTCCGAATCACCAATGGATTTAGCACTGCTAAAAATCCGAAAATTCTATTCTTTTCTCCCTCTTAATATCATAAAGAGAATTTATCGAGCTCGAGTAGAAAGATTGAGAATACTCATGCTCAATAATATCCCAAATGATATAAGATGGCTGATTGAAGCAAAAGTTCGTGTATCTGGCGAGTATCCCAATGCATACAAGTATCTGTCAGGTATGGGTAAAAGCACTTTTGCCAAGAAACGTAGAGCAAAAAGAATAGGCGGCTGCTATAAATGTGCTCGCTGGAACTGTGACTCTCGTTGTGCTTCTTTGGGCTTTGTGTCAAATAATCGAGAAGATAAAATAACTTTCATCAAGAATGGCTTGAGTAAGGAATCTCTGGATCAAAATATTCAGCAGATTCTTGATACACATTCTAGTGGATATGTGCATCGAGAAATGATGTCTTTATGGCTTCTGTTCAAACATGAAGAAAAACTCTATAGTCTGGAAAATATTATTTCCAATTATCATGTTTGCCAACATTGTTCTTGATAGTACCAAGGTACTGTACATAAATCTTATCGCTTCTGACAGATAAGAGTCATTTAAGACTCAACTGCTTTCTTGTCGAAACTTCTCTTCTTTAAAAGGCAAATCTATCTTCTTAGCCAATTATCTCTCATAATAAATGGCTACTGCCGAGTCTTCTCAAGGTTCTAAACTTCTTCAGCCCCTCAGAACTGTGTGCATTCTTGGTGGTTCTAAATTTACAAATGTTCCTCACAACATTTATGTTGTAAGCCAACTGGTGAAAGAATTGGGGAAACATAACATCAACATATTTTATGGAGGAACTAGTATCTATTTCTTTAACAACCTCTTAATGGCTGCTAAATGCTTCGACATCCAGGTGAGAAGTATCCTTCCTTTTTATCTCACTTCATCAAAGGTGGTCAAAGATTCTGCTACTTTGATGATAACTCTTTCAATTTATGACTGCTTGATGTCTACGATATCTAGTTGTGATGCTTTCATCATTCTTCCTGGTGGATATGTAACTTTAATGACTACCTTTATCCTTGCTACTTGGGCAGAAATGAAATTTCATACCAAACCTATTGGTTTGTTGAATTTCAATAACTTTTTCCACCATTTGCTTGGATTTCTAGATGAAGGAGTATATCAAACTCTTATATCTCCCTTCCAAAGAGAAATATTCAAGTCTGCAAACACATCCTCTGAACTTATCCAGAAGCTTCAAAACAGCATCTCAACAGTTCAAGATTCTGTGGAAACTCCAGGATTCAAACGCAAGCGAGCATTTGATCCTTTAGATCTATCTTTGTGAAACTGCATCCATGATGGGTGGCAGAGTTATGGAGTCTTGTGCTCTTGAGACGCACCCTCCCTTTATGAAATATAACTTTGTACTAGTTGAGAATTTGTCTGTATCTCCTTTTTCTGATATTTCTGTACTAGCTTCTTAGAAATAATGGAGTTCTCAAAAGTGTACTTGAATCTTTGTCTAGCTCTTTGCTTTTGACTTTCCATGATATTAAAATTTCTATCTATCAAGTAGATTGATTGTGCAAAATATTCTCTTCTAGTATATACTTGATTCACACATCAATACTACTTATTTCTGGACTGAGATAACTTCTTGATTTAGTCAAGATTCTATGCTTCTTAAACTTTAATCAGTTATGGTCTTGAAACTTTGCCTCGCGGCATTCTTAAAACCAACAACCATTCAACTTAAACAGTATAACCATTAATAAATAGCTATACTAAACTTTAAGGAAATTATTAATTTTCCGAAAACACCTAGCTTGTGCTAGAGTTCCGGTTAATCTTAACTCTTTCTTACTTTTTCTCGCCATTTCTTATTTATGGCTTTAAACTCATCATTTATCTTTGGGGATAAATACTTTCTCCAAGATAAAAACACATTAGTCTTTACTTTATTAAAAAGACTATCTTTAACTTTCACATGTCCAAATTACTCTTGCTTAACTTAAAAAATTCTTCCTAGAAACTTAAATACTTATCTCGGTATCTGGAATGTGTTACTTATTAACTGATATCTTTTAAGGTTCGATTTCAAGTATCCAGGTAATTCGGACTTAATAACCCTTATTTCAGGTTTCCATAATTTTCCCGGCTACGTGACTATTATATGTTGATACCTTAAACTTATACTCATTGATTTCTGAAAAGTACTTTGTAGACGTGTTCTTATTCTACAAGTACTAATATAAATAACTTATAACTTTATCTCGAACTTTGCCACTTTTTAACTCAGGATATCTAACTGATAAGATATCAAAACTTCTGATTTATAAAAATTTGACTATTTTCTTAAATTTTATTTCTTACGGTTCAGTTTTCAAGCCTACAGGATCTGATCCGGCTTTTTGGTTCTTATTTCAAACCTCCATGATTTTCCCCGTACTTTTGGCAATTATATCCTGAAATACCGTTACTTCTTATACTTGGCTCAAATACATCGTCAATCTTTATAACCAGATCTTAACTTGAATCTTATTCTTATGACTTTACTTAGAATGTTTGAGTTCTTTCTTAATCTAGTCAACTTGATAAACTAGATTTTAAACTCTAATTTGAACATATAAACAAATTTCTAAAGTTCGTATATATGAATTCTTATTGAGCATAGACTTAGTAAATTTGAATATATAGAAAAACTTGTATAAAACTTTTAACAGCACTTACCTGGTAGTTGACGAGGTGTGAGCGTGGTGTGGTCGGGTTTTCTTGAAACTTCCTGTAAAAACTTTGATTTCTATGACAAATTTCTCTTTCAGAACTTAACCTTTTAGTATACAGAGCATTTAAAACTCTAGCTCTGATACCACTTGTAACATCCCGCTTATCAGAGTAAATTTTTCGCAACTTTTACTTCAATATACTTAATTCTCTCGAAATCTTTTGCGACTAACTCGGGATGCTACTCAAACTCATCATCTTGAAAATCCGTTTATTTTTAAACTTTTGTCTAATACTTCTTTATACATAATTAAAACAGATTTTCTTTAAACTTGCATTTAAAATACCATAATCATATTTCTCATAATGGTAAAAACTTGAAATATGAAATTCATTAAAATGCAAATTCAATACTTAATGTGCATAGCGGAAGTACTTGAAAACGTGGTTAATTATACATAATGTTATAAATGTCCGTATCAAAGCTTGTCTTCATCTGAGTCCACTATCCACACCAACACTGCTCCACTCACACCTCCTCTTCGACATGTTACCTGAAACTAAAACTCATGGGGGTGAGTAACGAATATGGATAATCATAAACCGATATCTGATCGGTAACTTAAACTTTTCTCTTATCTTGCCGATAGTTAATCGGATACGTGTGCACACTCTGATGGATATTTCTAAGGCACCTAACGGCCTCCATCAGAACTTAGGATATAATCTCTGAGAACAAATTAATGCCTCCTCATCCCAAGCGTAATAAACTTAAACTTTAGGATATACTCTGAGACAATTGATGGTCTCCTCATCCCCTCCATATCGTACTCAATGTGATACCCATTCAGGGTTCCCACCTTTTTGTCTTTGAAATCATTTAAAAACCGGTAAGTGTTGTACTGGTACTGTATCTGCAAGTTACATCAAATATAGACAAATATACTAAGTACTATGCTCATATACACAATAAGATTTTTAGGATTTTTAACTTATCCAAATTTTATAGAAATTCATTAAACTTGCTTTTTCTCAAGTTTATACTTAACTTCTCTTTTTAGTTATACTTAAGGTCAATTACTTAACCTTGTATAAATCATGTCTTCATAAACATTAATATGGTATTATACTTAGCATGTCATAACTCAAATGTGAAAATAACTATATTTCACATTATACTTGATTTAAACTTAAAATATGCTTACTTTTACCAACATCATCAACATGATTTATAAACTTATCTTAACTTAATTTGATCTTTTACTCAATCAAATACTTAATTCATCATTCATCATATCTCCAAATTGGCTTATACTAAATTTTCACTTAATTAACTTGAAAGTGAAAATAATCTCAAGCCATATCATCTTTTACTCATAACATTTAATCATGATGTTAATATATCATACATAATACAATCTTTATAAAATTGTATACTCAACATATTACACCAAAACATCATCAAATTACTCATCACTTATATGAGAATTATTCATGATCATCTCATTTTAACAACTTAAACATTTCATGAATATTCTTGCATATATACTTATCTTTAGATATATGCCTTCTTATATTCATAACTTATTCATTTCTCATCTTTAAATTATGAAACTTAACAGTCATAATCTCAACTTATAATTAGACATGTCCTAAGAATTTCATAATTTTATCATGCATATTCATCAAGTTATGAGAATTTAAATTCAATAGTGAACATAAACTTCATCTTACATGTTCATCTTTAAAAATTCATAACTCAAGCTTTTTGCCAAATCTCTTAATTCTTGTTTTCATGTACTCCTCTTTTACATAATAATCATTCATTTAAATCATACTCTTCCAGCTTATTCATATCTTTATCAACATCTCATCAAATCAAGTACATATATCATATAATTGATCTTGAACAACTTTAACTCTTTATATTCATAGAATCAATTATAAACTTAACTTCTATATCACGATATACATACTTATAAATATGTAAACTTATTATCAAAACATGAACTTAAGCATGTAACTTTAAGATATGTAAATTACCTCCTCTTGCTAGAATAAAAACTTGATTCTTTACTTCAAATTCTTCACTTCTCCAAAGTTTCTACTACTTATCTCTCTTACACTCTTATATAACTTTTGGTACTTAACTTTGGTTCATAAACTCTGATTTTTAGGCCTCTATTTATAGGCACAATTTGCAAGACATCATAATTGAGTGAAGAAATTAACAAAATAAACAATACAAACTTGTAAAAATAAATATAGATAATAAATAGTATTCTTAACTTGTAAACTTCTCTAACCCATAGTCAATGCTTAGAAAGGCCCCTCTTCTGATCCTAATCTGATCTCAATGATTAAATTCGAGATTTAGTGAAAATTCTCCAATTTACGGAACCAAATTCTGACTTAAAACGAACAGTTACCGTAAAATCGAAAATTCTTACAATTTTCGAATTTCCTTCTTTTCTTTTGGCATTTTACCTTTTTATGTTGAAAATTTTTTCTTATCTTGTAGTCTACTAAAAATATAGAGAGAAAATAATTTAATTTATTTCTCGGAACTGAAATCGGACATATATTCCGACTATAATCGAAAACCTAAAAAACGAAAATTCCAAAAATTTCATATTTCTCTCTAATAATTTAAATAGACTAAAATGTCTAATTTTCTCACTTCTTTGAACATTTATAACTTAAATGTTCATGGATACTTAACCGAACTCAAGACCTAACTTGTCTCGACTCATTATTCTTTTTCTTTCTCATTCAAACTAGAAATGGCCAAATTTACATCCATTTAGCTAAATAAAATGGAATGTTACTTGAACTTGAACTTCAACTAAGCTAGGCTCGAGAATCATTTGCTCGGTAATAATCTTAACTCGTAACCGAACATGCTTGGTTCGGTTCACGACTTATCTTGAACGAGTAATCAAAATATACTCGATTTTTATTATTCGTCATCTTATTATAATTAATCCCATCTTATAAATCCATTTATAAAAATAAACAGGCTGGAATTAATTAATTACTGAACTGGCTCGATTACTAAATAAAATTTAACCGATAATACTTTCAACTTAAAGTCGAACTTTTAACTGAATAACTTAATAACTGGGCTCGAAACTAGGAACGAGCATTATTAATAAAAGTAATTAGTTCAAACTTAGAACTAAAATAATTACTTTTATTAATTACTGAATGGGATATTACACAATCAAACTATCCGCTACGGATATGGAATCATACATGCCATGTCTGAACTGTCTCGCACAGTTTAAAGTCTGCTAGCGGAAGCATCCGAAATACAGAAGTACATAGAGTACATGCATACATATCTGAATGAATACATGATCATAAATATAAGGACATAAAATGTGCGTAAAAAATGTCCTTGCTGTCATGACCACGCTTCATCACGCATAGCTCACCCGGCACGCTCGACTCCATCTCCTGAAAAACACAATGGGGGCGTGAGCAAACCACTACGCTCCGCAAAGACCAGTACTGAATAAGACATCATGTATAATAACGTGTCATGAACATAAATATATAAGAGCTGAACTGCAAACTTTTCTTTTCTTTCTTTACTATGGTCATAAGACCCTCGGCCTCGGCCGCTCGTGTGCACACCCCGATGGGATATTAAGGCCCTCGGCCTCCACCGGTACCAGGTAAAACTCGAAAGGCCCTTAGGTCGGCCAATCACCTGGTAGATCTAACTGTCTCGAACATACCTCTGTCATGGTACAGATATTATATATAATGTAGAATCCAGTACATGACCCCCACCTGAAAACTTGGAATCTGATGCAAGTGCTGATACTGGGTAGCGGTCGGAGGCTCGACTCTCCTTAGGCTACATAAATTTTCAAGCAAAATAATGCTAAGTATAATGCTCGGAATATTAATTATATGCTAAAATGCTTGGACTTATCTACGCGATTAAACTGGACTGGACTGGCTCGAAAAAATACTAAAATTCTGAAAAGAGACTTGGACCGGAATCACGAATCAAAACGGACTCGAACTGCCGGTTTAACCGGCCGGTTCGCTGGCTGGTTGGACCGCCGGCTCGCACGGCCGAGACTGGACTGAGGCCCTGCCGTGCGGCTGGGCACGAGCAGGCACTGGCCCGACGCTGCTGGCACGGGGAAGGCGCGGACAGAGGCCCCTCGGGCGGAGAAGGTGACGGGAGGAGGGAGACGGGGGGAGGCTTTTTTAGTGGGGAAGAAGATTGAGAAAAATATAATATTATTATGTATGGTAGGTATAAGAAAATAAATAAAATAATGTATAATGCTAAGCTGTAGGTGGGTGATGTCATAACTTAATTTATTTTTTATTTATTTTACGAAGAGGGAATTAAGTAGAAGAATAATAGAGGAGTAGAGAGTGCAATGAAAGTTATTTTGTCTAGAGACTAAAAAAGAAGTTTGAAAAGAGATTGAAGATTTATTTAGAACTTACCCTTAAAACAATTCAAATGGTAATTTTAAAACTATATTGTGTTATTGACTTTTTTGAAAAACAATATCTATACATGTATGTACATAAGCCTGTATCATGATCATACTAATGGCCTGATTGATATAATGGAATGAAATTTGATAGAAATAGAATGAGTTGAAGAATGAGATGATTATGGGAATGAAATGAAACAAGTTTTGTCATTGATTCGTTTGGTATGCAGAAAAAATAAGACCGGAATGAAATGACATTATCATCCTATATTATCATTTATCACTATTTTATGTTAAAAAGAATTATATTTATATTAATGTTATTTTATTATTTTTGATAATACTAATATTATTTTATATTTTAAAAATATACTATATTTTAATAAACATAATTTTGTATTGTTACACCCTTCTTGTATAATATTACTAATATATCTAACTAAAATATTACTAATAAATAAAAATAATATTTAATTTTTTATTTTTTTAAATGATTTTATTTAATATAATTTAATCATGATAATATAGTATATATTATATATTTATTTGTAATTATTATTTGTTAATTTTATTTTTTGAAAAATTGATTTCTAAATATATGGGAATGAGAAAACCAGCCATTAGCTATGAAATGTCTAATCCCATATACATGTGTTTTGTGATTCTTATTGAAATGGTCATTCCCTTCTAAAAAATATATCAATGATGGGAATATGAATGAGTAAGAGAATGATCATTCTATTCCCACGTCATTCCCGCAAACCAATCAAGCCATATTGTTTTATTTTTTTCCAAAAAAAATAAAATAAAATAAAATAAAAAATAAAAACTTTAAAAATCCGATTATGACACGCGAGTCATTTTCTCAGTTTATACAGCCGAGTCTTTTATTTTAAGGAGTCGGCCCATGTTGTCCAAATCTTAATTGTGCAGATCCAGCCCACTCTAATTGCCCTGTAACTTCGACATTCGGAACACTCCATATAACAAATGAACTCTATTCTTCCCCGATCGATCTGCTTCAGTCGCCTCCACCAGATCTCCTTTTATTTTATTTTTTCTGTTTGTTATTTTTAATTCCTAACCTTTTTATTTTTTGTGTTAGTTTTCTGTTTGTTTTCTCAAAAATCTCATATTTCCCCTTTGTTGTCGGGTTCTTCATCTTCCGTCGCGTCATACGCCGGTAGGATCCATCCCGTGGCTACTCACCGCACCTGCATCTGCGAGACATATAAGGTTTATACATTTGTATTTTTAATTTCCATACATCTGTCAATTCATGTTTGTCAATTAGGAACATGAGAGTAGAATATTTTCAAAGGAAAACTATTTCACCCATGAAAAATTATAGTTTTTGGGCAACCTGTAAATCGTAATTTATCAATCAATTGATCATATCTTACCTTGTAAAGATTTAGCAAATTTCTCTTATTAGGGGTTGGGATCGATGAAATATCAGAAATCACTGTCCCGAGTTTAGACAAGTATAATGTATCTGTTTGATTTTTCTTTTCCCATCTCAATTGAATGAACCAATTATGAATCTAATATGTAGTTTGGGATTGCAATTTACAAGGACATCAATGGTCAATACCGGACGCACAGAAATGACTGGTAGCTCTGGTACAACTGTCACGATGAATCAAGTTTCTGTTGCTGAGAATGTTTCAGGTGAGGTTAGGATTTCTCAGCCTGTGGTGGAAACACCTGTGGATGGTCAGATCGAAGATAATGTGAAAGTACCTGTCCAAGAGATAGAGAATAAATGTCCCGAAGAATTTCCGGGCAAAGAAGAAACAGAAAAACCGACAGAGGTAGATAATAATGATGAAAATATATTTGTGTCAGATATGAATAATGAGATTAAGGCGGAGTCGGATCAAAAAAATTCTGAAGATGACGAAACTGATGACCAAGAAGATCTAATGTGGGATGATGAGGACGAATTTTCTGAAGAAGACAGTGAGGAAAATTTTGGGGACGGGGTTGGAGCTAGTGCTGGAGATTCAGGGAAAGAAGAAGATGATGAGGAAGAGGATGAAGTTAGTGCAGACGAGGAAGAAGAAGAAGAAGAAGAAGAAGAAGAAGAAGGAGGAGGAGGAGGAGGAGAAGAAGAAGAAGAAGGAGGAGGAGGAGAAGAAGAAGTGGAAGAAGAAGATGAGTATGAAGTTGGTAGCTATAAGGCACTGGAAGTTGCAGAAGGCGGTGAAATGGAAGCTAATGTTGAGGCAGATAAAACGGAAGCTAATGCCGAGGCTGATAAAACTGAAGCTAATGCAGAGGCAGATAAAACGGAAGCTAATGCCGAGGCAGATAAATCGGAAGCCAAAAAAATTGGCAATCGAAGGAAAGTTGAATCAAAAGATGATAAGAGGAAAGCTAAAGCAATAGAAGATGAAACGAAATCTACAGCTAAACGCAAGGAAAGGGAAGCTAAAGTTAGACAAAATGGAAAAGAAGCTAATGATAATAGGAGTGACAAACTGGCAGCAAATTTGAAGGATGGTAAGGAATCAAACGGAAGAAGCAAAAAGAAGGTGCAATCAGCGATGTCCAAGAAAGTGGACCCTAAAGATAAAGCAGAATCTTCACAGAAGAGAAAGGTGAAGAAGAGAGTCGAGAGCATGGGGATGATATTTATGTGCAGCTCCAAAACAAAGAATGACTGCTACCGATACAGGGTTCTTGGGCTGCCAGAAAGCAAGAAAGATATTGTAGAAAAGATTTATACCGGGATGCGATTGTTTTTATATGATGTCGATCAAAAGTTGCTGTATGGAATCTATAAAGCTGCGGGACCTGGAGGCTACAACATTGAACCCAAGGCCTTTAAATCACAGTTTCCAGCTCAGGTTAGTGATATGTTAAACCTATCTTTGGAAATGAGGTTCATTTCGTGATTGTTACCTGACACTCTATACTTAGGCAAGTGGGTTAAATACAAAAGTCCTGATCCAGTTTTAATTTTCAGATTGTGCGAGTTCAGTCATTAAATCCTCTTCTGTTATAGGACTAAGCTTGTTGCGGTGAGTTTCATCATTAGTATAATAGTGGTGCAATCAGTGGAACTCTTTAAAAATTGCCTTTAGATCATAGCTTACATTTTGTTGTTAGATGGCAACTTATAACATATACTTTCGTCTTATGTGTGTTGTTCTTACTTATACGTTCTTATGTGCTATGGGAAATAGTAAATATCAGGAGCTATTACTTTGAAGTATTGCATTTTTCAAGGGATGTCTGGAATAGCATCTATTTTGATAACAGTTATACAGAAGATGTATAAATTAATTCAGGCTGTCTGAGACTTTTATTTGTTGTGATCTAAGTAATGTGATTTTCTTGCTAGCGGTTCAGTATTTTGCCTATTCTTTGCAGAGTCATGTCCAATAATCATTGTATCTAAATTTAAAGCCTTAATCTACGGGAAATTGCTAATTTGTTTGTGTAAATATATATGATGCATTTTTCAACAAGATGTGATGAGTAATGGAGTAAGGACTCTATCCTTTCCTATCCTATGGTTTATATGGCTTTATTTAATTTATATAATTGTTTGTAGTTACTTTTATGAGTTTAGTTTCTGTATAAAATGTTTTTCTTTAGCTCTATTAGGAGTTCTTTTGTTTCCTAGTCATTTTGTGGAGTGGCTTTCATCCCATCCATGACTAATATTATCATATCTTGCTAAAGTACTTACAAGGATGCTTCTTTAACGGTCATTTTCCTTCAGATGATGGTATGAGCCCTTTTTGACCCACATTTCACATTTAAGTCCCAGCTGCAATCTTCTTCTATTCGATTATAGAACATTTTTCATGTAGCACAACCTTGACAAAAACTGTTTATGGTGCTATTTTTGCACCATGAACAATATGAAGCACTGAATACTCCTATGTTCCTTCAAGCCATCGTAAAAAAAAAAGTGTCATGTTTATCCATTATCTGTCAACAATGCATATGGCATTCTCTATAAGTTCTTGGAATAATAGATTTGACTTCAGATTTCACAGTTTGTTTTACTAGTCACAGAATCTCGTCCTCGTTTGTCAGTAGTCTGACTGGATGTTTAGCTACAACAATTTAGAAGTTCTTGTAAGCTTCTGCATTTTATCAGATGTTCTTGAAGCTATATGATGCTTTCTTATTTTATAAACAAGCTATTGGTTGCTGAAAAAGAATGTTATTCAGGCTATAAAGGTTATATAGGAATCAGTGTTATCAAATGGCGGTATGTCGTGTCCGATTTCTGACAAACCACCATGCTGAATTTGTGAAGGATGACGGTTATGGCTGCACCACTGGCTAGATTTTTGCCTACCGCCATTTCCGCCATCCCCCATTGATAACACTGATCGACATGCTTGTGTATTAATATTTTAGGATATATTTACTTTCTCATAAGATTGCAGTATCTTTGTTTTGTAATCTTATATGAAGTCTCCTGGTTATTTTATCAGGATATTTTGATCTCGAGCGCCTTTTATCCTCTTCTCAATTGCTTATAAGCTTATCTAAATGCTTCAAGAGTTAATGCTGGGATGAGTAAAAATAAAAACTTATATTAATGAATCCTTAAATCTTTTAATCAGTTTATGGATCAGATTGAGATAGTATTTAGCAGTTACATTTCTGTTCTGATCAACAGATATTCTCTCATTAAGTTCTGTAATTACATAATTTATCGTCAAATCTCAAAGTATTTTGTGGGAGGAATGCTGGTTAGCTACTCAAGAAATTGTGTTCTATAGGAGCAGAACAGGTTTAAAGTTGTAATTGCTTGAGAAATACTAGTCCTATGACTGGTAGCTGTTGGTTTTGACACTCATCTTCTGATGCCATTTCGGATATATGTAAAGTTGAGATATTTATTATTGTGAAAGAGATCAATGGACACGTAGGAACCCCTGCAAGGTAACTGATATTTTAGTGATCCATACGATAATTATATTAATTTGAATCTATCAGACTGAGGCCCAACTTAAAGACATTGCAATGATCTGTTTTTTTGTTGGTTTCGTTGGATCATAATTGGAAATTCTTGAGTAAATTATTTTACTTTAGCGAGTTGGAGAACTTTCTCTTTTCAGGTTTGAATCTGATTCATCTGCCCATGGTTGCATCTATTGATGAAGTTTTGGCTACTTAGTCAATGTCTGTATGTTAGCTATGTCTATGCTCTGCTCTGATATTTTATGTCCATCTTTGAAGTCCCTTTTGGTTTTGTCTTGATAAAGTTTTTGTCGAACACTGATAGAAAAAGGTGTGTGAGCCTCTTAGGGTTAAAGTGAAGATTTTCAGTACGCATAGGGAAGAGAACTAACTAGATTATTTTCATTTTGGTATGCTACATAATTCAATGGTTTTTATCTTATGCAATTCTATTTCTTTCAGAACATCAGTAAAGGGGGTATCCTATTCTTTTATCCCCTTTTTATCTGTTGTGATGTGATACTTTTGAATATTTGAACACCCATTGATTATTGACCTTTTATGGACAAATTGATAGAAGAGAGCCCACAGTTTAAAATACAGGAAGTAGGATTTCTGGACTTGTATGGTGCACTTGAAAGATATTTGGATATAAGATCAATGCAGATGGTTTGCATATCCTAAAGATTTTCCACCTACACTGGGACTAATCATTCTATTTATTCTGCATATGTGAGGAGAATAGTGAATAGTCCTGCTGTGAAAAGTATTTTGTCTTTTTATTTATTTCATATTTTAGAGATCAAACCAGTGTCGTCAAATAGCTGCCATGCAGCTTTGCAATGGCGGCGTGGTGATGATGGCGGAAAATTGTGGACTCTGCCCAGATTCAGCCCCCAAAAATAAAAAAGTAATTGGCCTGGGGCTCAGTTTTGCCAAAATCAACCAATATCTGTAAACAAATGTGAACTTGAATATTAAGAAAACCTTAATTGCTGCGAGAAAGAGAAAGAGAAAGAGAAAGAGAATTACACCCTCCCGCTCGCGACCCAACCTTTGGCGATCATTTTAATTTTCATCTTTGTTTTGTTAAAAAAAAAACATTTTTGGCTGCCCTTTATTTATTTGCTGTTTATTTGATTGCAGTTTTTAGCACTTTCTTATGCCACTAATGTTATTTTTATGTATTTATTGACATGTTTGAACCTTTTAATATGATGTTATACATGCACACACACACACACACACACACACATATATATATAGTACGTGGCCTCCACCATTTTCCTACACGCCATCTTCAATATATATGACTGTTTTTTGGCATACCGCCATCCTCTACTTACATCACTGTACCAAACTTTATTGTTTCGATGTGCAATTATTGCTATCCTCCAAAACTAGCTGTTCTCGCTCTATTATCACGAAAATCTGAGTTTTTTCTGAACAAATTCGTGTGGTTCTGTTACCTTTGCATCTGAGAAATATGCTGGAAGCTGGCAACTTTGATGCTTCCTTCTTTTATGTTTTCATGGCTGATGACGAATTATTTCCAGATATTCTTTCACAGATCTAGCAATAGCATCAATGTTAACTGAATCTACATTAGACGCATGTAAACCTGATTCTGACTCAAAAAAACTCGATATCAGGTCCGGTTTACTGTTCTGGACGATTGCTCGCCGTTGCCAGAGGAGATGTTCAAGAAAGTCATCAAGGATAACTACTTCACAAAGACCAAGTTTGATTGCCAACTGAAGGCAGAGCAGGTATATACTATACTATCCACAAAACATCATCTATCTCTATATAAAACTTGCATATTAAAATTGTTCCCTCAGGTAAAGAAGCTATGCAAACTGTTTGCCATTTCCAGCAAAGGCCATCATCTCTCACAGACGAAGCCAGGTGGGTCCCACCGCAGGCCCGAACCGAAAGCCCGTCCATTGCCCAAGAAACGCAACAACCGAGCTGTCAGATTGGGCGAGGAATACCGTGAACGGGCCCACAAGCGCCCGAGGAAGGCCTTAGTCAGCAGCCCACTGCCTTCTTCGCGGGCCCCACACCCATATTATCCCTACAGGAGGAACAGTCCTACCCATATCGATACCTATGCATATTCTTACAGGGACTCGGCTGTTGTGATGCGAAGGCGGGACCCTTATCTGGAGGGACGAGATTCGTACTACAGAGAGATGGAGGCTCGTGATACATACAGATACCCTTCTTATGGGTCATCATACAATACAGAGCAGCGGGACCCGTACAGATACACTTCTTATGGTAGGGGCACAGGCACAAGAACATACCCTCTGCTGCTATCAGGCAGTCTTGATAATATGTACTTGGAGGGGCGTGGGGACGTTTTTAGTTTCGACAGGCCGGAAATCGGAGGCCGGGATTTGTTCGTTTCGACCAGGCAACGACCGATGTATGGTGATCCGGGAGAGTATTCTTACCGGGAGTACCGTCTGTAGGTTGTGATTTTACGAGTGATGGTAATAATATTTGTAGGAGTGTGGTGACAACGTCCTCATATTTGCATTCATAGTGAAGATAGGGGAGAGATGGTGCAAGGATTCTATGGTCGACATGGTCTTTGGTAGTGTGTGACGCTGCGTGATTAATAATAAATTATACTCTTTTGTTATTTGTGATTAATAATGAACTAGCGTTTGATGTTAAATGCATTAGTGAATTATAATTTAAATGGCAATTTATTTACACAATTTTTGTTATGGAGCCATCGGATGACTCAGCTTATAGAGTTATCCACACTTATTCATGAATAGTGTATTGACACGTGTCTTACAATAAATACACTTTGAACAGGTATTAATACATTAAGTGGCAGATGGCTCCATAAAAATCATCCGATGGTTACATAGAATTTTTATTTATTTACAATAATGTCACCTATTAGATGTTAAATGCATTGGTGAATTGTAATGTATTTACAGTAATGTCTAATAGACATTTGAAACAATTATATATATATATAGGGATGTACATAGAATTTTTTATTTATTTACAATAATGTCACTTATTAGATGTTAATGCATTGGTCAATTGTAATGTATTTACAGTAATGTCTAATAGACATTTGAAACAATTATATATATATATATATATAGGGATGCATTCCCGCGATAAAGATTATCAGTGAAAGAAATAAGAATAAATCGTATTCATTGAATCGAATGATTTGATGAATAAAAAAAATCAAAATTATTTCTTCATTAAGGATAATGTGGTAAATTTTTAACCAATAAAGTGGGACCCAATACAACAAAACGCATTCACACGTCCCAAACAGCTCAACTACTTTCTCTCTCCTCTCATCAACTTTGAATTAAATACCTTTTATCTCTCTCCACGCACAACCCAACACACACTAAACACTTTCTCTCTCTCACACACACACCCAAACACATCTCTCTCTTCACGCCCACTGTCGCCGGCGACGCTTCTTCCGCTAACTCCCACCGGCGACACTTCGCGACCACCAGCACAAGGCTCACTAGCTCAGGCAGGGACGACTCGCCGTCGACCACCGGAGAACTCAACTCGGCCGGCAAGAAAGAAACGGCGCCAGGATCAACGGGAGGGTGTCGGGTACGGCGGAGGTCTCTGACTTAGCACGGCTGGAGTCGGTCCACACCCTGGCGAATAACGGTCGCGGCGAGCCGGTTGGCAAATTTGGGTGCGGTTGGGAGGGCGGAAGTCGGCGAATTTCCGTCGTCGGAGATGGAGAAGTTGAATGGCGCGGTGCAGGGCCGAAGAGAGTCGTCTGGGAGGGTAGACGCCGACGCATATCCGCCGGCGACACTGACGGTGATGCCAGACGGCAGCGAGAGAAACTTCAAAGAGTGAACAGTAGACTTGTGTGTAATTTTTGAAAAGTTATGGGCCGCATTTTGAGAATTAGATAAATATGGACTTATATGTAATTTTTGAAAATTTCAGACATTTTGTTTTTATCAATTTAGTGCATGGGTTACATATTTATACAACAATATATTTCACATATGTAAAAGTTTTGTTCATTTCGGTCTTGCTTTCGGCTTTTTTTACCAGAAAAAATAAAATAAAAAAAACACATAACAAAATTGATTGACTATATAAAAAACTATTATTCTTATATTTTATATGTATAAAATCTATTTTGACTATATAAATAAATATAAACTAACAAATACTAAATATATATTTTATTATAAAAATAATTTAATGAATGCACAAACAATGTTAATTAAAATACACATTTTTGAAGTTTTCTAAAATTAAAATGCACATTAAAAATATTCGTACGATAGAGCGCACAATAATGATATATTAAATGCACATTATTTCTTGTGTGTATGCACTTTATCGATTTTGGTATTACATATATTATTTTTTCAACTAAAAATAATATAAAAAAAAAATATATTAATACTAAATATGTGTTTAATGTAAGTATAAATTATTTTGATTTTACATAGTAATTTTAAGTTAATCGTCCAAAAAACTGAATTAATATAAGACAAAAATTCGTTTAGTTAACTTCAAAATAGTGACACGCTAGTGCACAATAGTATTCAACCAATTGCAGTAATTTTAAAACCCACTAAGACCATAAATCATAATATTGTGCATGTTAACACATCATATTGTGCATTTTATGTAATGTTAATGTGCATTTATTGAGCTTTTTATAAATTACATAGCTACCTCACCTATTATAGTGCAATATATTAAAAATGCTAAAATTGCAACAAGATCCCTAAAACATGTCTAATTTTCAACCACAAGTCCCTGCACCAAGAAAATATATAAAAAAAAAAAAGCGTCCCAAACGCCCCTGCAGTCCCCGTCATTGCACACACACACATAAAATACACACATGACCCTCGGCCCTCCCCCTCCGCCCTCTGCCCTCCGCCAATCGCCCCACCGCCGGGAAATAGAAGCTCATATAGTACACCAGCCTGGCCCTGTCGGTCATTACCTTCTGGAGCTTCTTCGGTGCCGCCGACCACCGCGACCTGCGGTCCGGCGTTCGGAGCTCCACTGCCCTCGCCTCAACGTCCGACTCGTCCGCTCTATCCAATTGACGCCATCGCCGAAGTCGAGTTCCATCGAATCTCCTCCGCCGGCGGCAGTCCGCTCTTTCTGCAGACCATGTCCATTGTCCACCGCTCCCAAATGTCGCGAAACTGCCGTCCTCGGCCACCTCAGCATCGTCGACAAGCAGAGGCCACGCTGGCGACATCGAGATCTGTTTCTCTCGGTGATGGCGGGAATGTTGGGTTGGCGGCGGCGGCAGCGATGGGACTGTTGGTTATGGCGTCGACGGTGACGGACTGGGGCTGGGCGGCGCCGGTAATAGTGGTTGCCGGCGGACTCATTTTGTGTGTGTGTATTTGTTCCATAAATGTGTGACTGTGTGTGTTTTTCTTCTATAAAATGCGTGTGTGATGTGTGTGAGAGAGGAGAGAAGGTGAAAAGGTCAGTGTGTGTTGTGTGTGAGAGAGGAGAGAAGGTGAAAAGCTGAGTGGGAGAGAGGAGGATGGGGTAGGTGACGAGTGGGTTTGGGGTGGATGGTGGATGTGGGTCTCACGGAGTAAGGTGACTAATTTACCCTTAATTTGTGGTCAAATATATATATTTGGCTATAATATTACTACTTATTTATTATATTGCCATTAATGGTTGACTAAAGTTTGACTTGATCATGACCATTAATGAGATGAATCTAGTGGTTAGGAATCATTCTTCTTTCTTTTATTGTGCTTCATTCTCAATTGAGCGCACACACACACACACACACACACATATATATATATATATATATATATATATATATATATATATATATAGGGGACGGATCCAATGGGTCCACCTCTTAAAATGTGGACGTGACACCCAATCTCAACCGTTGAATCTGCCTTTTAAATCTACGGTCAGCATCAGGTATATATATAATTATAAAATCACAAGCTGAAAATCACAAACCTTCAGCTCCCTCGCACACAAAATCGGAATAATATCTCAGATTTCCTCCTCAATCACGATTCTCTGCGATTTCTTTCTCAAACCTTCAGCTCCCTCGTACACAAAATCGGAAATAGTATCTCAGATTTCTTTCTCCTCAATCACAATTCTCTGCTCATTTATTTGAGAAAATAAGCTGCACAAAAGTCCATTTCATCAGATTTATCTACAAATGTCGACGGAAGCAGCTTCAATGGAGATCGAAGCAACTCCAGTTGCGACATTAATGGAAGAACTTTTTTTATTCCAAATTGATTCATCAAATTTAAATAAATAGGTGCTGATGAATTCACCATGAATAACAATCGAGTTATTCAATTAGAATCAATCACGTATTGTTCGTGCTTATCTGCAATTTTTTTTTTGTAGAATCTCTATTTTCTGGCAAGAATATTATATAATGTTGAGTGCAGTTGTTGAAATTATTCGTTGTTGATGCAGTAGTTGTTGATAATGTTGAAAAAATTGTTCATGTTATTCTGGAATGGGTAAATAATTTTTTGCATCCTGTACTATACGCGTTTTTGGCATTTGCAACCTAAAGTTTTTTTTTTTTAATTATTTGCAACCTTTAATACACGTTTTGTCTGTATCGCAACCTAACGGCCATCGGAGTCCATATTCCACCGGAAAAGCGAGCGTGCGACTCGCACGCTCGAAACTTGAGGGTAAGATCGCCAATTGAAGTGTGTGACTGTTCGGTATCCCACAAAGTAAAGCAAATAATTTTCAAAGTTCACAAAATCCCCAAATCAAAAACTCAAAAACCTAGGGTTCTTGCCTCTGCGATTTTCAATCGCGACACCCAATCTGAAACTTTCATTCGATTTAAACATAGAAATTGTGAATCAAACTTGATCGCGATCTTGATGGGCTGGAAGGTACGAGACGACAATGAGAATCTTCCTCCTGGAAGACTGTGCCCCGATTACGGTTTGTTTTTCGAACCCTAACTTTTTTTTTTTGTTTTTTCTTGTCGAATTTGACGCAATCTATTTATATTGGTAGTATGTTTGTGATTATGCCTTCTCATTTCTCATGTGGAGATAAACTTTTTGAACTTGCCGACAGTCCATGGATTAGTTGAGAATTATAATCATTTTTTTAATCTAAAATTGATAATATTCTTATCCCTTCAGGTCCCAGTTCACAATTGTTTACCATTTCAATTCATTATGGTGGGCAATTTCTGGAACTTGGTGACACTTGTTACACTGGTGAGCACATGAGGGTAAGGCACATTGACTATTGCGACCCTGATGAACTCTCGTTGATTGAAATATTCTGTATGGCTTCTGAAATTGGGATAAAAGATGTTAAGTGTGTGCATTGTAGTAGAAATTGTGTAAATGATTGTCGGTCTGTGTTTGTCTTGCAAAATGACATGGATGCTATAAATGTTGTTAATTGGGTTGATAGTAATAGAATGGTCGGTTTATATGTTGAACATATGGAGGGCACAGGGATATCTACTCAACCTTCTGTTGATTTGCCTTCTGTTGATGAACCCTTGCCTTTTGTGGGGGATGATGGGGATGATTTAGATGATATGATTGATAATTGGGGGGAAACGAATGTTGATGATATGGGTGATGATTTGGAAGCCCAATCTGATAGTGACTCTGATAGTGATTTTGAACTCCAATCTTTTGGTTCAGACTCTGAGTTTTCTGATGAACTTGTTGAGAGTGATTGTGATCTATATGATGAAGATGATAGGTTATTTGAGTGTCATGCAGATGCTGATATTGAATGGGGAGGGGTAAATAGAGATGAAACTTATGTCCCCGAATATGTAGGTAGCCAGTGTAAGCAGAAAAAAAAAATTGGGCCATCCAACTTTTGATCATAACAAAGACATGAAAAATCCTCAATTTGAATTGGGCATGACATTTCCTGACTTGGCCATGTTTAGAAAGGCAGTTAGGAACTTTGCAATTGCACAGGGTAGGGATGTGTGTTTTACCATTAATATGAGCTATAAAGTGCAAGCAAGATGCAAAAATAAGTCATGTCCTTGGGTTATTTATGCATCCAAACTTCAAAATGAAGACACTTTCAGGTTAAGACTTACAATGGTAGGCATAAGTGTCCTAGAAACCAAAAGGTAAGTCATGCTAACCCAAAATGGATAGCTGAAAATTACAAGCACAAGATATTAGATAATCCTAAGTGGCCTGTAGAGGCAATGATGGCAGAAATGCAGAGGGAAGTAGGGGTAGTTTTCAAAAGATGGCACATGTACCAAGCTAAAAAATATGTGTCTAAGATTGGTGTGGGGACTGACAGTGAACAATATGCCATGCTTTGGTCTTATGCTGAAGAGATTAAAAAAACCAACCCTGGGACCACTGTGGTAATTAAAGGTAAACTTGTTGATGGAGATCCACTGTTTAAAAGAATCTATATTTGTTGGGGTTCATTGAAAAGAGGGTTGCTGAATGATTGTAGAAAGGTGATTTGCTTAAATGGTTGTCATCTTAAATCATCTTGTGGTGGTGTTCTACTCACTGCAGTTGGTGTTGATGGAAACAACTGTATGTATACTTTTGCCTATGCTGTTGTTGAAAAAGAAACTAAAAAAATATGGCATTGGTTTGTTGACCTGTTGAAAGGGGATTTGGGGATTGAGAATTCTTTTTTGTGGACAATAATGTCAGATAAGCAAAAAGGGCTGGTAGATGCAATTGAAAATCTATTTCCAGATTCTGAGCATAGGTTTTGTGTCCAACACTTGTATGGAAATTTTAGAAATTCATTTAGGGGATTAGCCCTGAAAAACTTGTTGTGGAGAGCAGTCCGGTCCACAAGGGTTGTTGACCTTCATGCTGCAATGAAAGAACTGCAAGGGAGGGACAAAGAAGCTTTTGGATGGTTGGCTAAGAAACCAGCAAATCAGTGGTCAAGGTCACACTATAGTTGCAACTTCAAGTGTGATATGCAGTTGAATAACATGAGTGAGTCTTTCAACTCACTAATCCTGAGAGCAAGGAGTAAACCTATTGTTTCTATGTTGGAAATAATAAGACTTATCCTGATGAAGAGGACCTACATGAGAAGGGATCAAATGAGAAAACATTTGCATGGGAACTTGTGCCCAAAAATCGTGAAGTTGTTGGAGGAATTGAAGAAAAATTCAATGGGTTATATTTGCCACTGGAATGGGGAAGACCAGTGTGAAGTAGAGGGGAGCTCAAGTAGATTTAGAGTTCATATGAGGGAGCATACCTGCACTTGTAGGAAGTGGGACCTCACAGGTATCCCTGTGAGAATGCAATAAGTGGCATATTCTTGTTGGGCACTCAACCAGAGGACTATGTTGCTGACTGGTATCACAAAGAAATGTTTTTGAAAGCTTATTCTGAGATGATGGGCACTCTTCAACCTCTTGAGTGCTGGCCAAGTGTAGAAGCAATGCCATTGAACCCACCATATATTGGGAGACTGCCTGGAAGGCCAAAAGGCAATGCCAGAAAAAAGCAGCCACATGAAGTGGTTCAGATAGGAAAATCCAAAAAACAAGTTCAAGTGAAGCTGAGTAGAAAAGGGAGACTTATAAAGTGTTCTCCTTGCAACAAAGACAGCCACAACATTAGATGTTGTCCATTAAGAACTGACAAGAGTGCAGCAACTGAGGTAGTTGTTAAATATTTGTAAATTTTTTGTTTCTATTTTTGTGTTTTATACAAATAGTAGTTTCTGTAAATGTTGACTTGGATAGGTATATTTACCATTGTTTTTTTTATGAAGGGTAAAAAAAGGAAAGCAACTTTGAAAGAAAAAAGAGTGAGTGCCCCTAATGAGGACATCTCTGTGGTCAAGGTAATGTCACAAGTAGTTACATATGTCTGTGCTTTATTTCTTATTACAGTTAGTGTTTATGTGTATATATATATATATATATATATATATATATATATATATATATATATATCACAAATTGCATAGTCACATGTACATTGTTGTTTTCTATGAAGGGGAGGAAGAGGAAAGCACATGGGAGAGAAACTGAAGTGTATGCCCCTGCTGAAGATTATGCAGAGAGAGAAGTACCTGTCCCTAATGAAGAGGCTGTTGTGTCCAAGGTAATGTTTTATATAAATATAAATATTTCAGGTTGAGTTTCAGTGCATTAGTGTCTACTATTTCATTGAAGTGTCTGTTTTTTTTTTCTTATTCATTTAATGGATAGTTACATTGTACATTGTTTGTTATGAAGGGAAAGAAAATGAAAGCACATAGTAAGGAAACTGAAGTTCTTCAGACACAGGAATCAGTGGCAACAATACCTTCAAGGGTCACCAGAAGTCATGGGTATTCCCATGAACTTGTTCATGAATCTGTACCAAAAAAATCCACAAAAAGCCAAACCCAACCTGCATGTACAAGACTCACAAGAAGCCAAGCACAGCCTGCATCTTCACCAAGAAGCCAAGCACAACCTGCATCTTCACCAAGAAGCCAAAGGCAGCCTACATCTTCACCAAAATTCCAAAGGCAGCCTGCATCTTCACCAAGAAGCCAAAGCCAGCCTGCATCTACAAGACTCACAAGAAGCCAAGCACAACCTGCATCTTCACCTACAATGAGAAAAAAGAGTGAGTCTGCAGGGCCTTCAGTTACAACTTCACCTAAAATGAGAAAACAGAGTCAGTCTGCAGGGCCTTCAGTTGTAACTTCACCTACAAGGGTGACAAGAAGCCAAATTCAATCTGTAGCTACACCTACAAGGTCAACAAGAAGCCACTCCGAAGGTCTCACACCTACAAAGGATTTGGGGCAAAAAAGCAAGACATTGGGCTTGAGGAGAAAACTTGAGGTAATGTATTCTATTTTTTTTATTGTGTGTTATTTTCACTGTCTGTTTCAACATATTTTAATGATCTTACTATCCATTTAATAGGTGACCAAGAAAAATCCATTGACTCAAGGTGCTAGCTTTACAACAACAAAAGGACCAGTGGTGAAGAAGCATGTGGTGCAATCTCAGCTTGAGCCAGAGATCTTGGGAACATATTGGGTTACAACTAGTGGGGACATAGTGGATCAGTGGGGGTCAGTTCTGAGAGATATTGGAAACTAAAAACAATTTCATGTGGATGTGGTTGTGGTTGATGTGTTTGTAGGGGTCAGTAATGGATATTTTGTGACAATGGCTGTGGTTGATGTGTTTGTTGAACTCAGATACAATGGTTATGTCTTTTGGATATTATGGTTGGTTTTTTTAATGGTTTGTTTTGTAATTGTATTGTAATCAATCACAATCATTCATAATGTTTGGCTATCAAATTTTGTTCAATGGATACAAGTTTACTTGAATGGGTTGTTTCACTGCCATTTATGTGTGTATGGCATTGGCAGTGGGAAAGGATTATGTGAAAGTGTCATAATATATGGCATTGGCAGTGGGAACCTCTTCTTTTTTTTGTGCAGCTATCCCTAACACACTACAACAAGCAACAAAATACTCATAAGTTCTAATTCCTGCAAATGACTGAACCACATTCATTGAACAACCAAAATGGTTTGATCAATCAAAACAGGACCAGAAGAGTTTGAACAACACAAAGCTAAAAGCTGAAAAATCTACATCATGCAATACATACATAATCTTACAATGACTGAGCCACATTTAGTGAACAACCAAAACCAAAATAGTTTGATCAACCAAAAGAGGACCAAAAGAGTTAACAACACAAAGCTAAAAGCTGAAAAATCTACATCATGCAATATATGATTAACCAAGAGATCATAATTACAATCCACATCCAACGCTCCCGAACACTCTTCCTCTTCAAGCACAATTCCATTTCAGCCATTTCTTCCTTAATAGCTTCAATCCATGCTTCGGCCTCCTTGAAATCTGATTGAAGCATCTTCATATCATTTTCCAACCTCATCACGTCTGCTTCAAGAATTTGAGTTTCGCTTTCAAATTTGTTGGCACGCTTCAAAAGCTCTGGAATGATTTCATGAGCTCTAGGGCACAATGGTGGTTCAATCCACATCCAAAATGTACAACCACCCTCCTCCTACAAAATTCAGTGGAAAAGGGAACTTAAATTTACGAGATCAATTTAAGAAATTAGGGTTGAATAATTTTGCCCAGTTTCAGAAATTAGGGTTCACTAATTTAGCTCTAATTCAGAAATTAGGGTAATTTCAGAAAAAAAGGAACAATGACCATCCTCCTACAAATATCATTGGAAAAAGGGAACTCAATTCTACGAGATCAATTTAATAAATTAGGGTTCAATAATTTTGCCCAAATTCAGAATTTAGGGTTCACTATTTTTGCCCAAATTCACAAATTAGAGTAAATTTCAGATAAAAAATGACCAATCACCACCCTCCTACAAGATTCATTGGAAAAGGGAACTAAGCATTACGAGAACAATTTCAGAAATTAGAAATTTCCCCAAATTCTGAAATTTGCCCAAATTCAGAAATTTACCTGTGACTTCGAGCAACAAATGTATCTCCTTCCTGGATTATGAGCAGTCCACGACGTTTTCGTAACAACATTGATGCGACAATTGCAATATTGAGCCATTGTCTCCAAGCTGTCTCCAAGAATTTTCGCGTGCGTCTTACTCTGTTCACTTATCGTGATTTTAACGGGAATTTGTTCAGTGATGGAAAGACAAATATATCCTGCAAACATCAGAGAAAAAGGCGATCTTACCCTCAAGTTTCGAGCGTGCGAGTCGCACGCTCGCTTTTCTGGTGGAATATGGACTCCGATGGCCGTTAGGTTGCGATACAGACAAAACGTGTATTAAAGGTTGCAAATAATTAAAAAAAAAAACTTTAGGTTGCAAAAAATTATTTACCCTTCTGGAATTTTGATTCATTATATAACTAACACCTAGCAGCACTAGAGCACTAACCTAGCAGGCGTAGACAACTAAACTAGCAGCATCAGACCTGGATCCCACTCCTCCATCAGCGCCTTTCTGCGGCTCAGAGTGCGCACACGGAGGCTGAGCGGGCCTATGACCTGGATCCCACTCTGGAGAATAGGACTGCGATGCACCACTGCCACGCCGAGTACCAGCTCCAACTCCTTATAGAGGAGGATTTCTGGAAGCAGAAGGCGGCCGTTCGCTGGGTGGCTGGGGGCGAGCGGAACACTAGGTTCTTCCAGGGCTTCGTTAGACAGAAGCGTGCTAAGTTGAACATCCATAGTATTGAGGCAGATGGGTCATCCCTGACCCAGGAGTCTCAGATTCGGGAGTCGACTGTTGCTCACTTCCAGACCCTCTTCACCTCTGACAGATGGTCCCTCGTTGCCCCAACCGTCTCTCTCTTCCCTATCATCCCTCCTTCGGTCGACCTTGTCGACCTCTGTGAGCTTCCGAGCAGGGAGGAGGTTAGGGATGTTGTTTTTGGGATTGATCCCAACAGCGTTTCTGGCCCCGATGGGTTCTCTTCCCTCTTCTATCAGGTCTGCTGGGATATAGTCAAGCCTGATGTTGAGGAGGCGGTATTGGATTTCTTCACCGGTCATCGAATGCCGGATTCCTTCACGGCTACCTCTGTTGTCTTGATTCCCAAAAGACCCAATCCGAGCTCTTAGTCCGACTACAGGCCCATCAGCCTGTGTAACGTGACCAATAATCTTATTTTGAAGATTCTTAACGGCCGTCTTTCCCCTATTCACCCCTCCCTCAATTCTCCAAACCATAGTGGCTTCGTCAAGAATCGGGTCATTAGTGATAACATACTTTTGGCCCAGGAGATGATCCACGATATCTCCCATGCAGACTGGAAGCGGGCTCCGAACATTGCGCTGAAGCTAGATATGGCTAAGGCGTATGATAGAGTGGAGTGGCCGTTTCTTAGGGAGGCACTGGCTAGGATGGGATTCCCGGAGCGATGGATCAGCTTTGTAGAGGCATGTGTGGAGCATTGCACGTTCTCGGTCCTGGTTAATGGCAGCCCCATAGATTTTTTTCCCTCATCTAGAGGCCTTAGACAGGGAGACTTCCTTTCCCCGTCCCTTTTTGTTCTTGCGGCGGACTACCTCTCTCGCTGCCTCGATGGCTTTATCCGCGACTATCCTCAGATGACATATAGCACCCGTGGCTATGGTCCCCCTGTCTCGCACTTATCTTATGCGGATGACATCATCATCTTCACTCGTGCGGATGATGATGGGCTGATCGAGCTTATGCACGTTCTGGAGCATTATAGCTCGGTTACCGGCCAGCTGATCAGTGTGCAGAAGAGCACCTTCACCCTTTCCTCCTCCAGTGCGGACAGGTGGGCTCAGCGAGTCCAAGAGATCACTGGCTTTGCGCACGGAGACCTTCCCATTACCTACCTTGGTGCCCCTTTATATAAGGGAAACCTCACGAGAGCGCTCTTTGCGGGCATCAGGCAGAGGATTATCGATAGGATTTCTGGTTGGTCGCATAGACACCTTTCGTTCGGTGGTCGGCTTGCTCTGATCAAGAGCACCCTTAGCTCCCTTCCGCTTCATTTACTTATGGTCCTCGACCCTCCTAGGTCCACCCTTGACGAGATTGACCAGATCATGGCTCGTTATTTCTGGGGTTACGAGGATGATTCGGGGAGGGGGAGACGTACCCACTGGGTGAGTTGGGACTCTATCTGCCGCCCTCTCCCTGAGGGTGGCCTTGGCATCCGTCGCCTTAGGGATATTGTTACTGCCTTCTCATACAAGTTGTGGTGGCGCTTCAGGGAAGGAAAATCGCTTTGGGCCCAGTACCTTCGCGGCAAGTACTGCTCTAGACGCGCCAACCACCCTTGTTGGGTAACGGCGGTTGCGCATGATAGCAGACAGTGGTGGCGTCTTACTAGGGTTGGTAGGCGCGCCCAGGATCACATTTTTTGGGTTTTGGGGGTTGGCGAGGTTAGTTTTTGGGATGAGTGGTGGTTAGGTGATAGGCCGTTGTCTAGAGATAGACAGGTGTCTCATTCCCCCTACCTGCTTGTGCGCGACTTTTGGACAGACGGGTCGTGGCATAGGGGGAAGCTTGATAGAGAGTTGGGCTCCGGGGCGGGTTTTAGTGAGCAGTTATTAGATAGGATCCAGCAGATACCCATCTCGGGGGACGGTTCGGATGGTATGAGGTGGAGACTTACATCATCGGGTGTGTTTTTTACTACCTCGGCTTGGGAGCAGATCAGGCTGAGAGATCGGCCGAATCTTCTCTTCGGAGCCATCTGGAGCGACCTTTTCACCCCTACCATATCTGTTTTCCTTTGGCGCCTCCTCTTGCGGATACCCTGGACACTGTGTTACATGCGAGGGGGATCTCCTTCCCCTCCAGATGTGTGTGTTGTTCTGAGACTGGACGTCATGAGACCGAGACCTTTACCCACCTTTTTCTAGAGAGTGAGATTGTGAGGAGAGTGTGGGAGCATTTTGCTACTTGGACTCATATATCCCTACCCTCCACAGACAGTTTTTTTGAGCTCCTGAGTTTTTTCTCACAGAGCACACACTTTAGACAGGTGAGCTTCCTCATTCCTTGTCTGATCCTTTGGTTCACCTGGACAGAAAGGAATAGTGCGAAGCATAGGGATATTACTTTCTTGCTTTCTCACATTGTTTTACAGGTGGAGAGACACGTTTCGCTCCTCACAGCGTTGGGCAGGCTTTCTGCACGTGAGTGAATAGGCTGCACGCCACCGCACCGCTACAGGGTGGCTCCCCCTCCGCCTGTTCGGTCCGTTCGGCCCAGAGCTGTTGTTTGGCTTCGACCCGACTCTCCTTGGGTCAAGCTGAACACCGATGGATCTTTCGATTGCCATAGCGGTACTGCCGGAGGAGGAGGCTTAATCCGGGACCACGGTGGAGCTCTTATCGCCGCCTTCCACACATCCCTTCAAGCATCCTTGAGCTACGATGCAGAGATTCAGGCATTACAGATTGGCCTTCAGATTGCCTTCGACCTCTCTAGTCATATTTGGATTGAGCTGGACGCAGCGGCTGTCGTCACCCTCCTGGCCTCGGGTCATCAGGGCTCGTGGCAGATTCAACACCCACTTATGCGCATTAGAGATTTACTTCGGTCTGTCCATTACAGGATCACACACATCTTCCGTGAGGGGAACAAATCTGCTGATTACCTTGCCAGTCTTGGCGCTACCATACCAGACACGCACACGTATCAGACCTACACTGCTCCACTCCTTCTTCGCACGCTAGTTCGGATGGATCAGCTGGGATATCCATCGTTTCGATTCCAGTAGATTAGGTTTCTGGTTTTGGTTTTCTTAGACCATCCATTTATTCCGGGCACCTGTTAGCCCGATGACAGACCTTGTTCTATTTTCATTTTCTGTTTTCGTTTCTGTTTGGATTGTGAGACTATGTTGACTCTTTGGGCCCCAGTTTCCTGGTCTTGATCTATGTACAGGTTGGGGATCCTGCCCAATCCCCTGCCCTTCCGGGGCGTTGTTTGTGAAAAAAAAAAAAGAAAAAACTAGCAGCATCAGACAACTAACCTAGCAGCATGAGAGAACTAACCTAGCAGCATCAGAGAACTAACCTAGCAACTACATACAACTAACCTATCAACTACGAACAACTAACTTAGCACCATCAGGAAACTATCTAGCAAATAAATATATCTAACCTAGCAGCATCAGAGAACTAACCTAGCAACAAGATGCTATTTTAGGTCTTCTCGCAAAAAATCAATCAAATATTTTGGAAGAAGGAGATAGCAAAAATGGGGAAGAAGTAGATGTGGAAAACGAAGATAGCAAATACATGGAAGAAGGTGAAATCGTCGAAGTCCCTGAGGATAAACGGGTTGAGGCCCCCTCGCCAGAACTTCAGGCTAAGGCGACGACCACCGTTTTGCAGCCGAATTCGGGTAACCAGCCTCAGCCGGGAACCACCATGCTACAATCGGAGTTCGGTCAATACCTAAGCATCGGCTCACAGCAAAAAGATAAAGAGAAAATCGAGACACTCATCAAAAAGAAGAAGCTAACCGGTTCCACCCCAGTGGCGTTATCGAAAGAAAAAGGAAGTGACGCGTCTCAGGGGTTATCGCCAGCAGATTTGTTGCTCACTTTCGGTTTAGATGCTCCGCCGTCGGGTGTGGTTTCGCCGGAGAAGACAACAACAGCCGCCATGATTTCAGAGTTGACTGGTCAGAGCCAAGTTCCCTCAGCTCAAAATTTAAACCCAAATCATGAGATAGGGTTTCGAGAACCGAGTTGTACCGGGGCCATTTTTCCTCATAATGGACATCTCTTGGGCCGAAATCAACCCTCTCACAACAACATATTATCTGGGCCCAACTCTATTCCTCAGCCCTATTCTCTCTCTGGACCCAAATCCCCTCAACCCTCCTCCTGTCTAGGCCCGATAATTTCCTCTTCCCATCAGGTTCAACCCGTCAACCCATCAAACCCCTCTCTGCCTCAACACAACATCCAACCCACCAAATCTACCCCTTTTTGGGCCTTCCCATTTTCTGTCCCGAGCCTATATCACATCTTACGACCAACCCAACCAAACCCGTCACACATTCAACCTCCCAGGACGTCATTCCCGTCTCACACCATCAGCCCTCCATCATTCGACCAGCAGGCACCACCCCACTCTCCGGCGCCGGCGCCACCGCCGACATGGCCGTCGGAAAATCCCAGCTGGCCAGAGCTGCAGCCGGGGCGGAGTCGAAAACGGACCTCTCAAAAGGAATACTCGGACCCGGGCCAATTTCAACCTCTACGACCGATCACATTGCCGGAAACGCCACATCTGATGCCAGAAATCCTGAACCGGCAGTTTTGCATGTTCGGGAAGACGGTAGATTGTTGCTAGCCCAAGGCCGCTGGGCGCATCCACGGCCAACCCCGTCGCAACCAGGCACCCTCCGAACACCTACTCTGGCCCGCTTTTTTTCCGAGAGGCTATCACGGGAAGGAGAGATGGCGGTACGGGCGCCCCCCCCCTCCGACACCCAAGGACTTCGCCTTTGACGGGGGATACGAACATGCTTGCGGGACCATTATCCGCTCGGAGGGGAACAAAGTGAAGGGCCGATACACTGATGCCGAATCTGTCGCTCTTGCAGGTAAGCTAGCTAACATCCTGGTCTTTAAGTTTTCATATGCTATCCCTGCCCCTCGTGATATATCTGCTGGATTAGGCAAATTGGGTTTTAAGGGTAGAGTGTCATCTAAGTGGTATAATTTCAACCACCTTCTAGTCTCGTGTTACCTCTCCGAGGTGGAAGTGGGAAGAGGTTACCATGGACTTCGTCACGGGACTACCTAAGTCGTCCGAGCACCATGACGCGATTTGGGTAGTGGTAGACAGGCTGACGAAAGTCGCACATTTTATGCCTATGGCGATGACCATGTCGATGGATCAGTTTGCCGAAATATATACCCGTGGTGTTATTCGACTCCACGGAGTGCCCGTTACGATCATATCGATCGAGATCCCAGATTCACCAGCCGATTCTGGGAGAGTTTGCATGAGGCAATGGGCACCCAGCTAAAGTTTAGTTCGGCTTACCATCCAGAGACGGACGGCCAGTCCGAGAAGACGATCCAGACGCTCGAAGATATGCTCCGAGCCTTGATTCTGGACAGAGGTGCTAAGTGGGAGAAGTGGCTGCCCTAACTGAGTTCGCCTATAACAACAGTTATCAGGCGTCTATTCAGATGGCTCCCTATGAAGCACTATATGGCCGCAAGTGTCGGTCGCCCCTTTACTGGGATGACGTCGGAGAGCGACGAGTACTCGGTCCGAAGTTGATCGAGGAGACAGTTGAGCAAGTAGCCTGGATCAGAGAGAGGCTCAAGACAGCTCAGAGTCGGTAAAAGTCCTCAGCCGATCAGCATAGACGAGAGATGCATTTTGAGCCCGGAGATCATGTTTTCCTGAAGGTTCGACCGATGAGAGGGGTCGTTCGCTTCGGGAAGAGAGGGAAGTTGCATCCTCGCTATATAGGCCCATTCGAGATTCTCGAACGAGTGGGCGAAGTCGCCTATCGATTAGCTCTGCCTCCCGAGTTGGCTGGCGTGCACAACGTGTTTCACATCTCGATGCTACGCCCATACGTGTGCGATCCCCAGCATGTGCTTCAGCACAGCGAGATTAAGCTCCAGCCAGATTTGACTTACGAGGAGCAGCCGGTAGCGGTTCTGGATCGAAGGTCCTTCGGCTCAAAAACCGAGACGTTCCCCTCGTTCGTATCAGGTGAAATCGCCACGGAGATTCAGATGCCACATGGGAGCGCGAGGCAGATGTTAGAGCTCGTTTTCCAGATTTTGAGTTCTGATATGTACCCAGTTGTATATATTTTCAGTTCTTGTATGTATTTCTCCAGTGTAGTATTTCCGAGGACGGAAATATTTTTAAGGGAGATAGATTGTAATAGCCCAGTTCTGTATTAATAAAAATGACAGTTTTTAGTTCCCAGTTGAACTATTTCTTTTTATTAATATTGCTCGTCTTGAGTTCCGAGCCCAGTTATCAGCTATTCAATCTCAGTTATTAATTCCGGTCCATTTATTTTATTAATGGATTTTATTCAGTCGGAATTAGTTATTCCAGTTGACGAATAATCGAAACCGAGTTTGTTTCGATAAATCGTCCAAGTTTAGCCGTGTCCGGAACCGAGTTGTTCGGTCGCGAGTATCGCGCCTAGTTCGCGCCTAGCCAATTCTCGAGCCCTAGTTGTCTCGAGTCTTGTTCGAGCCCTAGCCATGCTCATAGCCTTACTTAGAATATTTCTAAGTATGAGATCATATTTGTCAAGCCTTGGATGTTATTCCCTCGGTCTAGTATACCGCACCTAGTTCGTGCGTGGCCCCGAGATCACTCGCGCCTAGGGTTCGCAAGTTCGGGCCAAAGCCGTGCCGAGTTCGCACCAAGTCATGACCAAGTATTGAGGGGATTTTCCTAGGTTTGGTGGCACCTAAGTGTGGCCATTTTTCAGCCCTAGCCAAGGGTTAGCCTCGGTTCAAGTGCATTCCAAGTCGGGCCATGAGTCGCGCCCTAGTACCCGCACCCTAGCCTCGCGCGAGTCAAGTATGGTGGCCCAAGTCATGGCCAAACACCTTTGGAATTTTTCTAAGTATTATGCATCAAGATAGGATCATGGGCCATGTCATTTATGCCTTAGAAAGTCATTTTTCTCGGTCCAAGGTTTGTCCCGCGCCCAGTCCGCGTACACAGGCCCGTTCGCGCAGCCCAGCGCCCAGCCCAGGGCCGTGTGCAGCCCAGCTCGCGCCCAGCGCGCCCAGCCCAGCGCCAGCAGCGACAGCCCATCATTTGGAGCCCAATTCTTGAAATTCCGGCCCACTTCCTTCCATGACCCAATGCTGCGTGTATTAAGGACTTAATGAGGGTCATTTAGGGCTAAGATGTCCCTAAGAAAGTGTTAAGGAAGTCAGCCTATGATTAAGCCAAAGTGGAGCATGTGCTTGTGGAATATTTTATTCAAGTGTGTAAGGCATTGTCCCCCACTACCTCCTCCTCCACCTTGGGACCGACCAGACCTGCTCTCCATCATATTTTAATGCCTTGGTCAGTCAAGATGCCCCTGCAAACCCTCCAAGTTCGTGCAAACAGCCCCAAACCATGTCCCCATGCACATGTGATGTGTGTGTGTCTCCACTTTGAGCATTGTTTTCTCCGCCCATGCATTTCCCTTATAAGGCCACCTTCAGCTGAGTGTTAGAGCTCTTGGATACTCATAATTTTCGAGCATAACACTTAGCACATTGAGGGAAAACAAGAGAAAAACCGAGAGCAAGCCAAGGCAAGCCTAGCCGCGCGCGCGTGTGCCCCGGGGAAGAGGAGTGCTCGTGTCCAGCTTGTTCCAGCCTAGTTATCTCGAGGCTTATCATTATCCAAGCTTAGTTTGGATTTTTCTAAGTCTCTTGAAGCTATCCTCCTCAGCCATTCAAGCCCCTAAGTCGAGGCTAGTCTCCTAGGCCATTTGCGAGCCCGAGCAAAGGCCATTAGCACCATTCGCGAGCTCGAGCAAGGTTAGCTCGTGACTTTCATTTTTCCTAGCTTATTCATGATAAAATAAGATTTATCATGTACAAAAATGATGCCATGCACGAGAAGAATATGGAGATTTGGATTTTTGAAGATTTAAGCCCTAATTTCGTAAGTTATGGTACATGCATGATATGGCCGAGATTAGTATCTTAAAAATCCTCAAAAATCATGAGTATGACATGGTTAAAACAGTTTCATGCTTTGAGTTCATTTGTTCGGTCAATTTGTTAAGTGAAATCGAGCCATTTTCACCCCCGAACCTAAGTATATGTGCATGCATGTATTGACCAATGTTCTAGCCTCATTAGCCATGATTTTTGATGTATATCATTCGGCCCTAGGTCAATTTTCATGTTGAGCATGTTCATTTTTGTGCCCTAGGGTGGCCTCGTGCCTAATCGGCCCTATAAGCCCACCACCAAATCCAACCGAGGTCCCTCAGTGACTTTTGGCATTTTTGAGCATTTTATGTCATATTAGGTTGATTTGGTTCAGTAGTCCCCGGCAAAGTTGTCGGAAGTTTGGCAAAGGACCGGCTAGGGTCACCAGCCGCGCCAGTCGCGCGTGCCGTGCCCGTGCCGCGTCGCAGGGGCCAGGCAGTGCCCCTGTCCGTGCCCGCGCCTAGCGCTCGCGAGGCACCGCAGTCCCCAGTGCACGTGACAGCGCCCAGCCGCGCCTGTCCGTGCCAGCCCGCGAGGTCTCAGCGCCAGTCGCGCCAGAGCACCTCCGACAGCGCCCGGCAGCGCTGTCCCAGTGTCATGCACGCGTGATCCCGAGCCAGTCGCTCGTACCACGCGGAGTCGACCTCGGGTCGTGCCAGCAGCGCACCCGAGTGTCCAGTGCCGTGCTGTAGTGACCCCGAGTCAGGTCCAGAGGCCTCGGGACGTGCCCAGCAGCACGCCCGAGTAGTCAGTTGGCCCGGGACGTGCCCAGCAGCATGCCCGCGTGCCCAGGGTCGCCCGGTAGCACCCTGACAGCCCTAGCCGCGCCCGAGCCGCGCGAGTAGTGTCTGGCCACGTCCGTTCTCGCGCCAGTCGCACTCGGGTCGTGCCAGCCGCACGCCCAGTGCCCAGTCAACCCGGGTACGCGCCAGTTCCCGCGTCCCTCGTGCTCGACCGTGCCCAGCAGCACGCCAGCACACCCAGTGACTCTCGGTCGTGCCCAGCCGCACCTAGTGGCACCAGTCGTGCCAGGGCCCGTGCCAGCCGCACAGCCCGCGCCCAGCAGCGCCTAGTACCGTGCCCGGTCGCACCCAGCTAGTGCCCAGCGCCGTGCCATGGCCCCAGCAGGCCCGGCACGGGATCGAGCCCGGCCAGTCCGAGCAGCCCGTGACCAACCGGTCCAGTGTGACCCGGTGGTCCAACCGGGTCCGGTCCAGCCCGACCCGGTTCAGCCAGTTAGCGAACCGGCCGGTTTAGCCGGCGGTTCGAGTCCGTTTTGGTTCGTGATTTTCGGTCCGAGTCTTATTCCGAAATTTAAGTATTTTTCCGAGCCAAACCAGATCAGTTAAGCATATCAGTATTATTTCCGGACTTAGAATTATTTCTGTGAACCCTTAGAGCGTTCCTTTATATCCGGATGAGTAATCTGATAGAGTAGAGCATCCTAGCATATTTTTGAGCATATGACGAGCATAGTACTTAGTATATTTGTTTGCTTATATTTTTATGTAGCTTGAGGAGTCAGCTACCAGCACAGCCGCACTTACTCATTTTCAAAACCGATCAGGTGGGGACCCAGTCTGGGTTATACATTGAGTTTAATAGTCGATATCACGTTCAGGTATGTATATGAGTTTTATCCACTTTGGGTTAAGGCCAAGTTTGCCTTCCCTAAGTTCTGGTGGTGGCCCAGTTTGCCCTAGTTATACCATCAGAGTGTGCACACGGTTACCGGCCAGAGTGTTTCGGGAGTTACCGGCCAGAGAGTTCCGGGAGTTACAGTTTACTTATATATACCAGTTTGTGATATCATTATTAATATTGCTGTTTACTTTAGAATGGGTTTTTATGGAGTACAAGTGGACCGTACTCACCTCCACTTTATAATTTTCAGATGGCAGGATTGGCGGGCAGGCGTGAGTCAAGCTGTGGTGGTGGTGGTCGTGAGTTCCGCACGAAAGCTGTTCCCGGGACATTTGTTTAAACTGTTTGTAAACTAAATAATTCCACGCATTTCAGACTTCCGCTATGCTTGTGTTTATTTTCGAACATGCATGATGCCATTTTCAGACTTAAATAATTTTACCCAGTTCGCCAGTACGAACGGGTCCAGACTAATATGCATGATTCGTAAAAATATAAACCTGAATTCTTTAAGTTTAAACCAGTTGTTAGACCTAGGTTAAAGAAACGGGTTTTTAAGCATAAAAGTCCTTAGCAGCATCCCGAGATAGTTTGCAAATGATTTCGAAAAATTTATAAGCGTTTTCGAAAGAGTTAAAATTTGCGAAAAATTGGCCCTAGTTAGCGGGGTGTTTCAGTTGGTATCAGAGCACCGTTTGTGCTTCTGAATGTTTTAAAAGACAGGAAATTTTGCAAAACTCGACCACACCACACTCACGCCGCGCCGACTATCAGGTAAGTGCTTGCTGTAAAAGTTTTTCAAAGTTTATATAAGCAAACCGTACTATGTCTATGCTCAATAGGATTCAGATAATCCGAACTCTAGATGCTCAGATCAGTATAAGACTCCTAGTAGTATCAGTTATGTCCTCTATCAGATTTCAGAACTCTAGATTCGAACTCTAGTCGAACTCTAGATTATCGAGTTATTTTTAGCAACTCGTCCAGAAATTTGTGCCTATTCCAGTATTCAGCATTTCCTTTCAGCCTTATGCAATTTCATCCTCCTATTATGACCCAGTTACGCGGCTTATTCTCAGATGGCCCGTCGTCAGAACCAAGCTCAGAGAGAGATGTCCTAGGCTGAGGTAGTCGCTCAGTTTCGCGGCTACAACCCAGACAAGTTTTCGGGGCAGGGAGACCCTCGACTAGTCGATGAGTGGATCCAGGGTCTCGAGGCCATCTTCGAGATCATTGAGTGCTCCGAGAGGCACAGCATTATGTGTGCCCAGGTCCAGATGACAGGAGACGCCAGGCTGTGGTGGAACTCCTACTGGGGCTTGCGCCCTGGTGAGAAGGAGAACCTCACCTGGGCACAGTTCAAGGAGATGCTGCGGGAGAAGTATTACCCGGATACCTACAAGGCTGAGATGGAGCGCCAGTTCTTGGCGCTTAAGCAGGGCCACCGCTCCGTAGATGAGTACGAGCGGGAGTTTGTTCGTCTCGGGTCCTTTGTCCCTTATCTGGTGGACACTGAGACGAAGAAGGCGAGACGTTTTCGTGACGGGCTTCTGCCAGCTATTCGTCACCATGTTGCGGGACACGGCGTCCAGTCTTACGCCGATGTCGTCGCTAAGGCCCAGGAGACAGACGCCAGTCTCAGGATGGACTCAGCTCAGCCCCCAGCGTTGCCCCCAGTTCAGTATCCGGCACTACCGCCAGCTCAGCCAGCGCCTGTCCAGCAGGCGAAGCCTAAGAACAAGAGAAAGTGGAAGGGTCAGCAGAATGACCGGAGGAACAGGCAGAGACAGCCACAGGTCCCACCATGTGGCACATGCGGACGCCCACACCGCGGAGAGTGTCTTGCTGGGCAGAACGTCTGCTTTCACTGTCGGAGGCCCGGACATACCGTCCGGAACTGTCCGGATAGGCAGCAGCAGCAGCAGCCTCAGCAGCAGCCCCGACAGCCACAGCAGCAGCAGCAGAGGCCGCCTCAGCAGCAGAGGCGAGGACAGCAGGCTCAGGTGTATGCAGTTGAGCAGGCTGAGGCAGAGCAGAACCCAGGTACTATGTCCGGAATGATTGTTTTGAATGATGTACCTATATTTGCTCTGTTCGACACTGGTGCGACACACTCTTTTGTGTCGACTCGATGTGTGGAGGCCATTGGAGTTCAGCCCATCAACACTGTTGACCCTCTCGAGGTGAGTCTAGCCTCGGGGAGGAAGATAGTGACGAGCTCCAAGGCAGAGGACCTTAACCTTAGTATTGGCGGCCGAATTCTGAAGGCCGAAGCTTATGTTATCGAGATGAGGGATTTCGACCTCATTCTCGGTATGGATTGGTTGACGCGTTATCGAGCGGACATTCGTTGCCACGATCGGGAGGTTATTCTTCATCTTCCGAAGGACAGTCAGATCACCTTTTTCGGCTCGAAGACGCGAACCCTACCTCGTGTTGTATCGATGGCGAAGGCGAGGAAGATTCTGCGCAGAGAAGATTGTCAGGGTTACCTGGTGAGCCTTGTCGATGAAGGATCGAGAGCACAGACACCTCACGATGTTCCAGTTGTTCGTGAGTTCGTGGATGTGTTCCCGGATCAGCTACCAGGAGGACCACCCAGCAGGCAGGTGGAGTTCACCATCGATCTTGTTCCAGGAGCAGGACCGGTGTCTAAGGCACCATACCGTATGGCTCCGAAGGAGTTGCAGGAGCTGAAGACGCAGATCGAGGAGTTGTTGAAACTCGGTTTTATCCGACCCAGCGTCTCACCTTGGGGAGCACCCGTCCTATTCGTCAAGAAGAAAGACGGATCCATGAGAATGTGCATCGATTATCGAGATCTCAACCGGTTAACGGTGAAGAATAAATATCCGCTCCCCAGGATAGACGACTTGTTTGACCAGTTGAGAGGAGCCCGCGTATTTTCCAAGATCGATTTACGCTCCGGCTATCATCAGCTGAAGATTAAGGAGTCCGATGTAGCCAAGACTGCTTTCCGGACGAGATATGGACACTACGAGTTCGTGGTTATGCCGTTTGGTCTGAGTAATGCGCCGGCGGTGTTCATGGACTTGATGAATCGGGTGTTCCATCCGTACTTAGACCAATTTGTTATCGTCTTTATTGATGACATTTTGGTCTACTCCAGGAGTTTGGAGGAGCATGAGCAGCATCTGAGGGTTGTTCTCGGGACCCTTAGACGAGAAAAGTTGTACGCCAAGTTCTCGAAGTGTGAATTTTGGCTGAAGCGAGTGGCATTTTTAGGCCACATCATCACTGAGAGAGGCATTGAGGTTGATCCGGCGAAGATTGCTGCAGTTCGGAACTGGTCAGCGCCCAGAAGTCCCACCGAGGTCCGCAGTTTTCTCGGTCTAGCAGGGTACTATCGCAGGTTTATCGAGGGATTTTCTAAGATTGCCCTCCCCTTGTCCAAGTTGACGAGGAAATCTGTGAAGTTTGAGTGGACGAGTCGTTGTGAGGAGAGCTTTCAGGAGCTCAAGAAGAGGCTAACGACGGCTCCAGTGCTGACTATACCGGATCCTACTCGAGGTTTCACCATCTATAGTGATGCCTCGAAGCAGGGTATTGGGTGTGTGCTGATGCAAGATGGCCAAGTCGTTGCGTACGCTTCACGCCAGTTGAAGCCCCATGAACAGAATTACCCTACGCACGACCTAGAATTGGCAGCGATTGTGCATGCACTCAAGATTTGGCGCCATTATCTGTATGGTGGTCGGTGTGAGATCTTTACCGATCACAAAATTTTGCAGTATATCTTCACTCAGAAGGAGCTCAACATGCGCCAGCGGCGATGGTTGGAGCTTGTGAAAGATTATGACTGCACCATACAGTACCATCCGGGGAAGGCGAACGTGGTAGCAGACGCCCTAAGCCGTAAGGTGAGGGGTGAGTCAGTCTGTTCTATCACTGATCAGCGCCAGCTTATCCGAGAGTTTGCCCGGATGCAGATTGAGGTTGTCGACTCACTTCATAAGGAGATTTCGGGGAGTGTTAGCTCGATGCGATTTCAGCCCATGCTGAGAGACAGAATCCGGCGGGAGCAATCCTGCGATCAGTTCATTCGCACTTTAGAGGCGAAGGTTCACGCCGGAGGCATAGAGGGCTTTTACCGAGGCATAGATGGAGCCTTGGAGTTCAGGGGCCGCATTGTCGTGCCAAAAGTCGGGACGTTACGCAACGAAATCCTGACTGAGGCCCACAGTGCGCCATACTTAGCCCACCCTGGGAGTACCAAGATGTACCACGACCTGAAAAGGTCGTTCTGGTGGCGAGGAATGAAGAGAGATGTAGCAGACTTCGTGAAGAAGTGCTTGGTCTGTCAGCAAGTAAAGGCCGAGCACAAGAGTCCCATAGGTCTGCTACAGCCACTTGAGATTCCCAGCTGGAAGTGGGAAGAGGTTACCATGGACTTCGTCACGGGACTACCTAAGTCGTCCGAGCAGCATGACGCGATTTGGGTAGTGGTAGACAGGCTGACGAAAGTCGCACATTTTATGCCTATGGCGATGACCATGTCGATGGATCAGTTTGCCGAGATATATACCCGTGGTGTTATTCGACTCCACGGAGTGCCCGTTACGATCATATCGATCGAGATCCCAGATTCACCAGCCGATTCTGGGAGAGTTTGCATGAGGCAATGGGCACCCAGCTAAAGTTTAGTTCGGCTTACCATCCAGAGACGGACGGCCAGTCCGAGAAGACGATCCAGACGCTCGAAGATATGCTCCGAGCCTTGATTCTGGACAGAGGTGCTAAGTGGGAGAAGTGGCTGCCCTTAGCTGAGTTCGTCTATAACAACAGTTATCAGGCGTCTATTCAGATGGCTCCCTATGAAGCACTGTATGGCCGCAAGTGTCGGTCGCCCCTTTACTGGGATGACGTCGGAGAGCGACGAGTACTCGGTCCGAAGTTGATCGAGGAGACAGTTGAGCAAGTAGCCTGGATCAGAGAGAGGCTCGAGACAGCTCAGAGTCGGCAAAAGTCCTCAGCCGATCAGCATAGACGAGAGATGCATTTTGAGCCCGGAGATCATGTTTTCCTGAAGGT
>BKCP01007282.1:204387-218751 GCA_008636005.1 Striga asiatica | reverse complement strand
TCGGAGTTTCACCATTTATAGTGATGCCTCGAGACAGGGTTTGGGATGTGTTCTAATGCAGGATGGCCAGGTCGTTGCTTATGCCTCTTGTCAATTAAAGCCGCATGAACAGAATTATCCTACACACGACTTGGAACTTGCAGTAGTGGTACATGCCCTCAAGATTTGGCGACATTATATGTATGGCGGCAAATGCGAAATTTTCACTGATCATAAGAGCTTGTAATATATTTTTACTCAGAAAGAGCTCAATATGCGACAACGGCGTTGGTTAGAACTTGTGAAAGACTATGATTGTACCATTCAATATCATCTGGGGAAAGCAAACGTTGTTGCTGATGCCCTAAGCCGTAAGGTGAAGGGTGATTTGACTTACGTTGTTACTCAGCAGAACCATCTTATCCAAGAATTCGCTCGGATGCAAATCCAGATTGTTGATGCACTTCCTACGGTGATTATTGGGAGTGTTAGTGCTATGCAGGTTCAACCAACGTTAAGGGAGAGAATCCGGCAGGAACAGATGTCTGATGAATTTATTCGTGTTATTATTGCTAAAATCCATGCCGGAGGTGTTGAAGGTTTCCAACTGGGTTCGGATGGAGCCTTAGAATTTCGAGGCAGAATCGTGGTGCCGAAAGTCGAAGCGTTGCGGAAGGAAATTTTGTCTGAAGCTCATACCGCACCATATTTAGCTCACCCGGGAAGTACGAAGATGTATCATGACCTGAAGAGATCGTTTTGGTGGCGTGGAATGAAGAAGGACGTTGCCGACTTTGTAAGGAAATGTTTAACCTGTCAACAAGTCAAAGCAGAACACAAGAGTCCCTTGGGCCTTCTGCAACCACTCGAAATTCCGAAGTGGAAGTGGGAGGAAGTCACGATGGATTTTGTCACAGGGTTACCGAAGTCATCTAAACATCACGATGCTATCTGGGTCGTGGTGGATAGATTGACTAAGGTTGCTCATTTCATGCCAGTATCGATGACTATGTCTTTGGACAAGTTAGCCGAGATTTATACCGAAGGAGTTGTTCGACTCCATGGAGTGCCTGTTACTATTGTGTTAGATAGAGATCCCAGATTCACTAGCAGATTTTGGGAAAGTTTGCACAAGGCAATGGGCACGAGATTAGAGTTTAGCTCTGCTTATCATCCAGAGACTGATGGACAATCCGAGCGAACTATTCAAACACTGGAAGATATGTTGCGATCTTTGGTTGTTGACAGGGGTGCTAAGTGGGAGTCGTTATTACCATTATGTGAATTCGCTTATAATAACAATTATCATTCTTCTATTCAGATGGCTCCTTACGAAGCACTATACGGTCGTAAATGTCGTTCCCCTCTCTATTGGGACGACGTCGGTGAACGCCGAATACTTGGTCCGAACAGGATCGCGGAAACGGCGGCAGATGTGGAGTTGATCAGACAAAGACTCCAGGCAGCTCAGAGTCGGCAGAAATCATCAGCCGATCAACACAGACGTGATATTCAGTTTGAAGTTGGGGAGCGAGCTTTTCTTAAAGTTCGTCCATTCCGAGGGATCATTCGATTCGGAAAGAGAGGAAAGTTGCATCCTCGTTATATTGGCCCGTTCGAAGTTCTCGAACGACTGGGCGAAGTTGCTTACCGTTTAGCTTTGCCTCCTGAATTATCCAATGTTCATAATGTCTTTCATGTGTCCATGTTACGTAAATACGTGTGCGATCCAGATCATATTCTTCAGCATACCGATATTCAGATTCAGCCAGACTTATCTTACGAGGAGAAACCGGTAGCCGTTTTGGACCGAGAGGTTCGTCGACTCTGGAATCGCGAGATTCCCCTCGTCCGTATTCAGTGGGATCGCCACGGTGCCACTTGGGAGCGAGAAGCTGATATTCGCGCCCGTTTTCCTGATTTTCAGTTTTGATGTATATATTTCTCATGTATCATGTATAGGTGTTCAGTTTGATATTTCCGAGGACGGAAATATTTTAAGGAGGGCAGATTGTAATAGCCCATTTTTACGTAATGTAAATTACGTACTTAGCTTCGTAATGTTCATATTATTCTCGGAATCCAAAGTATAAATCAATTTATGTTCAATCGCCCGATAAAAATATTATCAAATTAAATCATATTTAATCGAGCGATAAATGTGCTAATCTTGCGCTAATCATGCGTAATCATACACATAATTGTACTTAATGGTTCCTTAAGTACCTCAATTATGTTCATTTTAAGCCTAAGTAATCATTCTACTATCATATGTCCTTAAACATTGCTCATCGCACGGCTAGGATGCTTAATTTTCTTCTAATCGCCTTAATCTAGAGTAATCACGCTTAATCATGCCCTAAAGGTGCTTAAATAATTAATGAGCTCAAGTGGATAAAAGATAGAGCAAAATCACGTGAACACTTCTCATCCTTTGCACAAGTGGCTTCTTACGCCAAGTGTATGGTGACTAGGCCACAAATAATACACATCGTGGCCCTAGGTCGCGGCAAATGGCACGAGCCCATTGGCCGTGAGCTTTTACCTCATCCCACTTCATTTTCACGTCTATAAATTAAATGTTTGGACATATTTTCATCTTATAATCGAAGCTACTTCCTAAGCAAACACTAAGCAAGATTAAGATTTATTAAACCTACTTACCGTACGCACGCAAAAGAGAAGAAGAAGGACCGAACCATCACCAACATCTTGTCAAATTTCTTCGGGCAACCAAAGGGTAACATGATGCTAACCCTGTTATGATGTTATTTTGTAACGCCCCACTTTATTTGGAAAGATTTATCGAATTTATTTAATAAAAACCACAATAAACTTTTTTCGCAAACATTAATTTAATTAAAAACTCAGTGGGCGCTACTCAACCTACCAAAAGCTTTTATCCAAAAATGCTAACACAGCAAATAAAGGCAGCATGCACGAATAATAAACCATAAACCAATCTAGCATTCATTAGGTTCCAATTCATAAAAGATAATTCATAATTCCATGTTCTGAAATGACATAACCAAAAAAATTCCAAATTCAACATGAGTTCATGAACTAAGCGGAAGCAAGGTTAATAAAGCAATAATAAATAATATAACCACCACTCGTCATCTCGTCTCGTCACCCGCCAGCTGCTTAATCTGCATCCGTGAAGAGCAGGTGGGAGTGAGTACAGTTAAATATCGTACTCACACTATGCATATGAATAACATAACAATGGTATGGTCGCAGCATGAACATAAACAATAATCACAACATGTCTCATCTCCTAATCAAAATCACACCATTTAACCTTACTCCTGTGCACATCTATCGCTAGCCGCAGAACGGGGATTCATTACCCGAAGGCGGGAGTACGTGCCACTGTAACGGACACGGCCTTCCATATGGGCTTACGTACCTCACAAGGGCACGGCCATATCAGGACTTAAAGGAGATTGCCACACAAGGGCACCGTACCGTAACTCGACGGGGACAACCGTACCGACGGCCGTAACAGCTCACATCGATAGGCTACATGTTCATTTTCATACATAGATCACACCAAATTTGCAACATGATTAAAATCAAACATATGCATAGATAATTTTTGAATAACAACCCACCTGGATTTGGACTGATGACAGTAATTCAGAATAGTCGTAGGTTGAGGCTTGACTCCTCAAACACCTACATTATGTCAAGATCCTACAATCAATATCGTGACTAAATCGGAAAACACAAAACAGACCTAGTCGAACTTGTTTCGACTAAGTAGTTCGTGAAGTCCTGTGGATGTTGGAACACTAAGACTCGGCACTAAACTCGACCAAACCACATATGGGAGTTCACATAAATCCATCTAAGGATTGACCAAGTGAAACTCAGATCAAAACGAAAAGCAAGTCGATCCCCAACTTTCATAAAAATCATGTTCGGAAATAGAAATCATTTAATCGCATGAAAATAGATGGTCAAGCTATCCTACAAATTAAGCTCTGAAAATTTACCCAAAATTTCATCTTCCAGCAACATATAAAACCACAAAGTTTCAGCTTTAAACTCAAAATACCCTATTTTATAAAATTCGAACAGTATATCAGCAAAATGGGCACATTAATTCATACTCGGACTTAATAACCGAATCTGAACCTGAAAATTTTACACAACCACATACAGCATGCTAAAGTCCACTTATAAAAATTTCAGCCTTAAATGATAACTGCTGCTATTTTTAAAAATTCAAACGAGCAACAGCAGTTTATCGAATTTAAACTCAAACTGAAACAAAACAGACTCTAAAAATTCTCATCTTTTACAAACATGATCAAACACCTAAAATATGACTCTCAGTATAATTTCAGAATTTTCCATGCAGTAACCGATTTTTAAAAATTCAAACAACACTTCTGCAAAATCAATAAATAAAATATTATCCATATCAAATCAACTCCAAAAATTCTGAAAATTTAACACAACACATATAAGACACAGAGGCATGACATATTCGAATTTCAGCTCATTTCAGTCAGGAATAAATTTATTATGCATTTAACAATATTCTGGACAGAATACAAATTAATTATTAAAAATAGCTACAGGCCTCCAAAAATTATGAAAATTTTACACAAGGCAGAATATGAACAGATAACACATCCCTCAAAATTTCACATCGTTTCAAGCAGCGAGCTATTTTTAAAAATTGGAACATCAAAACAGCGATTAACAAGCTCGACAACTTGACAATTAAATCACAACACACAATTTATCGTCCAAGGCCTTTTCATAAGACCAAGGGCTCGACATTGTTCCAATATTCACCGACTTACACGACTTTCGAGGTCTCGTTCAATTTCTCATAATTGAAGAGATCCTCGAACACTTAGACGACACACATAAAATCACAATTATCACATAGCTCATATCGAACACATTATCGCACAAATAATCACATCTCGTAAATCAAACATATACGTAAATAACATAAATGATTTAAACGAGACGGGATCGACTAGATACCGTTCTCGGGATTGATACTCGAAAAGGGAAATCGAACGGCCTCAAACGGCTCTTGGCTCTCGGCTAAGGATCGACCCGTATCTCTTCTCGCACGTACGGGCTGCTCAAAAGAGATTCGAAGGGAAACGGCTGCTCGATAAAAGCCTCGAATGGCTGCCATTCTTCTCGCACGGGCCCGAAAGAGTTGTCGTTGCTGTTCGGGCTACTAAACAAAGGCCGACGGGGACTTGCTGTTACTCGGGTCTCGGGATGGAAGAGCTGCCGCTGCTCGATGTGAACTCACGGCCAGAGGACTGCCGCTGCAATGGCCCGACTTCTGGCTGCTCTCTGCCGGAATCATGTGGAGAGGGAGGCTCGCCAGGGTGTCGCTGCAAACGGCTCACGGCTGTGGAGGTTCGCCGGAAAAAGAACTGACCACGGCGGAGGGCTGAACAGGTGCGACGGCCTGCTGCACGGAGAAGGTTTCGCCGAAAGTCGCAGGGTCAGAGAGAAGAGAGCTCGTCGTTCGCTGAGAAGGGAGTCGCCGGGAAGCACCTCGCAGGGTTGCTGCTGCGCGAACAGGAAACTTGTCGGAGGTGGAGCATCTGGTCGCGGCGGAGGGCTCATGGCGGCGCTGCGAATTGCCGGAGAAGGAACATGCGAAGGTTGATGGCGGGATGTTCTGATGTGAGAGAGAAGAAAAACGAGTGGCAGCGGGATTTGGGTTCTGAGCGAGAGAGAACGAGAAGACGACGGGAATTTGTGTGCGAGAGAAGAGATTTCTGATCGATCCAGAATAAGGGGCAGATAATGAAAAGTTGCGCGATTCCTTCTGTCCTGTCGTGTGAGGGAGAGATAGCAGTTATCATGAGCTAGGGTTTAAAGATCTTGTCAAAGAAAACGCACACACACGCACAAGGAGAAACCGGGTCGGGCCAAAACTCTTTAAGCTATTTGGGCCCCAATTGTACAATAAAGTGGGCCGGGAATATACGGGCTTAAATGGACCGATAGTACTTGGACAAAAAGGCCAGAATATTTAGCTCCTTTGGGCTGAAAAATAATAAGGCTCGATTCTGGGTTCTCGGGCTCGATTTATTCCGACAATAAAACTGGCTCGGTTGATCCCACGACAATTAATATAAAATTTGGATAATATATATATATATAATACACACAGTAATTAAGTAATAATAATAAACATTTAGGCATTTAAAGATAATTAGGCATCTAATAATAATAATAATATTAATAATAATAATAATAATAATAACAATAATAATAATAACGAACAATAGGTAATAATAATATTAATAAATAATAATAAATAATTCTAAAATTATCCATAAATAAACGGGGCGCTACAGTCTACCCACCTTACAAAGAATTCCGACCTCGGAATTCGAAATACAAACTGCGACACGAATACAAACGAGAAAAAGAGGGGGAAACATCAACACATGAAATTCAGGTATCTCTTCCGAATTTCGGTCCTTCTCCTCCCAAGTCACCTTGTCTTGACAACCACCACTGGACTTTGACGAGTACCCCTCCCGGCCTTTTTCTAAAAGTCACCGGTACCTCCAAACAGGTAGGGTTCTGCCTATCACGCAGCTCGTCACATCTCACATGTACTCCGAGATCACGCACACGTTTCCTCCATCAAGAGGCATAAGACGTGTCATGCATCCTCGCGAGTTCCGGTGGTGGAGTCAACCATCAAGCTAAGTCATCGACTTGGTCGAGAATCAATATAAGACTGAGTACGTGTGGCAGTAACCAGAACAACGGCATACTCAACCCATATCCGTACCAGCCACCTCACATGGTAAGGAATTCTCACACTCTACTCATCTATCAATACACAAGACCCTAACCGGTCCTTTCGTGTTTCGATAGCATACTCCAACAAATTCAACATATAGGGTTGACTTGTTGTATCGAGCTTTCATCTCGTGCCCGGGCCACGATAGGAAACTCGATTACTACAACGACATGATCTCTGCGTCCTTATAAAACAGGCCGCCACAGAATCCCATACGAATGGGCTAACAATCCACAAGAACACTATATCTACAACACCGATACCTACAGAACACACGGCTCTGTTTGATACCGACAACTCTACCCTTGCCGACTCAAAATAACACCTCGAATGCGGTTTAGGAAATATCGACTAGATGTTCGAAAACAATCTCCTATCGCCGAATCGGTCTCACGATTAGGGATGCTCGATATTTTCGAACTAGCAATCTAACACAAATACTCTCTCACTCCTCGTAGGTCTCGATCCCTACGAAGTATACATAGTCTCCAACCGAGACTCGGAACACTGCCCGAAAACGATGAGGGACCTAAATCTCGCTATTACGAGAGAGTTTCGCATAAGACAAAGGAAAACTAATCGACAAGCCTCACATATCGAGAGTCATTGATTAGGGATTTCATACAACGGTTCGATTTGGAGTTTAAGGCACTGTCACCCGAGAGATGACACACACACAGGCGCTGCATAAGCGGGGCGCCAGGACGTGTGCATGCACCTGTTTAGGGACCAGCTGCAAGATCAAGGTTTGGCCGTACACATTGCCTGGGGAGTTCCTGCGTTCGGTGATGGCGGCGGCAGCTCTCGTGCGAGTCGACAGTCGGCCACTGCAGTTGGCCTTACGTCTCCCAGCACGGGCATGCGGCTCGACCACCACTTCACGTGGCCACACCCATCCAGGTTCGGCGTTCAGTTTAAGGTACACACCAGAAGTTTCAATTTTCGGGTCCATAGATTCCTAGATACTTAGATAGAAGAAAGGTTTCTTTACAATACTTCTAAAAATACAACAGTTCAAGCATTACTGTTGAGCTACAATTTCCATAAGAATCGAACATTGGCATCACTGCCGGGAAAAATCCTAACCTCGACAGTCATCGCCGAACATTAGAATGGTTAGCTCGCTTGACCCTTCCGACTAATAATGTTGACCGTCACGACAGCATTTACTCAAGTAGCTAATCGTGTCGGCGGTCCTAAACGAGATCGACCACATATACAACTATAGCCTCCACACTTCGAGGTCTAGCGTAAAGCTTCCCTCGCAAGTGTTTCCAGCTAATATCACAATACCAATCAGATTAAGTCACATAGGGCACATAAACATGAAAGTTGACGAAAAGCTAATTTTTGAAAATTCACATTTCATTTTGGGAAACATAAACATGAACGAGCACAAATTTTCAGCATGCGTGTTGAATTTAAAATGCATATAACTTTCAATCTACAGGTGATATTATGATTAAGCGACTTGGAAAATATCCCTAACTCATGCCACTATCACTTTCATGAAGAACACTCAGGCAGATAAATAATTCAAAGGCACATAATACAGCAAACATACAAAACATGGGTGCAGTGGATAAATAAAAATATACAGCTTGACAGGTTCTCATTGTATGCACAATAACCGAAGCTACAGACATGATATTACTAAATTCAAAAACTCCAAGGTAGATAATTCAATTCTCTATAACTTCTTTGAAGACCCCATTGGCAAATTATAACATTATCAACAAGTTTTAATATAAAACATTTAGTTTGCAAAAACAGCCATAGAACAATTTTTCGAAAATACAGCACCTTAGTAAAATTGAAACAACTCAAGCTAAACCACTCCAATTCATACAAACTCAAAACCAATATAATCTACACATGGAAATATACAAATTTCATGAAGAAGACTGTTTCATAAGAACACGTTTAGGTCACTTAAACAAAGTACATATTCAACACTTAAACAAAAATCCTGGTTTCATAAAAACTGGGTGTACATCCCACTTAGAAAAATTATATAAAATTAACCAACATTCCAAATTGCATAATTCCAATTCCTACGGGCAGCTTATATCATATACTACATTTTCCATGGAGAACACATTTCCATTCAGGCATGTTAAGATCATCATAAATAGCCATGAACTAAAATCAAATTCTTCTGCCCGAGTTTATCAAAACAGCATGCTCGGCAAACTTTGAAAAATCATATCAAATTCATTTTAATCCTAAATCAAAAAATTCTAAAACTCACAGAAACTTCAATTCAGAGAGCTACAACTCTCATGAAGAATACTTGTCCAAGAAACATCATCTTGGTCGGCAAAAACAGAGTGCAACTGAGGCTCAAAATTTGTGTTTTCATGCATTTAACAACTTAAAATGATCACACAATAACATAACCTCGATATCGATACTTTAAGACTTAAACTTCAATATCATCAAACACGTTGTCCGAGGTCCAACTCGGTCTTTTTAAACAATATAGAAAAATAAAGTCTTATGCCTTTCACTTGAATTATTACATCTTTTGGTTTGATAATATATAACGATTCACATTAATACATAAATTCAACCTCAATCATCGAAGATCACAAATGCATCACATGAACCCGACCAAAACTATCATGATATAAACAAGATTCAACCTAATACACTTATCTCATCATAGCACATAAAGGGAAATCAATATATCACATAATCCTTATCTCTTAACCGACTAACCATGCTTCGAGCTAGCATGAACTCACCCTTACTAAGACACAAGAGATACCAAACACATAACACCAGAGGTTGAACAGAAGGCCATGAACCTCCATGATACTGACCATCTATAAAACATCGACTCATCTCATAATTTTTCGAAACCTGGTAAAGGTCCGAAGAGGGCAAATACATTCTCGGTTCTCATTGACCGGGTCCTCACTTGAAGACATTGAATATAATTATATAGCAAGGGAAACTGCTATGGGCATAACTTATCTTGATAACAACAAACTGAACCTCATAGCGAGGAACCTCTAGAGTCCGAACTTACTCTATACCACTAGAGTTCAACATCAAACACTAGAGTTCACATTAAACCAAAGGTGGATAGGTTTCCTAAGCCCCAAGGAATCAAAATCAACAAATCACATCTCATAAGCAGTTTCATTACTACTTAGGCAAGAATACAAAAATTTCATTTCACATTATAAGTATTTTCATTGATACTTATATAACATACCTTTAAGCAGCGCGGCGTGACGAAGACGAGTGGTCGTAACATAAAATTTAAACACATAATCACATATGAACCAGTCTACAGAAACGCAGACTGGCTCTGATACCAAACTGTAACGCCCCACTTTATTTTGAAAGATTTATCGAATTTATTTAATAAAAACCACAATAAATTTTTTTTTTTTACAAACATTAATATAATTAAAAACTCAGTGGGCGCTACTCAACCTACCAAAAGCTTTTATCCAAAAATGCTAACACAGCAAATAAAGGCAGCATGCACGAATAATAAACCATAAACCAATCTAGCATTCATTAGGTTCCAATTCATAAAAGATAATTCATAATTCCATGTTCCGAAATGACATAACCAAAATATCCAAATTCAACATGAGTTCATGAACTAAGCGGAAGCAAGGTTAATAAAGCAATAATAAATAATATAACCACCACTCGTCATCTCGTCTCGTCACCCGCCAGCTGCTTAACCTGCATCCGTGAAGAGCAGGTGGGAGTGAGTACAGTTAAATATCGTACTCACACTATGCATATGAATAACATAACAATGGTATGGTCGCAGCATGAACATAAACAATGATCACAACATGTCTCATCTCCTAATCAAAATCACACCATTTAACCTTACTCATGTGCACATCTATCGCTAGCCGCAGAACGGGGATTCATTACCCGAAGGCGGGAGTACGTGCCACTGTAACGGACACGGCCTTCCATATGGGCTTACGTACCTCACAAGGGCACGGCCATATCAGGACTTAAAGGAGATTGCCACACAAGGGCACCGTACCGTAACTCGACGGGGACAACCGTACCGACGGCCGTAACAGCTCACATCGATAGGCTACATGTTCACATGCATACATAGATCATACCAAATTTTCCACACAATTAAATCACACATATGCATAGATAATTTTAGAATAACAACCCACCTGGATTCGGACTGATGACAGTAATTCAGAATAGTCGTAGGTTGAGGCTTGACTCCTCAAACACCTACATTATGTCAAGATCCTACAATCAATATCGTGACTAAATCGGAAAACACAAAACAGACCTAGTCGAACTTGTTTCGACTAAGTAGTTCGTGAAGTCCTGTGGATGTTGGAACACTAAGACTCGGCACTAAACTCGACCAAACCACATATGGGAGTTCACATAAATCCATCTAAGGATTGACCAAGTGAAACTCACATCAAAACGAAAAGCAAGTCGATCCCCAACTTTCATAAAAATCATGTTCGGAAATAGAAATCATTTAATCGCATGAAAATAGATGGTCAAGCTATCCTACGAATTAAGCTCTGAAAATTTACCCAAAATTTCATCTTCCAGCAACATGTAAAACCACAAAGTTTCAGCGTTAAACTCAAAATACCCTATTTTATAAAATTCGAACAGTATATCAGCAAAATGGGCACATTAATTCATACTCGGACTTAATAACCGAATCTGAACCTGAAAATTTTACACAACCACATACAGCATGCTAAAGTCCACTTATAAAAATTTCAGCCTTAAATGATAACTGCTGCTATTTTTAAAAATTCAAACGAGCAACAGCAGTTTATCAAATTTAAACTCAAACTGAAACAAAACAGACTCTAAAAATTCTCATCTTTTACAAACATGATCAAACACCTAAAATATGACTCTCAGTATAATTTCAGAATTTTCCATGCAGTAACCGATTTTTAAAAATTCAAACAACACTTCTGCAAAATCAATAAATAAAATATTATCCATATCAAATCAACTCCAAAAATTCTGAAAATTTAACACAACACATATAAGACACAGAGGCATGACATATTCGAATTTCAGCTCATTTCAGTCAGGAATGAATTTATTATGCATTTAACAATATTCTGGACAGAATACAAATTAATTATTAAAAATAGCTACAGGCCTCCAAAAATTATGAAAATTTTACACGAGGCAGAATATGAACAGATAACACATCCCTCAAAATTTCACATCGTTTCGAGCAGCGAGCTATTTTTAAAAATTCGAACATCAAAACAGCGATTAACAAGCTCGACAACTTGACAATTAAATCACAACACACAATTTATCGTCCGAGGCCTTTTCATAAGACAAAGGGCTCGACATTGTTCCAATATCCACCGACTTACACGACTTTCGAGGTCTCGTTCAATTTCTCATAATTGAAGAGATCCTCGAACACTTAGACGACACACATAAAATCACAATTATCACATTGCTCATATCGAACACATTATCGCACAAATAATCACATCTCGTAAATCAAACATATACGTAAATAACATAAACGATTTAAACGAGACGGGATCGACTAGATACCGTTCTCGGGATTGATACTCGAAAAGGGAAATCGAACGGCCTCGAACGGCTCTTGGCTCTCGGCTAAGGATCGACCCGATATACGGGCTTAAATGGACCGATAGTATTTGGACAAAAAGGCCAGAATATTTAGCTCCTTTGGGCTGAAAAATAATAAGGCTCGATTCTGGGTTCTCGGGCTCGATTTATTCCGACAATAAAACTGGCTCGGTTGATCCCACGACAATTAATATAAAATTTGGATAATATTTATATATATAATACACACAGTAATTAAGTAATAATAATAAACATTTAGGCATTTAAAGATAATTAGGCATCTAATAATAATAATAATATTAATAATAATAATAATAATAATAATAACAATAATAATAATAACGAACAATAGGTAATAATAATATTAATAAATAATAATAAATAATTCTAAAATTATCCATAAATAAACGGGGCGCTACATATTTGTATCATGCCAAGTTCAAATTATGGGTCTAAGTTCATGTAATCTTCGAAAATGCTCTCGGGTGTGTATTTTAGGCCATATTATAACATCTCTTTATATAGTCGACTTCTCTCGAGCAAACCATGCATCTTTAGTCCTTATTTAATGTATTATGTTCGGTTTTAAAAGATAGCCCGAGATAAGTATTCATTTGGTTGATGAAATGGCCAAGGGAAGTGGACCGTGCACGTAGCACGCGCCCACGGGCCGTGTCTTACCCTACTAGGGTACCTTTCATTGTGATGAACTTTGTTAGGGACAAATATGTTCCAACAGCCTTTAAATGATAAATTATGGTCAATCAACTCATGTTGCCCGAGAAAAGTTCATGTTTGGTCGAGGGTACACGTTAAGGCCGTCGAACGCGCCTATCGCGCACGCCGTGGCCAATCACATCAAATTTCATGTTTTTATCTTGACCCTCAGACCCATGTATGTAGAAATATGTTAATCATGTCAAGTTATGTCATTTTAATCAAGGAAAGTGGCCGAACGGCCGGCAAAGGCCGGTCACGGCATGCTGCCGCACGTAGCGGCCATGCCGGCAGTGCTGTCCCAGTGTCACGTATGCGCGAACCCGAGCCTTTTGCTCGTGCCACGCGCAGTTGACCTCGGGTCGTGCCAACAGCGCGCCCGAGTGTGTGTTACCGTGCCTCAGTGAACCCGGGTAAGGTTCACAGGCCTCGGGACGTGCCCTGCTGCACGCCCGAGCAATCAGTTGGCCCGGGACGTGCCCAGCAGCACGCCCGCGTGCCCAGGGTCGCCCGGCAGCGCCCTGACAGCCTTAGCCGCACCCGAGACACGCGAGAAGTGTCTGAATGCGTCAGTCCTCGCGCCAGCCGCACCTGGGTCGTGCCAGCCGCACGCCCAGTGCCCTGTCAGCCCGAGTACGCGCCTTTCCCGCGTCCCTCGCGCTCGGCCAGTGCTAGGGCCAGTGCCAGCCGCACCGCCCGCGCACCACAGCGCCTAGTGCCGAGGCCCGGTCATGCCCAGCCCGTGTCCAGTGCCGTGCCATGGCCCAGCAGGCCCGGCACGGGACCGAGGCCAGCCAGCCCATGACCACCCGGTCTAATGTGAACCGGTGGTCCAACCCGGCCCGTTCCAGCCCGACCCGGTTTATCCAGTTAGCGAACCGGCCGGTTTAACTGACGGTTCGAGTCCGTTTTGGTTCGTGATTTTCAGTCCAAATCTTATTCCGAAATTTAAATTATTTTCCAAGTCAAACCAGTTCAATTAAGCATATCAGTGTAATTTCCGGACTTAAAAATATTTTGTGAACCCTTAATGTTTTCCGTTATATCCGGATATCATATTAAGTCGAGTCGAGCATCTTAACAGTTAAATTTATTAATCTGAGCATAGTACTTAGTAAATGTTTATATTATGTTACAGTTTGATCAGTTCACGACTATCAGCACTTCCAGTTTCATATCTTCAGTACAGGTGGGGACTCAGACTGGGTATTACATTGATTATAATTACGATATCATGTTCAAGGTATGTCAAT
>BKCP01007282.1:84490-190031 GCA_008636005.1 Striga asiatica | reverse complement strand
TTTTTTTTTTTTTTTTTTTAAACAAACAACGCCCCGGGAGGGCGGGGGATTGGGCTGGATCCCCAACCTGTGCATAGATCAGGGCCCCAAAAACGGGAGTCCAAAATGTCAACGAACCAGATACAACGATCTACATAGTCTGACGATCAAAACCAAAAGCAAAAGAAAAACAAGAAAGAAAAACCGAAAAACGAAAAAGAAGCAAAAAACTACAATATAAAATCGATGAACGGGCTAACAGATGCCCGAGATAAATGTCTATACTAATGAAAATAGAAATCCTATACTAGTGAAAGCGGAACGCTGGGTATCCAAGCTGGTCCATCCGTACAAGAGTGCGAAGGCGGAGTGGAGCAGTGTCGGTCTGGAATGCATGTGTGCCTGGTATGGTGGCGCCAAGGCTGGCCAGGTAATCAGCCGGTCTGTTTCCCTCACGGAAAATGTGCGTGATCCTGTGATGAACTGACTGAAATAGATCTCTAATGCGCAGAAGCGGGTGCTGAATCTGCCACGAGCCCTGATGGCCCGAAGTCAGGAGGGTGGCGACAGCCGCAGCATCCAGCTCGATCCATATATGACTAGAGATGTGGGCAGCTATCTGAAGGCCAATCTGTAGTGCCTGAATCTCTGCGTCGTAGCTCGAGGAGGCCTGAATGGACGCGTGAAAGGCGGTGATGAAGGCGCCGCTATGGTCCCGAATCAAGCCTCCTCCTCCGGCAACTCCAGTGTGGCGATCGAAGGAGCCATCAGTGTTCAGCTTGACCCACGGAGAGTCAGGTAGCAGCCAAACAACAGCTCTGGCCCGAGGAGTCCGAACAGGCGGTGGTGGGGCCACCATATAGCGCTGCGGTGGCGTGCAGCCTGTCCAGTCTCGGGCCGTGAGCCTGCCCAATGAGATGAGGAGTGAAATGTGTCTCTCAACTTGCAAAACAATGTGAGAAAACATAAAGGTAATATCCCTATGCTTCGCACTATTCCTTTCTGTCCAGGTGAACCAAAGGATCAGACAAGGAATGAGGAAGCCCACGTGTCTAAGGTGTGTGCTATGTGAGAAAAAACTCAGGAGCTCAAAAAAACTGTATGTGGTGGGTAGGGATATATGAGTCCAAGTAGCAAAATGCTCCCACACTCTCCTCACAATCTCACTCTCTAGAAAAAGGTGGGTAAAGGTCTCGGACTCATGACGTCCAGTCTCAGAACAACACACACACCGAGAGGGGAAGGAGATCCCCCTCGCGTGTAGCACAGTATCGACGGGTATCCGGCGCAAGAGGAGGCGTCAAAGGAATACCTTTGGTAGGTTATTTATTTCATTTAGTTGTCTGTTGTTGCTAGGTTATTTATTTCATTCCGCTAGGTTAGTTGAGTTTTGTTGCTATGTTTTTTTTTAATCAAACAACGCCCCGGAAGGACGGGGGATTGGGCTGGATCCCCAACCTGTGCATAGATCAGAACCCTAAAATCGGGGCCCAAAATATCAACGAACAAGATACAATAGTCTACAGAGTCTCTCTAACCAAAATCAAAACAAAAACCAAAAAGAAAAAAAAAACTAAAAAACGAAAAATAACCAGAAACTACAATACAAAGTCGATCTTCGAGATAAATGTCTAGACTAATGAAAGCAAAAACCTAATCTACTACAATCGGAAAGATGGATATCCAAGCTGGTCCATCCGAACAAGCGTGCGGAGGCGGAGTGGAGCAGTGTCAGTCTGGAATGTATGTGTGTCTGGTATGGTGGCGCCAAGGCTGGTAAGATAGTCGGCGGGTCTGTTCCCCTCACGGAAAATGTGCGTGATCCTGTGATGGACAGACCGGAGTAGAGCTCTAATACGCATAAGCGGGTGCTGAATCTGCCACGAGCCCCGGTGGCCTGAGGTCAAAAGGGTGGCGACAGTCGCAGCGTCTAGCTCGATCCAAATGTGGCTAGAGAGGTGGACAACAATCTGAAGGCCGATCTGTAATGCCTGAATCTCTGCATCATAGCTCGAGGAGGCCTGAAGGGACGCGTGGAAGGCGGTGATGAGGGCGCCGCTATGGTCCCGGATCAAGCCTCCTCCTCCGGCAACTCCAGTGTGGCGATTAAAGGAGTCATCAGTGTTCAGCTTGACCCACGGAGAGTCAGGTCGAAGCCAAACAACAGCTTTGGGTCGAGGGTGCCGAATAGACGGTGGTGGGGCCACCATGTAGCGATGTGAAGGCGTGCAGCCTGTCCAGTCTCAGGCCGTGAGCCTGCCCAATGCCATAAGGAGTGAAATGTGTCTCTCTACCTGCAAAAAAATGTGAGGGAGCAAAAAAGTAGTATCCCTATGCTTCGCACTATTCCTTTCTGTCCAAGTGAACCAAAAGATCAGACAAGGAATGAGGAAGCCTACGTGTCTAAGGTGTGTGCTCTGTGAGAAAAAACTCAGAAGCTCAAAGAAACTGTATGTGGTAGGTAGGGATATATGTGTCCAATTGGCAAAATGCTCCCACACTCTCCTCACAATCTCACTCTCTAGGAAAAGATGGGTAAAGGTCTCGGTCTCATGGCGTCCAGTCTCAGAACAACACACACACCGAGAGGGGAAGGAGATCCCCCTCGCGTGTAGCACAGTATCCACGGGTATCCGACGCAAGAGGAGGCGCCAAAGGAACACCGAAATAGTAGGGGTGAAAAGGTCACTCTAGATGGCCCGGAAGAGGAGATTAGGCTGATCCCTCAGCCTGATCTGCTCCTAAGCCGAGGTAGTAGTAAACACATCCGATGATGTAAGTCTCCACCTCATGCTATCTGAACCGTCCCCCGAGATGGGGATCTGCTGGATCTGATCTAATAACTGCTCGCTAAAGCCCGCACCAGACCCCAACTCCCTATCAAGCTTCCCTCTATCCCACGACCCGTCCGTCCAGAGGTCGCTCACAAGCAGGTAGGGGGAATGCGACATCTATCTATCCCTAGACAACGGCCTATCACCTACCCACCACTCATCCCAGAAACTAACATCGCCTTCATCCAGAACCCAAAAGATGTTATCCTGGGTGCGCCTACCAACCCTAGTGAGGCGCCGCCACTGCCTACTATCATGATCAACAACCGTCACCCAACAAGGGTGGTTGGCACGTCTAGGGCAGTACTTGCCACGAAGGTACTGAGCCCAAAGCGACTTTCCTTCCCTGAAGCGCCACCACAGCTTGTATGAGAAAGCTATAACAATGTCCCTGAGGCGGCGAATGCCAAGTCCACCCTCGGGGAGGGGGCGACAGATGGAGTCCCAACTCACCCAGTGGGTACGTCTCCCCCTCCCAGAACCGTCCTCGTAAACCCAGAAATAACGAGCCGTAATTTGGTCTATCTCGTCAAGAGTAGACCTAGGGGGGTCGAGGACCATAAGCAAGTGAATCGGAAGAGAGCTAAGAGTGCTCTTGATCAGCACAAGCCGACCACCGAAAGAAGATGTCTATGCGACCAACCAGAGATCCTGTCGATCATCCTCTGCCTGACGCCCGCAAAGAGCGCTCTCGTGAGGTTGCCCTTATATAAAGGGACGCCAAGGTAGGTAATCGGAAGGTCACCACACGCAAAGCCAGTAATGTCGTGGACCCGCTGAGCCCACCTGGCCGCGCTGGAAGAGGAGAGGGTGAATGTGCTCTTCTGCACACTGACCAGCTGACCGGTAACCGAGCCATAGTGCTCCAAAAGGCGCATGAGCTCTACCAGTCCATCATCATCCGCCCGGGTGAAGATGATGATGTCATCTGCGTAAGAGAGGTGAGAAATGGGAGGACCATAGCCATGGGTGCTATACGTCATATGAGGAAAGTCGCGGATGAAAACATCAAGGCAGCGAGAGAGGTAGTCTGCCGCAAGAACGAAAAGGGAGGGGGACAGGGGGTCGCCCTGTCTAAGGCCTCTAGACGAGGGAAAGAAATTGGTGGGGCTGCCATTGACCAGGACTGAGAACGTGCAGTACTCCACTCATGCCTCGACAAAGCTGATCCAACGGTCAGGAAATCCCATCCTAGCCAAGGCCTCCCTAAGGAACGGCCACTCTACCCTATCATACGCCTTAGCCATATCTAGCTTCAACGCGATATTCAGAGCCCGCTTCCAATCCGCACGGGAGATGTCGTGGATCATCTCCTGGGCCAAAAGGATGTTATCACTAATGACCCGATCCTTGACGAATCCACTCTGGTCCGGAGAGATGAGGGAAGGGAGAAGAGGGGAAAGACGGCCTTTAAGGATCTTCGAAATGAGCTTGTTGGTCACATTACATAGACTGATGGGCCTATAATCGGACCAAGAGCTCGGGTTGGGTCTTTTGGGGATCAAGACGACAGAGGTAGACGTGAAGGAATCCGACATCCGGTGGTCGGAAAAAAAATCCAACATCGCCTCCTTGACGTCAGTCTCGACTAGATCTCAGCAGACCTAATAAAAGAGGGAGGAGAAACCATCCTGACCAGAAACGCTGTTGGGATCAATCCTGAATACAACATCCCTAACCTCCTCCCCACTCGGGAGTCACAAAGGCCAATGAGATCGACCGAAGGAGAGATGATGGGGAAAAGAGAAGCGTTCGGGGCCACAAGGGACCCTCTGTCAGAGGTGAAGAGGGTCTGGAAGTGAGCAACAGCCGACTCCCGAATCTGAGCCTCCTGGGTCAAGGATGACCCATCAGCCTCGATACTATGGATGTACGACTTAGCACGCTTCTGCCTAACGTAGCCCTGTAAGAACCTAGTGTTCCGCTCACCCTCGGCCCCCATCGAACGGCCGCCTTCTGCTTTCAGAAGTCCTCCTCCATAAGGAGACGGAGCTGGTACTCGGCGTGGCAGCGGTGCATGGCAGTCCTATTCTCCGGAGTGGGGTCCAGGTCATAGGCCCGCTCAGCCGTCGCGTGCGCACTCTGAGCCGCAGCAAGGCGCTGATGAAGGTTTCCAAATACATCCCAGTTCCACTGTCTCAACCGATGCCGCAGTCTGTCGAGCTTCGCCTCGAGATTGCGCATCCTGAAGAGCCCAGTCGGCTGATGCCAGGAATCCCTGAAAGTGTTGTGGAAGGAGTGGTGGTGAACCCACATGTTCTGGAACCTAAATGAAGAGCGGCGGGGAGTGCTCGAAAATCGGCACCGGATGAGAAGGGGTGAATGGTCAGACCCGAATCGAGTAAGGTGTGTGACGGTCGTAACCGCAAACACCTTCGCCCACGCCTCAGAAACCAAGGCACGGTCTAACCTCTCTTTGAGTCTATCCCTCACCCACGTGAAGGGCTCACCATCACATCCAGCGTCAATTAACTCACAGTCCGCCACCGCCTGAGCAAAATCTCACATCTCCTGTGACCGGTCCGAACGGCCACCCACGCGCTCATCGGGATGCAGAAAGATGTTGAAATCGCCACTAACCATCCACGGCAATCCCTCCATACTCTCGACAATCTCACGCAGGGTGTCCCAAAGATCATAGCGCCCGACCCTAGTACACTTGGCATAAACCAAGGTGTGGAAGATGGGCTCCGGGAGGTGGGCACCGGAAATCTCAACGTGAAGCACTTGATCGGTGTCACGGAGGACCCGATAATTGTAATCACGCGAGTGAAAGAACCAGATCTTATGCGAAATATTACCGACGCCCGAGTGAAAGCCAAGGCGACGCGAGTAGAAGTCAAAAGAAGGGGTGCAAATCATCGGCTCAATAAAGCCAACAAAGTCGAGTCTGTGGTCACGAATGAGAGAACGCAGGTGAGAGAGAGTAGCCCTATTTGTCAGGCCACGGCCATTCCAAGTAATGGATGTGATAGACATGTCAACGGTCGCAAGAGCCACCGGACATAGTCCGCCTGTGGCGAGGCTGGGTCGGGCCACCTAAAGAGTGAAAGTGGCAGAAGGATCCAATAGCAGGGGAGACAGTCCGTCGCGTCATGCGCTGCGTGGCTCTGGTCCTCGTAGACTGCCTGCCTCGGTAGGTGCTCGTGGCCTGCGTGTCGTCTGGCTGGGCAGTCTGACCAAGAGCGGCACTAGCGGGTTGTAATATCCCATTCAGTTATTAATAAAAGTAATTATTTTAGTTACGAGTTTGAACTAATTTAATTTTATTAATCATGCTCGTTCCTAGTTCTGAGCCATTTCATTAATTAATTCCGATCAGTTTAATGTTGGAAACGGACTTTATAAGTCGGAATTAATTATTTTAAGCTAACGAGATAAGAGAAATCAAGAATATTTCGAGAAATTGTCAAAGTCGAGTTTCGATCGGAATCGAACAAGTTCGACTTAAGTCAAGCCGAACCTAACTGAACTTATGTAATATTTTCTTTAGAATTCTTATAAGTATTTAGTTATTAAATCTAATCATATTAGCCTAAGATTTTATTAAATTGGTCAAAGAAAATGTCTCTTGAGCTAAGGAAAAACGTGTTCATTTGTAACTTGCATAAGTGATTGTTTTTCCATTGAAATCCATATTTAAGAAATTGGTTTGGTCATAAGGTGGTCCTACTACTTGACATATGGCTGAAATTTATTAAGAGGACGCCTAAGAGGATGACTAAGTCATTAAGAATGTTACTTAAATTTAAGGACATTTTTAATCATGCATTAAGATCACTTATTCACGTTATATGAATTCTTAAGACCTTTTACATTTATAAATTGATTATAAATAGTAATGCTTCAGGTATCAAATAGCTTTCACTTCATTTTTATAGTATAAGTAGTATTTTATGTCTTAAGTGATATAGATTCAGCCATTTCAAGAGCTAAATATCGCGAGTATTAAATGGTGAAAATGTCATCATTTTTTTTTATGTTGAGGGGCCACTATTTTAAATGTTGAGGGGCCATTCTTAAATCATCCATGGATTATTATTATTATTATTATCAAATGAGTCATGTCACCTTGCCTGATTTGTTGATAAAATAATTTTATTGTTATGTGATATATTGCACGTCTTCAGATTATATATTAGTTTATTTCTTCATCAATTTTCAAGCAAGTGTAGAGTTAATGTATTAATAAAGGCCAATTGAATTTTCAACCATTTTTCAAGCTAACCTCTTTGCATGACTACGTTATTAGCCTAACAATGCATTGATTGAATGAATTATTGAGAAAGTGACACTTAATATATGATTAGGATAAGTTTCCTTCACCTAAGTGTTCACGTATCTCATTTCCTCTTGATCATTATATATATATATAAAGCTTAGTATCAGGTGGTAGGTCAGTTTTTTTTATTCATAGGTACTTAGCACATTTCATAAATCCATTTTACGCTTGGGAAAAATTGAGAGGAGGCCGAGAGGGAAGTACCGGTCATTACCTTCTTCATTTTATTATCTTGCTCTTTTAAAGAAGGTAAGAAGTTAAAATTTTTAGCATGCTTTGTAGCTAAGATAAAATGATTAATGATGTATATTGATGCCTTAAAAGTTCTGCTCTTTAGCAATTTTGTGCACTAAATGACGCAAGATATCATCCATTCACATGATTTTTTTTATATGTGGTTTGCTTTGCGAAATCGAGCATGCTATGAACAACCTGCTATTTTGAGTTTATAATGACTATTCCTTTTGTAAGTGTTGAGCATTTAGGTGAAATAATCATATCATTTAGTCAAGTATAGCTCGATTAATAAATTTTTAAAGTTTATCATGCAAATCGAGTTTTTATGCCTAGTTTAAGCTGTATATTTTGAATTCGAATAAGTCAGACTATATGCATGAAGAAAATGTGAAATTTTAATGACATGTCTATCTATATGTTGAGAAGTTTCCTGTCAAATTTCAGAATTTTATGTTTAGAAATGAAGGAGTTAAAAATTCTATATTGAATGCATGTCAAGTTGATAGTATATGCGAGAGAACTCATTTCACATTCAAGTTTTTAATGTGAAACTTTTATGAATATTTCTTGAATGATTATTGAACAAGATAACCAAGTTTCAGCTTGATATGATAAGTATGTGATTTTATAAAATTATTTGAAGTTATGCTTGTAATTAGCATAATTATAGTTTAAGTTTAGAAAATTCATAAATGAGTTATTTAAGTAATATTGAATTAAATTATGAAATTTGACTTGGATAAAGATCCTTAAGATATATTCATATATAAGTTGAGTAGTTGGGAAAAAGGTTCGAACCTATCCTTAAGATATATTCATATATAAGTTGAGTAGTTGGGAAAAAGGTTCCGGTTCGATTAAGTAAGACCGGTCAGTTCAAGTTATTTTTGGTTCGAGTATTTCAGTTTGAATTTTATTTCGAAATTTAAGTATTTATCCGAGCCAAACCAGTTTAGTTAAGTATATCACTTTTATTTCCAGACGTCGTATGATTTTAGAAAACCCTTAGAGTGTTCCATTATATCAGGATTATCTAATAGTGTCGAGCATCTTAGCACCTTATTTAGTATTGAGAGCATAGTACTTAGTATATTTGTCTATATTTGATTTAACTTGCAGATACAGTACCAGTACAACACTTATCATGTTACAAACGATTTCAAAGATGAAAAGGTGGGGACCCTGAACGGGTATCACATTGAGTACGATATGTGATTGGGATGAGGAGACCATCAGTTGTCTCAAAAGTTATATCCCGAAGTTAAGGTTTATTACGCTTGGGATGAGGAGACATTAATTTGTCTCATAAGATTATATCCTAAGTTCTGGTGGAGGCGAAACGGGCCTTAGAAATATCCATCAGAGTGTGCACACGTACCCGATTAACCATCGGCCAGAGAAATGAAAGTTTAAGTTTAAGTTACCGATCAGATATCGATTTATGATTATTCATATTCGTTACTCACCCCATGAGTTTTAGTTTCAGGTAACAGGTTAACGAGGAGGTGTGAGTGTAGCTGTGTTGGTGTGGATCGTGAAAGCAAACGAAGACAAGCACTAATATGGACATTTATAAAAGTTTGTATATTTAACCACGTTTCAAGTAATTCCGCTACGCAAAGTAATTATTGAACTTGCATTTTAATGAATTTTAGATTTAAAGTTTTCATAATTATGATAATTATGATTATGTTATTTTAAATGCAAATTTAAATGAAATCTGTTTTTATGTTTCAAAGAAATATTAAATGATAGTTTAAAAATAAACAGATTTTCAAGAAGATAAGTTGAGTAGCATCCCGAGTTAGTCGCAAGTATTTCGAAAAAGTTAAAGTGATATCGAAGTAAAAGGTTGCGAAAATTTTACTCTGATAAGCGGGGTGTTACAGGTGGTATCAGAGCTAAAAGTTTAAATTCTCTGTATATTAAAAGTTTAAGTTTCTGATAGAGAAAGTTTTCAGAGAAGTTCAAATTTTACAGGAAGTTTCAAGAAAACCCGACCACACCACGCTCACGCCTCGTCAACTACCAGGTAAGTGATGTTCAAAGTTTTATACAAGTTTTTCAATATATTCAAATTTACTAAGTCTATGCTCGATAAGAAATCCGATGTGCAAACTCTAGTAATTTGTACATATATGTTCAAGTATTAAAGTAAAATCTAGTTTATTAAGTTAACTAGATCAAGAATATGAAATTGAACATTACAAGTTAAGCCATGAGAATAATATTCAAGTTATGATCATAAAGATTGAAGATGTAAGAATAAGATTCAAGTTATGAAATGATCATAAAGATGAAGATGTAAATATGAGATTTAAGTTATGATATGATCATAAAAGACTAAAGATATAAGAATAAGATGTAAATTATGATATGATTATCAAGATTTACAATGAGATTCAAGTTAAGAAATGATTATAAAGATTGATGATGAATTTAAGCTAAGAAGTAACGGTATTTCAGTATATAATAGCCAATAAGTACGGGTAAAGATCATGGTGGTTTGAAATAAGAACCAAAAGACTGGATCAGATCCTGTAGGCTTGAAAACTTAACCATAAGAAGTAAAGTTTCAAGAAAATGTTCAATCTTTATAAATCAGAAATTTTGATATCTGATCATTTGGATATCATGAGTTGAGTATAAGTAAAGTTCAAGATGAAGTTATATGTTATTAGTACTTGTAGAATAAGAATAAGTCTACAAAGTACTTTTCAGAAATGAATGAGTATAAAGATTAAGGTATCGACATATAATAGTCATGAAGCCAGGGAAATTATGGAAACCTGAAATAAGGGTTATTAAGCCCGAATTATCTGGAGACTTGAAATCGAACCTTAAAAGATATTAGAAATACATTCCAGATACCGAGATAAGTATTTAAGTTCTCGGAAGAATTAAAGATAAGCACAATTAATCTGGATATGTAAAAGTTAAAGTTAAAGATAGTCTTTTTAATAAAAGACTAAGATGTTTTTTTGGAAGAAATATTAGTCCCCAAAGAGAGATGAGTATAAATGATGAGTTTAAAGCCATAAATAAGAAATGGAGAGAAAAAGTAAGAAAGAGCTAAGATTAACCGGAACTCTAGCACAAGCAAGGCGTTTTCGGAAAATTATAAATTTCCTTAAAGTTTAGTATAGCTATTTATTAATGGTTATACTGTTCAAGCCATATAGTTAGTGGTTTTAGAATGCCGCGAGGCAAAGTTTTAAGACCACAACTGAGTAAAGTTTAAGAATCTTGACTGTATCAAGAAGTTATTCAGTCCAGAATCAAGTAATATTGATATGTGAATCAAGCATATATCAAAAGAAGAAGAAGATTTTTAAAAATCAATATACCGGAAACATAGAAATTCTAGTATCATTGAAAGTTGAGAATTATACAAAGATTCAAGCACACTGTTGAGAACTCCATTATTTCTAAGAAGCTAGTACAGAAATATCAGAAAAAGGAGATACAGATCAGCATAAAGGAATTCTCAACTAGTACAAAGTTATAGTACATAAAGGGAGGGTGCGTCTCAATAGCACAAGACTCCATAACTCTGCCACCCATCATGGTTGTAGTTTCATAAAGATAGATCTAAAGGATCAAATGCTCGCTTGCGTTTGAATCCTGGAGTTTCTACAGAATCTTGAACTGTTGAGATGCTGTTTTGAAGCTTCTGGATAAGTTCAGAGGATGTGTTTGCAGACTTGAATATTTCTCTTTGAAAGGGAGATATAAAAGTTTGATACACTCCTTCATCTAGAAATCCAAGCAAGTGGTGGAAAAAGTTATTGAAACTTAACAGACCAATAGGTTTGGTATGAAATTTCATTTCTGCCCAAGTAGCAAGGGTAAAAGTAGTCATTAAAGTTCCATATCCACCAGGAAGAATGATGAAAGCATCACAACTAGATATCATAGACATCAAGCAGTCATAAATTGAAAAAGTTATCATCAAAGTAGCAGAATCTTTGACAACCTTTGATGAAGTGAGATAAAAAGGAAGGATACTTCTCACCTGAATGTCAAAGCATTTCGCAGCCATTAAGAGGTTATTAAAGAAATAGATACTAGTTCCTCCATAAAGTATGTTGATGTTATGTTTTCCCAACTCTTTCACCAGTTGGCTTATAACATAAATGTTGTGAGGAACATTTACAAATTTAGAACCACCAAGAATGCAAACAGTTCTGAGGGGCTGAAGAAGTTTAGAACCTTGAGGAGACTCGGCAGTAGCCATTTATTATGAGAGATAATTGGCTAAGAAGATAGATTTGCCTTTTAAAGAAGAGAAGTTCCGACAAGAAAGTAGTTGAGTTTTAAATGACTCTTATTTGACAGAAGTATATACAGTACATTGGTAATATCAAGAACGATGTTGACAAACATGATCATTGGAAATAATATTTTCCAGACTATAGAGTTTTTCTTCATGTTTGAACAGAAGCCATAAAGACATCAGTTCTCGATGTACATATCCACTAGAATGTGTATCAAGAATCTGCTGAATAGTTTGATCCAGAGATTCCTTACTCAAGCCATTCTTGATGAAAGTTATTTTATCTTCTCGATTATCTGACACAAAGCCCAAAGAAGTACAGTGAGAGTCACAGTTCCAGCGAGCACATTTATAGCAGCCGCCTATTCTTTTTGCTCTACGTTTCTTGCCAAAAGTGCTTTTACCCATACCTGACAAATACTTGTATGCATTGGGATATTCGCCAGAGACACGGACCTTTGCTTCGATCAACCATCTTATATCATTTGGGATATTATTGAGCATGAGTATTCTTAATCTTTCTACTCGAGCTCGATAAATTCTCTTTATGATATTAAGAGGAAGAAAATAATAGAATTTCTGGATTTTTAATGTTAAATCCATTGGTGAATCGGACCATCGTTGAGGAAGATGGAGGGATTACCGAAGGAGTTATGAAGAAGAGATGAGTATGATATAAGTTGTGAGGTATGATTAAAATATACTAAATGACCGAATACGCAACTAGAAGGCAATTAATGCAGCAGAAAGAAGATGTGATATGTCAACAATAATGTCAGATTGCAAATTATTGCAATAATCTGAAGATAGTGTTGCAGTCAGTATGCATTTAATGCTATTGCAATCAGATGCGAGATGTCGGCAATCAGATGCGAGATGTATGCAATAAGTGAGATGCTGCAATATTATTAATGCAGTTGCAGTAATGAAGGTAAATAAGTTTACCTGTAAGGTTTGAATTATGATATGACCAAGAGAATGGTCAAGTTATTCCATATCAGATCAGTAATTTCAATGAAATTCTCGATTATAGTTAAGTCGGATAAGTTAAAGTTAGACAATATCCATAATAATATTGAGTATAAGGTTTCTCAAAAGAAAAACAAGTTGAGTATAGTAAGATATGAGTATATAATGGAGATGTGACTTGTTAAAGTTTACAAGTGACATTGACATTAAGGTACAATGTATATAGATGTTCTGCACCCGAAGGGCCCCGGGTTGTGGGTAAATCATATACAATGTATCGAATAAGTATTCAGATAAGTATCTAATATCAATTATTTTCTAAAGTTATTCAGTGTGCATAAAGTTTATGTAATTAAGATATGAAAGTTAAGTGTGTGATTCAAAGTATGTGCTTTTGCACAAAGATTTTAATAAGATTTAACTACGAGGATCAACCGAGATAAGTTTTGGACCATAAGGTTCATTGACTGAGTAAGTAAGATAATTCCTCGTTAGTAGAAATGGGGTCACTAAATATAAAGTTAAATGCCATTGAAAAGTGAGAAGTTGATATTAACACTCGATTTTCAGAATACAAGTTATGATATATATATATATATATAGTGAGTATATATCTAAGTTTCAGTATTTCCGAGGGCGGAAATAGTTTTAAGGGGGGTAGATTGTAATATCCCATTCAGTTATTAATAAAAGTAATTATTTTAGTTACGAGTTTGAACTAATTTAATTTTATTAATCATGCTCGTTCCTAGTTCTGAGCCATTTCATTAATTAATTCCGATCAGTTTAATGTTGGAAACGGACTTTATAAGTCGGAATTAATTATTTTAAGCTAACGAGATAAGAGAAATCAAGAATATTTCGAGAAATTGTCAAAGTCGAGTTTCGATCGGAATCGAACAAGTTCGACTTAAGTCAAGCCGAACCTAACTGAACTTATGTAATATTTTCTTTAGAATTCTTATAAGTATTTAGTTATTAAATCTAATCATATTAGCCTAAGATTTTATTAAATTGGTCAAAGAAAATGTCTCTTGAGCTAAGGAAAAACGTGTTCATTTGTAACTTGCATAAGTGATTGTTTTTCCATTGAAATCCATATTTAAGAAATTGGTTTGGTCATAAGGTGGTCCTACTACTTGACATATGGCTGAAATTTATTAAGAGGACGCCTAAGAGGATGACTAAGTCATTAAGAATGTTACTTAAATTTAAGGACATTTTTAATCATGCATTAAGATCACTTATTCACGTTATATGAATTCTTAAGACCTTTTACATTTATAAATTGATTATAAATAGTAATGCTTCAGGTATCAAATAGCTTTCACTTCATTTTTATAGTATAAGTAGTATTTTATGTCTTAAGTGATATAGATTCAGCCATTTCAAGAGCTAAATATCGCGAGTATTAAATGGTGAAAATGTCATCATTTTTTTTTATGTTGAGGGGCCACTATTTTAAATGTTGAGGGGCCATTCTTAAATCATCCATGGATTATTATTATTATTATTATCAAATGAGTCATGTCACCTTGCCTGATTTGTTGATAAAATAATTTTATTGTTATGTGATATATTGCACGTCTTCAGATTATATATTAGTTTATTTCTTCATCAATTTTCAAGCAAGTGTAGAGTTAATGTATTAATAAAGGCCAATTGAATTTTCAACCATTTTTCAAGCTAACCTCTTTGCATGACTACGTTATTAGCCTAACAATGCATTGATTGAATGAATTATTGAGAAAGTGACACTTAATATATGATTAGGATAAGTTTCCTTCACCTAAGTGTTCACGTATCTCATTTCCTCTTGATCATTATATATATATATAAAGCTTAGTATCAGGTGGTAGGTCAGTTTTTTTTATTCATAGGTACTTAGCACATTTCATAAATCCATTTTACGCTTGGGAAAAATTGAGAGGAGGCCGAGAGGGAAGTACCGGTCATTACCTTCTTCATTTTATTATCTTGCTCTTTTAAAGAAGGTAAGAAGTTAAAATTTTTAGCATGCTTTGTAGCTAAGATAAAATGATTAATGATGTATATTGATGCCTTAAAAGTTCTGCTCTTTAGCAATTTTGTGCACTAAATGACGCAAGATATCATCCATTCACATGATTTTTTTTATATGTGGTTTGCTTTGCGAAATCGAGCATGCTATGAACAACCTGCTATTTTGAGTTTATAATGACTATTCCTTTTGTAAGTGTTGAGCATTTAGGTGAAATAATCATATCATTTAGTCAAGTATAGCTCGATTAATAAATTTTTAAAGTTTATCATGCAAATCGAGTTTTTATGCCTAGTTTAAGCTGTATATTTTGAATTCGAATAAGTCAGACTATATGCATGAAGAAAATGTGAAATTTTAATGACATGTCTATCTATATGTTGAGAAGTTTCCTGTCAAATTTCAGAATTTTATGTTTAGAAATGAAGGAGTTAAAAATTCTATATTGAATGCATGTCAAGTTGATAGTATATGCGAGAGAACTCATTTCACATTCAAGTTTTTAATGTGAAACTTTTATGAATATTTCTTGAATGATTATTGAACAAGATAACCAAGTTTCAGCTTGATATGATAAGTATGTGATTTTATAAAATTATTTGAAGTTATGCTTGTAATTAGCATAATTATAGTTTAAGTTTAGAAAATTCATAAATGAGTTATTTAAGTAATATTGAATTAAATTATGAAATTTGACTTGGATAAAGATCCTTAAGATATATTCATATATAAGTTGAGTAGTTGGGAAAAAGGTTCGAACCTATCCTTAAGATATATTCATATATAAGTTGAGTAGTTGGGAAAAAGGTTCCGGTTCGATTAAGTAAGACCGGTCAGTTCAAGTTATTTTTGGTTCGAGTATTTCAGTTTGAATTTTATTTCGAAATTTAAGTATTTATCCGAGCCAAACCAGTTTAGTTAAGTATATCACTTTTATTTCCAGACGTCGTATGATTTTAGAAAACCCTTAGAGTGTTCCATTATATCAGGATTATCTAATAGTGTCGAGCATCTTAGCACCTTATTTAGTATTGAGAGCATAGTACTTAGTATATTTGTCTATATTTGATTTAACTTGCAGATACAGTACCAGTACAACACTTATCATGTTACAAACGATTTCAAAGATGAAAAGGTGGGGACCCTGAACGGGTATCACATTGAGTACGATATGTGATTGGGATGAGGAGACCATCAGTTGTCTCAAAAGTTATATCCCGAAGTTAAGGTTTATTACGCTTGGGATGAGGAGACATTAATTTGTCTCATAAGATTATATCCTAAGTTCTGGTGGAGGCGAAACGGGCCTTAGAAATATCCATCAGAGTGTGCACACGTACCCGATTAACCATCGGCCAGAGAAATGAAAGTTTAAGTTTAAGTTACCGATCAGATATCGATTTATGATTATTCATATTCGTTACTCACCCCATGAGTTTTAGTTTCAGGTAACAGGTTAACGAGGAGGTGTGAGTGTAGCTGTGTTGGTGTGGATCGTGAAAGCAAACGAAGACAAGCACTAATATGGACATTTATAAAAGTTTGTATATTTAACCACGTTTCAAGTAATTCCGCTACGCAAAGTAATTATTGAACTTGCATTTTAATGAATTTTAGATTTAAAGTTTTCATAATTATGATAATTATGATTATGGTATTTTAAATGCAAATTTAAATGAAATCTGTTTTTATGTTTCAAAGAAATATTAAATGATAGTTTAAAAATAAACAGATTTTCAAGAAGATAAGTTGAGTAGCATCCCGAGTTAGTCGCAAGTATTTCGAAAAAGTTAAAGTGATATCGAAGTAAAAGGTTGCGAAAATTTTACTCTGATAAGCGGGGTGTTACACGGGTTGCCTTGTCTGTCATAGTGCACGAATGCACTAGATGCGAAGCTCTCGCACGAGACGTCATGCTGGGCGTGGTTAAGCCCGTATGCCTGCTCGGGGATGGGAGAAAGAGAGGATCCAGCAGGCGGAGCACTCCTGTGCTTGCTGCCAGAGGAGGAGTGGGGGCTGGCTATATGCTCAGCCGAGCTCCGAATCTCTGCAGAGGAAATATGTGCCGACTCGTCCCCTTTCGGGGGAGCGGGGCCAGCAGTGGCCCTCAAATCCAGAGAGCGGTCCGAGTTAGATGCACGGACGGTCAAAGGAGCAGCGTCGCGTGCACCGTCATCGGATAGGTGGATGGGCTCGCGTGGCCGAGGCGTCCGGCTGGTCCATATCGTCGACAAGGAGGTCGTCGTCGTCAAGAAGCGCGAGGTCAGTAATCCTAGGTAGACCACTGGTGGAAGGAATGGCCTCGTTCTCTGCCTGTGAAGAGAGAATAGCAAAATACGAGTGGTTGGCCTTGAAGGCCGACTGGAGGGTCTGTCTGGGAAGAAAGCCCGTGGACTTGGGCTTTTCCCCAACTATGGCCAACTGCTTAGGCTGGTTAGGATGAGCATCCTTCTCTGTTTGGGCAGTGGCGCCAATCACAGCCTTGCCCTTATCCTTAGACCCCTTTGGGGTCTCGGGCGCACGAAGAGGGCTTTTGCCCTTTCCCTTGGGGTCCCTCCTGCCGGTGAAGGGCCCTGGCTGAGCTGCGCGATGGCGCTGCAGGAGTGTGGGGCATGGCTTATTGCCACTAGTGTAGCAATCAGCCGCAATATGTCACACGTGACTGCACAAGGTGCAGAATGCGGGGATCTTCTCGTAGAGCACCCGCTGAATAAGAGTCTCCGAGCCCTGTTCAATTTCAATCTCATGGACGGGCTCTACTCTGAGATCTATCTCTACGCAAAATCGCGCCACGTTAGCCCTCGTCTGAAGGGCCGTCGGGGCGTCAATACGAATCGGCTGTCCAATACATTTAGCAAGCGTAGTGATGGCAGCACGGTCGTAGAGATGGGGTGGGAGGCCGGGAAGACGGCACCACACGGGGACAATTGGAGTCTCCGTCTTCGGGTTAAACCTGACATAATATTTGAACACCCTAGCTGGGCATCCACACAAATGAATCGAGGTCTTAAGCTAGACCTCGTTATAGTCCTCAGGGAGTTGAAATGAGACTAGAAGGTGGTTGAAATTATACCACTTCGACGACACTCTACCCTTAAAACCCAGTTTTCCTAATCCAGCAGATATATCTCGAGGGGCGGGGATAACATAAGAAAACTTAAAAACCAGGGTGTTAGCTAACTTACCGGCAAGAGCGTCAGATTCGGCGTCAGTCAATCGGGCCTTCACTTTGTTTCCCTCCAAGCAGATGATGGTTCCGCAAGCATGTTCGTATCCCCCGTCGAATGTAAAATCCATGGCCGTCGGTCGCGGGCCGACCGTGTCACCATTTTTCTTCCCCGTAACAGCTTCTCGAAAAGAGAGTGGGCCAGTGGAGGTGCCCGAAAGAGACCCGGCTGCAGCTGGGTTGGCGAGGAGGTGCCCTTCGGAGGAGGTCCATTCGGGGAATGTCCGGTAAAATGTGCTGTGGGCATCGTGCTTGGGATCGCAACAACCACACCGGCTTCCCGCACATACAAGACGATCGGTTGAGAATTTCCGGCGGCAGAAGAGGCCACTCCGGCGAGTTGCTTGGACGGAGAAAGAGATTTTGGGCGGGGTCCGAGAATTCCGGCCGAGAAATCCGAAATCGGAGCATTACCGACTTTAATGACGGTCGGCTGTGACTTTCCGGCTGCCATGTCTGCACCGGCGCCGGCGATGTGCGGTAGGGCGCTGCCTGTCGGATGAATAGGGATGGCCGCATGTGGGTTGCCGGTGGCGGAGGGGTGATGAAGATTGGCGACGGGTTGAGAATGATGTGAGGCTTGGGGGATGTCGGGCTAGGAGACAGAATGGTGATCGGGCCGAAGAGGTGGAAGTACCGGGCTGAGATGAGGTGGGCCGGTTAGTGGTTTTGATGCTGCATATGGATTGTTGGGCTGCGGTTGAAGGGTTTGGGTGTAATTGGGGATGGTGGGCTGCAGATGATGAGAGTTATTGGTTTGAGATGGTCCGAATAGGGGAAGGCCCAATCATGGGCTGCATTGGATGATGGGCTGGGGAGAGGGATATGTGGGTTGGAGAGGTAAATGGGTATGGGCTAAAGGAGCGGGCCCAACAAGAGATGGGAGTGAGATGGATCTGGAAAGAGGCCCTTTAAGGGCCACGTGGCTTGGGAGCTGGGAGCTAGGTTTCTCTACCTGCACGCCGTCACCCAATAATTGCGAATTGCTGAGACCTTTGACCGGCGGGTTTTCCGGCCAGGGAGCCGACGTCAAGGACAGGGAGCCAAATCGAAATGACGGTGAACGACTGTCGTATCCAATCTGAGCAGGCCTTGACCTCGGAATAGCCCCGCTTGAATTACCAGTGGTGTTCAAAACTTCAGCTGAGGTCTTCTCTCCGGAAGAGATGAACATACCGTCGCCTACTGGAGGAGAGACGGCCACCATGGGAGGGGAGGTCGTAGCCGGAACTTCTCTTGCAATTTGTCCGGAGTTTTTCAAGCTTTATTCCAGAATTGCCAAAACTGATTTTCCAAACTCAGGGTGCAATAAGATGCAGCTGAAGTCTGGCGGCGGCGGTTTGACCGGAGTTGAAGAGGTGGCTTGCGGGATGGTCATAGGGTTGAGCGGGGCTGGAAGGGCCGACGCCAGTGGGATAGATGGTCGATACATAGCGAAAAAAGAAGAGGGGAACAACAACCCGGGGACTGAAGGGGGGGAGGAGGGGAACCGCCGGCGGACAGCGGCTTGCCGGAGCAAGCCGCCGGCGACGGCTTCCGGTGGCGCGGCTAGAAGGCAGGGACGGTGGTAGGAAGAGCTAGGCAAAAAAATGGGGGAGAAAAAACTAGAGAGAGAAAGTAAGAGAGAAGGGAGAGCATTTCTTTTTTGTCATCTCTCTGATGCTGCTAGGTTGGAGTTTTGTTGCTAGGTTAGTTGTCTTAAGTTGCTAGGTTATTTCTTTCTTGCTGCTAGATTAGTTGTCTTTTGTTGCTAGGTTAGTTATCTGTAGCTGCTAGGTTTTTTTTTTTTTTTTAAACAAACAATGCCCCGAGGGGCGGGGGATTAGGCTGGATCCCCAACCTGTATATAGATCATAGCCCAAAAATGGGCCAAAACACTCAACATAGTCTCACAATCCAAACAGTACAGTAACGAAAACAGCAAATGAAAATAGTACATGGTCTGTCATCGGGCTAACAGGTGCCCGGAATAAGTGGATGGTCTAAGAAAAGCAAAAAGCAAAAACCTAATCTACTGGAATCGACACGATGGATATCCCAGCTGATCCATCCGAACTAGCGTGCGAAGGCGGAGTGGAGCAGTGTAGGTCTGATACATGTGCGTGTCTGGTATGGTAGCGCCAAGGCTGGCGAGGTAATCAGCAGGTCTGTTCCCCTCACGGAAGATGTGTGTGATCCTGTAATGGACAGACCGAAGTAGATCTCTAATGCGCATAAGCGGGTGCTGAATCTGCCACGAGCCCTGATGACCCGAGGACAGGAGGGTGACGACAGCCGCAGCATCCAGCTCAATCCAAATATGACTAGAGAGGTCGGCAGCAATCTGAAGGCCAATCTGTAATGCCTGAATCTCTGCATCGTAGCTCGAGGAGGCCTGAAGGGACGTGTGGAAGGCGGTGATAAGAGCTCCACTGTGGTCCCGGATCAAGCTCCACTCTGGGCCGAGGGGACCGAACAGGCGGAGGGGGAGCCATCTTGTATCGGTGCGGTGGCGTGCAGCCTGTCCAGTCACGTGCAAAAAGCCTGCCCAACGCTGTGAGGAGCGAAATGTGTCTCTCCACCTGCAAAACAATGTGAGAAAGCAAGAAAGTAATATCCCTATGCTTCGCACTATTCCTTTCCGTCCAGGTGAACCAAAGGATCAGACAAGGAATGAGGAAGCTCACGTGTCTAAAGTGTGTGCTCTGTGAGAAAAAACTCAGGAGCTCAAAAAAACTGTCTGTGGAGGGTAGGGATATATAAGTCCAAGTAACAAAATGCTCCCACACTCTCCTCACAATCTCACTCTCTAGAAAAATGTGGGTAAAGGTCTCGGTCTCATGACGTCCGGTCTCAGAACAACACACACATCGAGAGGGGAAAGAGATCCCCCTCGCATGTAACACAGTGTCCACGGGTATCCAGCGCAAGAGGATGCGCCAAAGGAAAACAGATATGGTAGGGGTGAAAAGGTTGCTCCAGATGGCTCCGAAGAGAAGATTCGGCCGATCTCTCAGCCTGATCTGCTCCCAAGCCGAGGTAGTAGAAAACACACCCGATGATGTAAGTCTCCACCTCATACCATCCGAACCGTCCCCCGAGATGGGTATCTGCTGGATCCTATCTAATAACTGCTCACTAAAACCCGCCCCGGAGCCCAACTCTCTACAAGCTTCCCCCTATCCCACGACCCGTCCGTCCAAAGGTCGCGCACAAGCAGGTAGGGGGAATGCGACACCTGCCTATCTCTAGAGAACGGCCTATCACCTAACCACCACTCATCCCAGAAACTAACCTTGCCATCCCCCAAAACCCAAAAAATGTGATCCTGGGCGCGCCTACCAACCACAGTGAGGCGCCGCCACTGTCTGCTATCATGCGCAACCGCCGTCACCCAACAAGGGTGGTTGGCGCGTCTAGAGCAGTACTTGCCGCGAAGGTACTGGGCCCAAAGCGACTTTCCTTCTCTGAAACGCCACCACAACTTGTATGAGAAGGCAGTAACAATATCCCTAAGGCGACGGATGCCAAGGTCATCCTCAGGGAGAGGGCGGCAGATAGAGTCCCAACTCACCCAGTGGGTACTTCTCCCCCTCCCAGAACCATCCTCGTAACCCCAGAAATAACGAGCCATGATCTGGTCAATCTCATCAAGAGTGGACCTAGGGGGGTCGAGGACCATAAGTAAATGAAGCGGAAGGGAGCTAAGAGTGCTCTTGATCAGAGCAAGCCGACTACCGAATGAAAGATGTCTATGCGACCAACCAGAAATCCTATCGATAATCCTCTGCCTGATGCCCGCAAAGAGCGCTCTCGTGAGGTTGCCCTTATATAAAGGGGCACCAAGGTAGATAATGGGAAGGTCGCCGTGCGCAAAGCCAGTGATCTCGTGGACTCGCTGAGCCCACCTGTCCGCGCTGGAGGAGGAAAGGGTGAAGGTGCTCTTCTGCACACTGATCAGCTGGCCGGTAACCGAACTATAATGCTCCAGTAGGTGCATAAGCTCGATCAGCCCATCTTCATCCGCACGAGTGAAGATGATGATGTCATCCGCATAAGATAGGTGCGAGACGGGGGGACCATAGCCACGGGTGCTATATGTCATCTGAGGATAGTCGCGGATAAAGCCGTCGAGACAGCGAGAGAGGTAGTCTGCCAGAAGAACAAAAAGGGATGGGGAAAGAGGGTCTCCCTGTCTAAGACCTCTAGATGAGGGAAAAAAATTTGTGGGGTTGCCATTAACCAGGACCGAGAACGTGCAATGCTCCACACACGCCTCTACAAAGCTGATCCATCGCTCCGGGAATCCCATCCTAGCCAGTGCCTCCCTAAGAAACGGCCACTCCACTCTATCATATGCCTTAGCCATATCTAGCTTCAGCGCAATGTTCGGTGCCTGCTTCCAGTCTGCATGGGATATATCGTGGATCATCTCCTGGGCCAAAAGTATGTTATCACTAATGACCCGATCCTTGACGAAGCCACTCTGGTTCGGAGAGATGAGGGAGGGAAGGATAGGGGAAAGACGGCCGTTAAGAATTTTCGAAATAAGCTTATTGGTCACGTTACACAGACTGATGGGCCTGTAGTCGGACCAAGAGCTCGGATTGGGTCTTTTGGGAATCAAGACGATAGAGGTAGCCGTGAAGGAATCCGGCATCCGGTGACCGGTGAAGAAATCCAACACCGCCTCCTCAACATCAGGCTCGACTATATCCCAGCAGACTTGATAGAAGAGGGAAGAGAACCCATCGGGGCCAGAAACGCTGTTGGGATCAATCCCAAAAACAGCATCCCTAACCTCCTCCCTGCTCGGAAGCTCACAGAGGTCGACAAGGTCGACCGAAGGAGGGATGGTAGGGAAGAAAGAGACGGTCGGGGCAACGAGAGACCCTCTGTCAGAGGTGAAGAGGGTCTGGAAGTGAGAAACAGCCGACTCCCGAATCTGAGACTCCTGGGTCAGGGATGACCCATCAGCCTCAATACTATGGATGTACGACTTAGCACGCTTCTGCTAACGAAGCCCTGGAAGAACCTAGTGTTCCGCTCGCCCTTTGCCACCCAGCGAACGGCCGCCTTCTGCTTCCAGAAATCCTCCTCCATAAGAAGTCGAAGCTGGTACTCGGCGTGGCAGCGGTGCATCGCAGTCCTATTCTCCAGAGTGGGATCCAGGTCATAGGCCCGCTCAGCCTCCGCGTGCGCACTCTGTGCCGCAGATAGGCGCTGATGGAGGTTTCCAAAAACATCCCAGTTCCACTGTCTCAACCTACGCCGTAATCTGCCGAGCTTAGCCTCGAGATTGGGCATCCCGAAGAGCCCAGTCGGTTGAAGCCAGGAATCCCTGACAGTGTCATGGAAAGAGTGGTGACGAACCCACATGTTCTGGAACCTAAAAAAAGCGCGGCGGGGAGTGCTCGAGAAGCGACACCTAATGAGGAGTGGTGAATGGTCAGACCCAAATCGAGTGAGATGCGTGACGGTCGTGACCGCAAACACCTTCGACCACGCTTCAGAAACCAAAGCACGGTCGAGCCTCTCTTTGAGGTCGTCCCTAACCCACGTGAAGGGCTCACCCTCACATCCAGCATCTATCAACTCACAGTCCGCCACAGTCTGAACAAAGTCCCACATCTCCCGGGATCGGTTCGTCCGGCCACCCACACGCTCATCGGGGTGCAGAAAAATGTTGAAATCGCCACTAACCATTCATGGCAATCCCTCTATACTCTCAGCAATCTCACGCAGGGTGTCCCACAGATCGTATCTCCCTACTCTATTACACTTGGCGTAAACCAAAGTGTGAAATATGGGCTCAGGGAGATGGGCAGCAGAAAGCTCGACATGAAGCACCTGATCTGTAGCTGCTAGGTTAGTTGTGTTTTGTTGCTAGGTTAGTTGTCTGATGCTGCTAGGTTTTTTTTTTCCCCAACCTGTACATAGATCAAGACCCCGAAACTGGGGCCCAAAGTGTCAACATAGTCTCACAATCCAAACAGAAATGGGCGGGGGATTGGGATGGATCCCCAACCTGTGCATAGATCAGGGCCCCAAAAACGGGAGCCCAAAATATCAACGAACAAGATACAAAGGTCTACATAGTCTGACAATCAAAACCAAAAACAAGAAAGAAAAACCGAAAAACGAAAAAGAAAAACAAAAACTACAATATAAAGTCGATCTTCAGGCTAACAGGTGCCCGAGATAAATGTCTATACTAATGAAAATAGAAATCCTAAACTAGTGAAAGCGGAACGCTGGATATCCAAGCTGGTCCATCCGTACAAGAGTGCGAAGACGGAGTGGAGCAGTGTCGGTATGGAATGTATGTGTGCCTGGTATGGTGGCGCCAAGGCTGGCCAGGTAATCAGCCGGTCTGTTCCCCTCACGGAAAATGTGCGTGATCCTGTGATGGACTGACTGAAGTAGATCTCTAATGTGCAGAAGCGGGTGCTGAATCTGCCACGAGCCCTGATGGCCCGACGTCAGGAGGGTAGCGACAGCCGCAGCATCCAGCTCGATCCATATATGACTAGAGAGGTGGACAGCAATCTGAAGGCCAATCTGTAGTGCCTGAATCTCTGCATCGTAGCTCGAGGAGGCCTGAATGGACGCGTGGAAGGCGGTGATGAGGGCGCCGCTTTGGTCCCGAATCAGGCCTCCTCCTCCGGCAAGTCCAGTGTGGCGATCAAAGGAGCCATCAGTTTTCAGCTTGACCCACGGAGAGTCAGGTCGAAGCCAAACAACAGCTCTGGCCCGTGGAGGCCGAACAGGCGGTGGTGGGGCCACCATGTAGCGATGCGGTGGCGTGCAGCCTGTCCAGTCTTGGGCCGTGAGCCTGCCCAATGCGGTGAGGAGTGAGATGTATCTCTCTACCTGCAAAACAATGTGAGAAAACATAAAAGTAATATCCCTATGCTTCGCACTATTCCTTTCTGTCCAGGTGAACCAAAGGATCAGACAAGGAATGAGGAAGCCCACGTGTCTAAGGTGTGTGCTCTGTGAGAAAAAACTCAGGAGCTCAAAAAAACTGTATGTGGTGGGTAGGGATATATGAGTCCAAGTGGCAAAATGCTCCCACACTCTCCTCACAATCTCACTCTCTAGAAAAATGTGGGTAAAGGTCTCGGTCTCATGACGTCCGGTCTCAGAACAACACACACACCGAGAGGGGAAGGAGATCCCTCTCGCATGTAGCACAGTATCGACGGGTATCCGGCGCAAGAGGAGGCGCCAAAGGAACACCGAAATAGTAGGCGTGAAAAGGTCACTCCAGATAGCCCCGAAGAGGAGATTAGGCCGATCCGTCAGCCTTATCTGCTCCCAAGCCGAGGTAGTAGAAAACACACCTGATGATGTAAGTCTCCACCTCATGCTATCTGAACCGTCCCCCGAGATAGGGATCTGCTGGATCTGATCTAATAACTGCTCGCTAAAACCCGCACCAGCCCCCAACTCCCTATCAAGCTTCCCCCTATCCCATGACCCGTTCGACCAGAGGTCGCTCACGATCAGGTAGGGGGAATGCGACACCTGCCTATCCCTAGACAACGGCCTATCACCTACCCACCACTCATCCCAGACACTGACATCGCCCTCGCCTAAAACCCAAAAGGTGTGATCCTGGGCTCGCCTCTCGACCCTAGTGAGGCGCCGCCACTGTCTGCTATCGTGGTCAACAGCCGCCACTGTCTGCTAGGTTAGTTGTATTTTGTTGCTAGGTTAGTTATTTCTTTCTTGCTGCTAGGTTAGTTGTCTGATGCTGCTAGGTTAGTTGTATTTTGTTGCTAGGTTATTTCTTTCTTGCTGCTAAGTTAGTTATTTCTTTCTTAGTTGTGTTTTGTTTCTAGGTTAGTTGTCTGATGCTGCTAGGTTATTTTTTTTCTTGCTGCTAGGTTAGTTATTTCTTTCTTGCTGCTAGGTTAGTTGTCTGATGCTGCTAGGTTAGTTGTATTTTGTGGCTAGGTTATTTCTTTCTTGCTACTAGGTTTAGTTATTTCTTTCTTGCTGATAGGTTAGTTGTCTGATGCTGCTAGGTTACTTGTATTTTATTTTCTTTCTTGTTGCTAGGTTAGTTGTCTTTTGTTGCTAGGTTTTTTTTTTAAGAAAAAAAATTTGCAACCCATAGGATTTGAACCTGGTACCTCATTGAAGCAGGACAAGCAATGCAACCACTACACCACTTAAGGTTGAGTGTCTTTTGTTGCTAGGTTATTTCTTTTAATGCAACGGGTCAACGCCGGAAGTCAACGATTTTCATCGGAAGTCTACGCCGAAAGTCAACGGTCAACGCCGGAGTCAACGGTCAACGCCGGAGTCAACTAATAATTATTTTATTATTTAATTAATGTATATATTAATTGATTTTGATCTAGATAAAATGAGTGGCTAAGATTGAGCCTCACGTACTCATTTTAAGGAGTGGTCTCGTTGGATCCGTCCCCTATATATATATATATATATATATATATAGGGTTGTGTTCAAGTGAGAAAGGAGCTTAGTGAAAGAAATAAGAATACATCGTGACCATTGGATCGAATAATCTAACTGCTAAAAAAAATTCACATGTTGATACTCATTAAGGGTAATATGGATATTTTATACATCCCCATTAACTAAAACTAATACTCTCAGTGGGCCCCACGTCATAACCCAACAACCCAAATTACAACAGTGGTCCCACCTCCTAAATCAACCACAGCGTATGTGCACTCTCTCTCATCCCGTCAATCCAATTCCCGTCACTGCCGCCGGCGAACAGCAGCCGCCACCTCCGAGAGCCCAAACGGTTGTCCATCAGCACCGCACCACCAATCGCCGCCGCTCTCGACGGAGCCGCCACCGCCAGCCTGCAGCTTCTTCTCCACCTCGACGGGGACAAATACTGTAACACCCCGCTCATCAGAGTAATTTTTTCGCAACTTTTACTTCGAAAATACTTATAAATCTTTCGAAATCTTTTGCGACTAACTCGGGATGCTACTCAAACTTAACTTCTTGAAAATCTATTTATCTTTAAACTTTTGTCCAATACTTCTTTAAACATAAATAAAAACAGATTTCCTTTAAACTTGCATTTAAAATACCATATTCATACTTCTCTAAATGATAAAACTTGAAATCTGAAATTTATTAAAATGCAAGTTCAAGTCTTAATATGCGTAGCGGAAATACTTAAAAACGTGGTTTATTATACAGACATATCAAATACTTAATGAATGTCCACTTGAAATAAGTGCACGACCACCACCACCACTGTTCAGCTCACACCTCCGTCCCTACCCTGTTACCTGAAAAACACAATGGGGTGAGTATTGATCCTCTTGTACCCCGTATAACACCCACACTAAAGTAAACAGCAATAATAATACGATATCATGATCTTTGGTATATATCTGGACTGGAAATTTGTTCCAGTAACTTAAACTGAATCTGGTCGATATCTAATCGGATACTTGTGCACAATCTGATGGATATTTCTAAGGCAACTAATGGCATCCATCAGAACTTAGGAGGTACTTGTAAGGCAACTTGTGGCCTTCTTCCCAAGCGTAAGAACTTAAACTTTATACATACCTCGAACATGATACCAATATTATACTCAATGTAATACCCAGTCTGGGTCCCCACCTTTCTTCTTTTGAAAACTTTTGAAAAATGTAAGTGTTGCTCTTGGGTAGCTATATCTGCAAGCTACATAAAAATATAAACAAATATACTAAGTACTATGCTCGTATACTCAATAAGATTTAACTCTTACTTATCCGAATCTTATAGAAATTCATTAAACTTGTTTTTTCTCAAGTTTATACTTAACTTCTCTTTTTAATTTTTTCTTAAGGTCAATTACTTAACCTTATAAATCATGTCTTCATAAACATCAATATGGTATTTTACTTAGCATGTCATAACTCAAATGTGAAAATAACTATATTTCACATTCTACTTGATTGAGTATTTAAACTTAAACATGCTTACTTTTACCAACATAATCAACATGATTTATAACTTATCTTAATTTAACTTGATCAAATACTTAATTCATCATACATCATATCTCCCAATTTTTAGATATTGGCTTATACTAAATTTTCACTTAATTAACTTGAAAGTGAAAATAATCTCAAGGCATAATCATCTTTTACTCATAACATTTAATCATGATGTTAACATGTCATACTTAATACAATCTTTATAAAGTTGTATACTCAACATATTATAACAAAACATCATCAAATTACTCATAACGTATATGAGAATTATTCATTGATCATCTCATTTTAACAACTTAAACATTTCATGAATATTCTTTCATATATACTTATCTTTACATATATGCTTTCTTATATTCATAACTTATTCATTTCTCATCTTTAAATTATGAAACTTAACAGTCATAATATCAACTTATAATTAGACATGTCATCAAAATTTCATAATTTTATCATTCATATATCTCAACTTATTCAAGTTTAATGTTGCTGCTGGAAACAAGTACATAAAATTCAGCTTGCATGATAAACTTTAAAAATTCATATCTTGAGTTATACTAAACTAAATGACTTGATTCTTGATCCTATGTACTCCTCTTTTACACAAGAAATAACCATAGGAAGAATAGATTTTCAGATTTTTCATAGCTAGGTAAAAATCTCATCATAACTGAACACATATGACATTTATATGAGCTGGAAATAACTTATTTTCTAGCATGCTTATATTCATATAAAACTTTAATATCTAAGTCATATAAAAACATTATTAAACACTTAATATCATCTAATAAACATGTTAACTCATTATCAAAACATGAACATAAGCATGTAACTTTAAGATAAATAAATTACCTCCTTCTTGCTAGAATCGTAACTTAATTCTTCACTTCTAAATTCTTCACTTCTTCACTATTTCTATTACTTATCTCTCTTATACTCATATATATCTTTTGGTACTTTTCTTTGGTGTGAGAACTCTGATTTTTAGGCCTCTATTTATAGGCACAATTTGGCAAGACATCATAATGGAGTGAAGAAATGAACAAAATAAACAATTTAAACTTATAAACTTAATTAATCATAAACTATTTTATGATTAACTTGTATTCTTATCCAAACATAATTAATCATCAAAAATGGCCTCTAGTTATAGCCATGAATGAGCTTTTTGGTAGATAAAACTTAGTCCACCAAGTTAAATAAAATTCTCATCAATTGTTAAAAAAAATGCTAACTTAAAGACTTAACAAAACTTTGTTGTGATTTTCTCATCTCATTCTCACCAATTGATGACCAAAATTTCGTGCTTAATGTGATGGAATTGATTCCATATATTGTTGAAAAAATGTCCCCATTCATCATATAAAAATCTTTAGGAAAAAAAATAATAAAAATAATAAAAATCATCCTTTTTATTACTTATGCATTTTCTTTCAAAATGGCTGACTTTTAAAACTCTTTTAATCAAAAGTAATGCTCATATATGGTCTTGGATCATGCTAATAAAAACAAGAATAATAAAATTTACGGAACTCAATTCGGACTTAAAACGAACGTTTACCGTAAAACTGAAAATTCTAAAATTTAAATCTTTATCACATTTTTTTTTTCAATTTAATGAACATATTGCTTCTTAGGATCTAATATAATTATCTTGAAATATTCTACATTTACGGAATCACATTCAGACTTAAACCGAACGATTACCGTAAAATCGAAAATTCTAAAAATTTCAATTTCTATTAAAATAATTTAAAAAGACTATAATGTCTAAATAAATTTTCTCACTTATTTGAACATTTATCACTTAAATGTTCATGGATACTTAACCTTAGTTCAAGACTTAACTTGTATTAACTTATGCTAAAACTCAATATTATGATCTTATCTTGATGACTTAGACACTTAGAAAAATTCTAAGTATTTAGTACTAAGGCTCGGTTATTTCTTAATTAAGTTCAACTCATGACCGAACATACTTGGTTCAGTTCACTACTTATCTTAAACGACTAATCAAAATATACTCAATTTCGATTATTCGTCATCTTATATTAATTAATTCCGTCTTATAAATCCATTTATAAAAATAAACAGACCGAAATTAATTAATTACTGAACTGGCTCGATTACTGAATAATATTGAACCGAGAATACTTTCGACTTAAAGTCGAATTTTTAACTGAATAACTTAATAACTGGCTCGAAACTAGGAACGAGCATTAATAAAAGTAATTAGTTCATACTTAGAATAATTACTTTTATTAATTACTGAATGGGATATTACAAATACACACCACACACACATCTCGGCCTCCGCCTAACAACGCCGCCCACCGTCGCCACCACCACCGCAGCACAAACTCCGGCCGACTCTCCAATCAACGTCGCACTCCACCCGCTATCTCCAGTCGGCGGTGTTCCCTGAAATAAGTCTCGCCGCCGGAAAATTCGAAACTTTCTCCTCCTGCAATTTTAGTCTCTGTCATCGTCCGAAACCCGATCTTCCTCAACGTCCATCTCCGACGTCGTCTGAAAACACACACGTCGAAAATTCAACAGCCGCCGGCTCCACAGATCTCAGCCTCCGCCTCCCGCCCACGGCTTGCGATTCGTCACCACCTATTCCTCGCCGGAAGAATCTAAACGACACGTCTGTAGCGGAGCTGGAATGGTGAAGACTGAAGAGCAGCGATTTTTCTTTTAGGAAGAAGAGCAGCAATTTGAGCTTAAATTGTGGGGCACAAATTTGTGAATTAGATAAGATTGAAGGGTTTAATTGCAAATGCAGATAATTTGTTTATATTTCAATTTGAACCTTGGGCCAAATCTGTAATTTATAATAAATACATACAAAATTATTTTTTTATATATAAAGTATATATATTATTTATTGTAAATCAAAAGATAACATAAAAAATATTAAAATACAATATATAATTTTTTAACATAAATAATAAATAAATTTGATTATTTAGGTACATAAACAATAATTGCACTGCACGTTAGTGATTGTCGGAATGCACAACAGTGTTAGACCAAATACACATTTATGATATGATAATGCACATTAGTGAATAGCATGTTGTACATTAGTATTATTAATGTGCACAATATTATTAATCAGTTTGCACATTAGTGAATATCAGGTTGCACTATAACTGCACATTAATGTATTCAAAATTATTTTGTTTAAAAAATATTCTTATTTATTTTCAACAGATAATATTATAAAAATATTAAATAAAAGTTCAAAATTATGAAATATATCATCATTACATGCGTTATATAATAAGTGTAAAATAATGTTAATTAAAATGCACATTATTAAAGTTTCCTAAAATTGAAATGCACATACAAAATACCCGTTCAATAGAATGCACACGAATGTTATACTAGATGCACATTTGTGTACCCGTGCTTGCACTTTATTGATTTTGGTATTTCATATATTATATTTTTCTCAACAAAAAATAATATAAAAATAATAAATAATATTATTAACATATTAAATATAAATTTAATATAAAAAACAAATTATTCCAATTGTTTAAGATAATTCAATTAACTGAATCGAGTAAACCAATTAATTATGTTCAGTTTCAATTTGATTTATAACAAAAGTTCGGTCTGTTCAATCGGCACAATATAGACCGACACTCTGCACCGTAGTGTTGGACGAATTGCACATTAATAACTGATAGATTGCACATACATTTCGTTTACATATATACCATTTTTTAATAAAAAAGTAACATATAATATTAAATAAAAAATATTAAAGACTAAACACACATTTAGAATAAAATAATATATTTTGTTTCGATTATTTTGGTTATTTATGTTAACCAACAAATTAAGCCGATTACGTCAAAACTTTCAATTCGATTTTTTTTGTTTTGATTATTTCTTTTTATTTTTAGTTTTAAAATGCATATCTATAGACAAATATTGCGGAAATCAATTATCGAGAAAAAATGATGTATTTATCAATTTTTTAATAATTTCATATATATATGACAGTATTTTTTAAAGTGCACATCTATACACAATATTGTGCATCTAATATATCATTATTGTGCATAAATTAATCTTTATTAAATTATAAATTGCCATTAACTAATAAAATATGCATATATTAAAAGTTCAAAAAATTGTAAAATACCCCCCTAAATAGATCTAATTTCCCAAAAAGGCACCCCAAAACAATGAAGCGCGACTCATCCCGCCCAATCTCAGCCCCAATTTCACCGCCACCGTCAATCAGCCGTCGGCGTCACCGTCATCCCGCCCCAACCGCCGCCATACAACCCGTGACGTGAACCACGATTGAGCCTGAGCCTCCACCTCGTAAGGCTTCTCGCCGGAGCCTCCTGCGGAGAAGGAGACGGGAGTAGCTATAGTGGAGGTCGGATTTTCAGATGCGGCGGAGCGCCGCCCAGTCAGATTCGAAGCGGCGGCCGAAGGGCGACACCGGAGACCGCAACCACGATGAAGACCAGGACGGCGACACGGCGGAGGCACGCTCTGATGCACGGCAGAGGCACACTCCGATGCACGACAGAGGCACGCTCCGATGCACGGCAGAGGCACAACCGGAGTAATCTCCTGAATCGCGGCAGTCCCTGGCGGGTGGCGGAGGAACGGCGGAGACGCGTCGGAGGTACAGTTGAAGCCGGCGGAAGCACGACGGCAGTACCTGGCGGCCTGGTCTTCTGTGTGTGTGTGTGTGTGCGTGTGCTGAGTGTGTGCGTGTGTGCGTGTGTGAGTTTGTGTGTGTGTGGGGGGTATAAACATTAGGGTTGGTATGTTAGTGTGTAATGACTGATTTGCCCTTATTGAGTAGTCAATATGCACATTTGACCACAATGTGTATGTTAATTTACTATATTGCCATTAATGATTGACCAAATTTTGACTTGATCATGACCATTGATATGATATATCTAATGATCCAGATTTATTCTTATTTCTTTCACTATCTTTCTTTCTCATTTGAACCAATTTCTATATATATATATATATAAGGGATCATATGAGAATGATAGATAGTGAAAGAAATGAGAATAAATCTGGACCATGAGATTAATCATATTAATGATTGTGATGAAGTCAAACTATGGTCAATCATTAATGGCAGTCTGGTAATTATTTGATCATATTGTGAATATGTACATTTGACCAATAATTAGACATTTAGTTCAAAACCAACATTCCAATGAGACCCACCACTACACACATTAATATCAACATATGATAAATTGGAACCACCCCACCTACCCCTACCATCATCTTCTTCCTCTCTCTCTCTCTCTCTCTCTCACACACACACACATACGCAGACACAACACACACACAAAACTTCACGCGATGCACAAACACAAACTCGACGGAGCAGCCGCCGGATGTCGACCACGCCGTCGGACGCCAACCGAGCAGCCACAAGCATCGCCATTCACGTCGCAGCTGCCACCAACCTGTTGTCGTCGACGTGGAGACCTCTTGCCGCAAGCATCGCCATTCACTTTATCGCCCCGTCCCCTGGCTGTAAAAGCTATGTCGCCCGTCCATCAAAGCACCGCCAGCTCAAGCGTTGCCGGTCACATGTCGTCGGCAACATCATCCACGCATTCGCCACAGCCTGCCACCATCGTCACCTACTAGCCAGACGCCCGTCAACTACCCCGCCACCACCGTCGGAGCTTGTCGTCGACACCAGATCCGGCCCACATCTCGGAGAAATGCCGCTTCCTCGGGACCGCAAAATCACTCTATGAACTCTACTTGACAAGCGTACCTTCACGGCGGCGGCCTCCATGTCATCGGGGGAGACCGACAGGAGAGAAGAAGACGGCGGCGCCGCCGTCCAGAAGAGACGGTCGGGATGTGCAGTTTTCAGATTTGGAATTTTTTAGTTGGGTTCTCAGATTTGGATTTTTTGAGATGGGTTCTGTAGTTGGAAATTAGATTTAGATTTGGATACTTTGATTTGGGTTCTATTATTGGAAATTAGACCTATATGGAAGATCTATTTGCAATTCTTTAAATTTGATATGTTGTTGCATTTGAATTGGTAAACATGATGAATATTTGCACAATATAACATTATGTAAAATGCACAATAGTTTATTGTTTATATTATAAATAACTATATATATATGTCAAACGCGCACAAAATGCACAATGTATGTTCTGTTGAGCCCTACGACACAATATAACCTAAAATAACCAAGCCAAAATTGTGAGGAAAAAGAAAATAAAACCATTTTCTTTTTCCCAATTTCATTCGCTGTGGTGCATTCTGTTAGTCATTAATGTGCAATTCGTCTAACACTATTTTGCGATTATAACATATTGATTAAATCATACATTTTTTTTAATAATTTGACTCGAATCATACTAAAACTAAATCAAAATAATCAATTTATTTGTGCAATTAACTGAATTAACTTTAATAATTGTAATAGTTTATTATTTATATTATAAAGATAATTAGTATTTTTAATATATTTACTTAATATTTTATATTATACTTGGATGATAAAAAATATTATATACATATATAATTATATAATTTTGTCGGTTTGGTTATTTAAGGTATTTTATAAAATAAAGACGACATCGAACCAAATCGAATTTTTTAAAATTAAAAATAGATAATCGAACAGAAATATAAAACTTCGAAATGAAAGTTTTATATCGGTCGGTTGTTCACTTTTTAATATAAAAATTATGTTTAATATGTTAATATTCTTATTTATTATTTTTATATTATTTTTGGTTGAAAACAATTTGTGGTAAGTTGGTTTCGATCTCTTTTGTACAATATGATAGTCATGATAATGTGTAGCGCGTTGTTCTGTAAAGTGCAACGTGTTGATGCATAAAGTGAACTAGTGTAATTTTAGTACGTTACCATGCTTGTGTTTTGTATGGATAACTGATGTGATTGATGTTTAAAGTATTACGTACATCCGTTTTTATGATTTATGTTGTGTAGATTTTGGCAGGAGACGTTAACTGTGGATCGTGGTGATAAAGTGCAACGTATTGTTTTATAACGTACAACTGATTTATTATATTTACTCAGTCAGTTAACCGAATTAGTCATAATAACCAAAATAAAAATATTATTATTATTATAAAAACATGTTCATCTTTAACATTTTTATTCATTAAATATATATATATTGTTGAAAAGTAATAAATATGTGTATATTTTATAAAAAAAACAAATCAATCTTTTTATTTAGTTTGTCCAGTTCGGGATTTCGATTTTCAGTCAAACCTTTTAGTTTGTATATTATTATTGCATAGTGTGTAGTGAAGGGATGAGGGACTTTATTTGAGAATTGGACAAGTGTCAAGGGCTTATGTGCAAATTAAGAAAATAGAACTATAATGCAATTTAGTTCTTAGATTAAACTTGTAATTTATTAAAATTTAGTTATGCACAATACTGATAAATAAATTGCACAATACTTACACGAAATTATTAGAAACTCAATAAAGCCACAATTTTGTTAAGTAAATGTTTAAAAAATAAAGTCGACAATTTCAGTTATTCCAGTTATTTAAAAATATTTGTTTAAAAATAACATTCAGTCGGTTCGATTATTTCAGTTATTAAAAAAAACCACCCTTAAAAATAGACAATTGAATCGAAATATAAATTTCCAATCCAAAATTTTTTATTTAGTCGGTGTCGATCGCTATTTTAAAATCTGATAGTCATTAATGTGCAAGTCGTCTAAATTTATTGTGCACTTGCAATACATAAAGATATATAAATTAATAATAATAATAATAATAATAATAATAATAATAATACGTATATTTCTGCGTGAAACAGTTCTCGGTCTAGCTTTTGTCATGTTCTATCATCTCATAAATTATTATTATTATTATTATTATTATTATTAATGAAGTTCGGACGATAGATGACATCGAACAGAAACAATCGATTTTCTAACAAAAAAAAAATATAATCGAACCAAAAATTTTAGTTCGGTCGGTTTCATTCGATTTTGTGCAATCTGATAGTCATTAATGTGCATTTCATCTAGCACTATTGTGCACTCATGGTGCTGGAATTTTTAATGATTTGTTATAAAACAATCTAAAATCGAAACGAAATATTATGTTTATTAGATCGGTTAACCAACTATGTCATTAATTGAAATAAGTCACTATTTATAATGTAAAAAATATTTTTAATATTTTTAATTTTTATATTTAATATTATATACTATTTATGGTTTAAAAGGCATATAAAATGCAGAAATCGATAAGTTGCATTCCACGAACACAAATGTGCAATTCGTCTAACATAAATGTGCAGTCTAATAAATGTGCGTCTATTGGGCGTGTATTTTTGTATGTGCGTTTCACTTTTAGAAAATTGTAATAACGTTTATTTCAATCAGCATTATTTTGCATATAATCAAAATATATTTAATATTTACAATTTTATTGAACATTTTATATCACCTATAAAATATAAAAATAATAATTTAGCTTTGTAAATAAAGCCGAATCTGGACCAAAATAACTAAAATTTTAATATATATGTGTGAAAAATGCACAGTAGCATAACAATGTTTTTTTTTTTCTTTTGTCACGCCATGTCATTGTGCGGATTGCACTACTATGCTAATGTGCGTTCTCGAACTCGTTAATGTGCATCTATTTTAACACTATTGTGCAATACGTCAGACACGACTGTGCATCACGATTAATATTATTGTGCATTCTCTTTATAACACGGGTTTTCTAATGTGCAAATCCAAATTTAAACCGAATCGAAATAATTCTTTTGTTCGATTGGTTAATACAATTAACCTAAATAAATAAAATTTTTATTCGTTATATTATAAGAATATATTTAATATTTTTGTTTAATGTTAAAAATAGATAATATATATATGCATAAAAATATTAAAAAAATAATATTTTTTTATAAATTACAGATTTGACCTATGGACTAAATTGGCATTAATCAAATTTATTGAAATTATAATCAGACCCCTCCAATTTATCTAATTCTCAAACAGAAAGCATTCAAGTTGCAGTATCATAGGCTCGGTTCTTGTCGCTGGCCGATCTCGACGGCCGCTGTCGACTGAACCACCGCAGAATTGTAAGCTCACGTTCGTGCAACTGCAAACGAGGGTCGAGATGTGGAGGGGGGCGGCAGGAGGTGGGAGAGGGAGCTGAAAACGACGGCGGCGGTTGGAGTTGTTGGGGAGGCGGTGGCTGAGACTGACGAAGCGGCGGTTGTGGTGGGCAGAGTTTTCTGTTCGTGTAACTGCAAATTAGACGGGCGGCAGGAGGTGGGAGAGAGAGCTTAAAAGAGGGCGGTGGTCGGAGGTATTGGGGAGGCATTGGCGAAGACTGACGGAGCGGCGGTTATGGTGGGCGGAGCTTTCGTTCATGTAACTGAAATTAGGGCGGGGCGGTAAGAGGTGGGAGAGGGAGCTGGAAACAATGGCGGCGGTCGGAGGTATCAGGTAGGTGGTGGCGGAGACTGACGGAGCAGCGCCTGTGGTGGGCGGAGCTTCCATTGTGTAACTGCAATTAGGGAGGGGCGGCAGGAGGTGGGAGAGGGAGCTGGAAACGAGGGTGGCGGCCGGAGGTGTCGGGGAGGCGGGCAGAGCTTCCGTTCGTGAAACTGCAATTTGGGCATGGTCCGTTTGTGGGGTGATAATTGTGTGTGTGAGATAGAGAAAGTGTAAATGAGAGAGACAGAGATGAGGTGTGAGCTGCCTACGTGTGAGATGATGTGTGGTGGGTCCCATTGTTTGATGTGTGGAAATTTACTACATTACATTTATTGAAGGTATAAATTTGGCTTTTTTTTAGCCGTTGGATCATACGATCCGATAGCTATGATGTATTCTTATTTCTTTCATTGAGCAACCTATTTTGATCGAAGGATTTTCTTTATTTATAAATAATGGCTTTGGGATTTTTGTACAAAAATGTATTAGAAAGAGAGAGAGAGAGAGAGAGAGAGAGAGAGAGAGAGAGAGAGAGATGTCCCATCGAGGTCAATATGCAATTATCATAATCTTTCTCAAGACTTTTTACCCGATCCGTCCGTTTTTTCCTCGGACGGCGTCGACCATCTTCTTATTCATAGGCACGGTTTAAGGTCGAGCTCCGGCGCTTATTTCTCTCGTTCACTTGTGCTCCAACATCTTTCACATTCCAAGGTACTTTCACCTCCTCCCTAACACTTGCATTTGACACTAATGCTCTTGTTTGGAGTTATACGGACTAATTTGGGCCATAAACCCTTGTATATCGTGATGAAGTTGAACTTTCTCCAAATATCAATTTCTTGAAAATCTTTCAAAAATTCAGTTCGTGCATCTACTTTATACTGTCTCGGGGAAAACATATCCGAGTTTCAGTGCAAAAATGCAGAAAATCCTTTCGTCTCTTTTCCAGATCTCTCTTTTCTCCACATTCTAGTTGGAACTATTTGATTTCCTTCAATCCGTACTAGTTATTTCTCTCTTATACATGGTCGGGTTTCTCAACTAAAAATCAATTATCTATACCGCAAACAAGAGAAAGCGATTTCAGATCGGAAAATCCGGCAAGGTCATGCTCTAGTGTCCCTACTTGAGCCGTTAGGGTTGGTGCTGGGGCAAATAATGATGCAAACGGAGTGGGAATGGATTTTGGGCAAGGTTTGGACTGGGCTGGTTATGGTTGAAAGAGGAGAAAATGGAGGAATTTGGGAATGGTGGATATTTTTGATATTTGTGGGTTGTGACGCACATGGTTTGTTGTGGTTAAGTGTTATTGTCGGACATGATACTTCGATTGGAAGATTAGGTTTAATTCCGTTTGGTTTTCGATTGAAGGTGGAAAACATGGGATAAAGATTGGATTTTGGGTTTATGTTGGTGTGTTTTTTCGGTGGGTTTGGTTTTATGGACCATTTTTTGGCAACTGTGGTAAGTTGCCTTTGGAACCACAAAGGACGTAAGAAGAGAAATAAGATCATTTTGAGTTTTATCACTTATGAATTTAACTGGTTGTTCTCTATGTTGTGTGTATTTTCTTTTTCCTTGTAATTTTGTTTAGTTATGTTCTCTTGTTTTCTCGTCCCCAAGGGTTTGCATCCTGTGATTCTTGATGATTAATTTATTTTTCTCATATGTGTAGACATGATTTTTTTTTTTCAAAACGTTAGGCATTTCATTCGTAAACAAAGGTACAAAAATAATTAGCAAACAAGAAAAAATCATTCGAGAGTGTTCAAAAAACCTTGCAAGAGGTCTAGACACCAAACAACAATCCCAACAACAATAAGCACAGATCCTAGACAACAATTCCAAACAAATGAAAGATCAGATAAAGGGCAGACAAGCCGAAGTCCCTTCGCTGCACATTAACCAGCTATAAACTAATGCAAATAGAGCTAACTAATAATGAACAAAGAAAAAAGAACACTACTGAACCAACTAAGGACCTAGTGCTTCCATTTCCTTCATTGATACTCAGCCATAAGCTTGCAGTTCTTGAATTCCAACCATTTACTATGAGCAGCTCCAAGTTGTACTCTTTCTGGCAGCCAAACTTCCTCAAACTTCCAAAGATTCTGGGCTTTCCAAAGCCACCATAGTATATAAGTAGTCAGCTCAATTCTGGTCTCTGAGATCTCTTTTTTGTCCTCAGAACAAACATTGCTCCACCAAAGTCTAAAGGATTCATAGTAAGTGGCTGCATTCCATTGAACAGGGGCTAAAGCCAAACTCTTTTGGCTCTATCATAGTGCAGCAGAATAAGCTCAATAGATTTCTTCTCTTCACCACAAGCACAACATCTAGGATCAACCTCAAGCCCCCTTCTTTTCAGATTAGGCAAACAGGAAGAGAGTTATTATAACATTTCCAGATGAAATGTTTAAGCTTATGTTTAACTTTGATAATCCAGCTCCTATTTCTGATCTTCTTGTCTCTTTGAGCAGTGTCACTGCCCTCAGCCATATCTAATCTCTCAGTTTATTCAACACCAAGTGAAAATAAGACCTTGCAACAGAAAACTGACCTTCTACATCTAACCTCCACATCCATTTATCAGCCATAGTATGGTTCAGAGATGTCATGTTTAGGATTGCTTCAACATCTGATGGATTAAAACATTCAAGTAGCAAGTTTCTGTTCCAAGACCTCCTATCTTCTTGAATAAGTTCTTTAACCAGAGTTACTCTGCTCATGCCTACTTCATTTCTAACAGGAAGTCCCCCTGTTGTGCCTGAAATCCATGGATCATGCCAAATACTGATAAATCTGCCTTGTCTCACCTCCACCCTAAAACAATCCTTGAATTTATCCTTCACCACAATCCAATTACTCCAAAGCCAAGAGACATTATATGGTTTCTTGGCTTGCAAGATGGAGCAATCATGAAATTATTTACCTTTTAGCACTTTGGTCATGAGAAGATTTGGATGTGTAGCCACTCTTCATATTTGTTTGAGAATGAGAGATTCATTGAACAACTCCACTTCCCTAAATCCCAGACCACCAACATCTTTAGGTAAAGTCAGCAAAGACCATTTCTTCCAATGAATTCCCTTCAGCAAATCCCCCTCACCCCATCAGAAACAAGCTGATAATCTAGCTATCTCTTGACAAACACCCTTTGGGAGGCAGAAACAGGACATTGAGAACACTGGAAGTGATCCAATGACAACTTTCACTAATATCTCTTTGCCAGCATTTGAAAGGAATTGATTTTTCCAGCTCACCAGTTTATCTCTTACTGCCTTCAGAATGTAGTCAAAGGATTCTTTTTTAGATCTACAATTACCTAATGGTAAGCCTAGGTATCTGGTAGATCTATGAGGCTGAATATCTCCCAACATGTGACAAATGATAGCTTTTTGAGCAGATTGACAATTTCTGCTAAAGAAGATGGAAGATTTCCTCATATTTACCTTTTAACCAGTGAATTTGTAATACTTCAGCAGCAGAGACATAAGGACTGAGGCATGAGTTTCATTTGCTTCACACATGATTAAGGTGTCATCTACAAACATCAAGTGAGAAACAGCAGGACTATGCTTTGCTATTTTCAGCCCCATAAAAGATCCCTTTCTCTCCTCATTTTTGATAAGTCTAGAAAATACCTCAGAAATAATAATGAAAATATATGGTGTAATGGGATCACCTTGCATGATGCCCATAGATGCTGAGATGTAACCTTTCATATCCCCATATATGTTGAAAGAGAAAAAAGTGGAGGAGATGCAGGCTTAAATCCAGTTGACAAATGTAGGGTGAACACCCATTTTAAGCATTACTTTCTTGACACTTTCCCACTCAATGCGGTCAAAGGCCTTTTCCATGCCCAGCTTCAGAAGCATGTAGCATTTCTTCCTGAGGTGTGTCTGTTGAGGAAGTGGACACTTTCTTGGGCAATGACAACATTATCTAGCAGCTGCCTTCCTGGGATGAAGGTAGCCTGATTCTCACTGATGCAGGAAGAGAGGCAGGGTTTTATTCTCAGAGACAATATCTTGGCAATAACTCTGTAGGCCACTGCACACAAACTGATGGGCCTGTAATGCTTCAAAGTTGCAGGATTCAGACACTTTGGAATTAGTGAGATGCCAGTGTGGTTCTAGCTCCTGAGGAGCTTACCAGACTCAAAGAAGCTAAAGATGGCTTTACAAAAGTCATCACAGATCACAGTCCAAACTTTTTAAAAAAATAGTGGGCTCTTACCATCTTGTCCAGGTGCTTTACCTGGATCAAAGCTGAAAAGTGCTTCTTTAATTTCCTCCTTTGTGATTGGGGCAGTGAGTGCAATATTCATGTCAGCAGTTATATTCTGAGGGATGAGCTGTATTAGTTCATCATCACCTGATGAACCTTCAGAACTAAACAGTTGCTCATAGAATCTGCAGATACGGAGTTGAATGTCTTCTTCATTGGAGTACACATGATTCTGATCATCCATCAAGTTAAAGATTTCATTCACCTTTCTTCTTTGCATTGTAATGGCATGAAAGTACTTGGTGTTGGAATCTCCTTCCTTGAGCCATTGGGATCTAGCTTTTTGAGCCCAAAATGTCTCTTCAGCTCTAGTAATTTTGTTTAGCTCTCCAAGCAACCTTTGCCACTCTGCCCAATCTCTGTGATTTCCCAACGTACTCATCTCTCCTAGTCTTTGAGTGATAAGCTGTTTCTCTATGATCTGCTCCCTTCTAAAAGTAGAACTCCATTTCAATAAAGCCATTCTGGTAGCTTTGAGCTTTTCATAGAATTGAAACATTGGAGTGCCTTGAATGCCCTCCCTTTTCAGCCAACTTTTGTCAAAATAGAATCTTCTTCCTTTAACTCTGCTGTTTTGGGGGTTGTCAGATAGTAGCAGGAGCCTATGGTCAGAGGCACTCTTAAAAAAGTTCTCCACCATTGTATGTTGGTTATCTTCAAGCCAATCAAAGGAGGCAAAGATTTTATCTATCTTTTCCTCAATAAATCCTTCAGCTTCCCCGTCGTTGCCCCATGTAAATCTGTGGCCAATTTGGTGAAGCTCCTGCATACCCATTCTAGAAATAAAAGCATTAAAATCAATGAATTCTCTCTCAGCCTTTCTTCTACCCCCACTCTTCTCACTATGATCACAAATCTCATTCCAATCCCCCATCTACTGCTAGCATTTTCAAGAAATTGCCATTTCAAACATCTCTCCCTCTTACATGTGCTAGCATACATGAAAATCACCCACACATCCCCATCACCCCCAGGGTCACCAATTTGCAATTGAATACAAAAAGAGTTACTCAAAATCTGCTTAATAGCAACATCCCTATTCCATAAAACAAGCAGCCCCCCACTGAGACCTTGAGGTTCTACTGCAAACCATCTATCCCTAAAACCTATTTTATTACAGACTGATTTAATAAAATTATTTGGTTTTTTTTGTTTCTGAGAGGAAAACAAAATCTGGGTGGTGGAGCCTTGAGGCCTCCTTTAGTTGTGAAATTGCATAGGGACCACCCAACCCTCTACAATCCAGTGAAGCACCCAACTCACCACAAATAAATAACAAAAATATCAACCATCATGTCTTTGTCCCCAAAATAAAACATCTCAAGAATTTAACTAAATATAATTAACCCAAGCCATTTAAACTAGCACAATAAATTCAAACTGACTCTCATGTCATCATCGCAAAATTCCACGTACATGCAATCTTATGCTCATAATCTAAGAACTCAAACTCTAAGGGGGCAAAAATATAATCACATGATAAACATGAATGCTCACCAAGAAACCACCTCCCCAAACTTAGAGCTTACATATATCATCGACACTATAACAACACAAAAGAACAAAAACAAAGGTAAAAGAAACGAGTTTACCTTAGTCAATGCAGAGGAAGGTCGCCGAACCATGCACACCATTGGGTTGCCTCCCAACAAGCGCCTCTTTTTATTGTCGTTGGCCCGACTTATTGCTTTCTTTTCTCAAAAGGTCCATGGCGGCTTTCGAGGTGGCCTCAAGGGAGGCATCAATCTCACCACGCCATGTTTGGCGGCATCTTCTATCCTCGGTGTTGGGTGCTTCACTGGATCTTTCCTCCATGACGCTAATTTCTCATGGATATGCAGTAGCCCGCGCTCAATCATGGCAACCATCTCATCAAATTCCCATTTGCGCCTTACGTTTGTCTCGATCGTCTCAGAAGGAGGTATATGAAGGCCCCAAGACATGCTTCAGTGCATCCTTGCTCAACACCCACTTCATATTAGAATACATAGGACACAGTTCAGATTCTATCGGCACAAGAACGGGAAGAACGGTACGCTTTTTGGCTACAGCACCACGAGTATGGGGTACCCCCGTATTCTGCTGCTCAGCCCCATTTTCTGCAGCTTGGTTCTCTTTTTCGCTCTCATTCTTCTCGATATTCGTAATTTTCTCATTCTCTGGCTCGTGTGTGCTCTCTTCAAGTTCCTCGAGGTCCTCGTTGTACGAATGGATGACGCTCGAACTCATTGGACTCGTTTCGAGCCGACACACTAGTTGATCCATCTGTTCCACCAATTGGCTCATTTGCCCTTGTAAATTCCTTATGCGCACTCTTTGGTTCATGATGCTCGCCTCTTGGGATGCTCGCCTCAACACCTTGCTGAAAGTTAAGGGTGTGAGCCATCAACTCCTTCATCATATCCTCAAGCGATGGACCAGGATCTCTCTCAACTAATGGTTCGCAGGACTCTTGTCGAAATTTCAACGTGTGAGCCTCTAGTGCCTTCACCATATCCTCTAGCGATGGGCTGGGATCTCGTGCAATTGGTGGCTCGGAGTACCTATGGAAAGAGTTCGAGTGCTCTCTCAAGCCGTACTCGTTCTCCTCGGGATATATGTAGTCTTGCTCGTATCTTCGCCAACCACTAGGTCCTCTTACATCTCGATCTCCAATCCACAGGCCTTGTATCTCCCTCTCATACTGGTAAGGTGAACGGTGGGTATAAAAGTCGTGATAATAGGCTGCCATCTCGAAAAGTTGCTCAAAGCTCGCAAAAATCGCCCAAAAATTAGTCAATCACGCGAGTGTGGGGGCGAACTATTCTGTCCAGCAGAGTATGGAGGCACCCAGTANAGAAAAAAAAAAAAAACAAGAAAAAAGAAAGGGGTAAAAGATGATTAAAATAAAATCCTAAAACAAACTCAATTAGTACTAAAAAATCACAATTCTATAACGCCACTCCCCGGCAACGGGGCCAAAATTTGACCGTGCGTTGCAACGCGGCAAAATTATATTTATATTTTCCTTAACCAACTTCTATCAACTACTAGTAGTAGTGAGCAAGGGTCGAACCCACAGAGAGTGTGAAACAAATTGTGAATTTTCTTGTAATAATTGAAATTATAAAAAAAAAGCGATAAATGAAGGGTTTTGATTTAAGAGAAATATCTAGTCCACGATTCCGTCTACATCCTTGACTGACTCGTCTAATCAATTTTAGTATCAAATCTCGCTATCTCATGAAATTACTAGCCCTAGGTAACGACACGGTCTGTTACCCGAATTTTTCTTATTTTCAATTTAACCGCAAGACGCTCGACGATTAAACCTGACTTCTTGTACAGTCTAGAAAAACGATTTCAATATTTAATACAATTAGCCGCTTTTTATTAGTGAACTCAACCGCGTTCGTTCACTTAATTAGGCCGTGTTATCCCCGGTAGTAACCGTCTTCCGGTAGCTTCTTATGAATTAAACACAACAACAATTACGGATTGAAGGTCTAATTCAGCTATAGATATGAAAAGCCTAAGCTAGGTGATCAATCTAAATAAGACTCAGCACATCATGGTTAATTATTCAAAATAGCACAAACAATTTAAAAAAGATAACTCAATAATCAACCACGTAAATCGATCAAAACATCGTCAATCGTAGGGTTCGACTTTTCCGGAACTAGAAAGAAAATCTACTCTAACATAAGAAATAATAAAACAAGAGAATAGAATTATCCCCTTTCATGTACGGGTGCGGCCTCCCTCCGCGATTGGTGGAGTTCTCGTATCTATACTCTTTTTTTTTCCTCGCGTGGCAGCTAATTAAATATATATACTCTCCGCAAAATAAATCCTTACAGCCCTAGGTGTAATTCTCCACCCATCTTGGGCCCATTTATTTTAATGTACTGCAGAATTGGCCTTAATTGATCCAGTTTTCGGGCATCCCGATAAATGCTACTTGAACTCCAGTCCACAACTTGGTCATCCACAAAAATACTCTAATATCCTAAAAATAAAACATAAATATATCAAAGCACTAGAATCCATCTGAAGAAATAAATAAGTCGAAAAACATATAAGTGCGACAAAATTAAGCATATAAAAATACACTAATAAATATATAGAATACACACTTTTTTCGACCAATTAGGGCCACTCAAGACTGGCCACCCCCACCTCCAAAGAGCTATTTTTAAGTTTCTTGCTATCTCTCATGTCAGCTTCTGTACCTTGTTCTCAAGCTTCTTCAATCACAAGGCCTCTCTTCTTTCTTCTTGGTTGTACTTCCTTTTTCTCAATAATGCTTCTGAGGATTTTGCTATTTTGGTTTCCAGCAGCAGTTGATTTCCTAGTCCATCCCCTTCTTCTTTGAGTAGTGCTTGGCTCTTGATCACTCTGGTCATTCTGGTTAGAAGTATTCTGCTTAGGGATGACGTCCATCATTTCTGCTTCTGTGGCTAGCATTATAGTGGAGTTTGTGCCTTGGAGAAGGTTTATTTTCTCATTTGCAATGCATATTTTCTTTCCCTTGATAAGATTACTATCACCTGGCACTGCATTCTCAGCAACACTGATTTCTCTCCATATTCCTGATTTCACTCCACTGCCTGCTGATTTGAATCCTGTATCTCCCTCTTGAGGATTAGAGTTTGTTTCTTTGCCTGGAGTGTGATGATCATCTGAGTGACTCCCTGGTGTGGTGGCTGAACTTGATTTATATCCATAATGGCCATCAGTTGCCCTTAGCCAATCACCATATTGTCCCTCCTTTAGGCACCCCTTAGCAATATCATCATCTTTCTTATTGCAAGCTCGCTCCAAATGGCCAATTAGACCACAATAAAAACATGCATTCACTAGTTTCTTATACTTGAATATAGCTCTAATCAAAGTGTCATGGAGCTTGAGGCAAGCTACTCGGGGCAAAGGTTTGGTTACATCAACTACAATAAGCAATCGCAAGAAGCTCCCCTTTTGCCCCCCTGCTTTGATCACAGAGGCCGTTTTGACTCGCAAGAACACTTTCCCAACCTTTAGCCCCACTTCAGTACATAGCCAGTTGAGAGGAATATTACTTACTTGGATCCACATTTGCAGTTCTGAGAATCGTTGATGCTTTTCAGTCATCCCCTCCTCCCATTCTACTAAGATTAGATACTGGTTTTCAAGAACCCAGTTGGTCCCCTTCATTACTTTAGCCTTGTCGTCAATACTCCCAAACAGAAATTGAAAGAAATTTGTTTTCAGCTCACGAACCTCCATTTGATGTTGAAGTTGCCATATTGACCCCATAGTCCTCCTGATACCAATAAGGCTTGCCCTGCGATCACCTATGATTTTCCCGAACAAGCTCGATTTTGCACTCTGATGTACTGATTTTAATATCATCATCCTTGAGAGAAATTATCTTGTTTTTCGATTTAGAGAGTTCTATATTTTGCAATCGACACCCTAAATCATCGGGATCATGAAATGCACTCGATTCTCCAGAAACATCAAATTCCATATCTCGTACTCAACCCTAATTTTTGCAAGCGAAAAATAATGAGACAACTTTACCAACCCTCGATGGAATCAATCTCTTCCCCAAGAGAATCGAAGGCCTCCCCTCAAAGAGAATTCAAGCACCCCTTAAAGAGAATTTTTGCTCCCCTTAGAGAGAATTTTCCAAAAATCCAGATAATTTCAGTAGACTTACAAGGTATAATTTTTGTGTAGACACGATTCCCTATATACTTTTATGAATTTGTTACTGGTCTTAACAGTTTGTCTTTTAATAGTTTACTAGTAACAATGAAAAAAAAAAATTGTTAATATCCGATATTTTTGATGATTTATTATTAGAAAATTGATTTTCTTTTCATGCATTGCATCATGTATAAACTGGGCTTACTATTCGACCCACAGGCCTACACGGGTGGGCCACAAACTAGGAGTTTCCTAGTCTGATGGAAAATGGGCTAGGATAGATTAGCATGATATTTTGCTTCGTGTTTCTGTACAATAACTAAGCATATCACATTCAAGACAAAACACCCTCAAACATACACACAAGATGCTCATAATAGGAAAGGAAACGTGTAAGAATCACGTATACTCTTAGCTAAAAATGACCCAGCTTCGGATAATAGTGCCAAAACTGTAGAATAAACAACAAAATTTGATCACACTGAACAGAACTAACACACGAAGTTACATGAACTAACACACTGAGCAGCACAATATTCTTAGAAGCCGGATCATTAAAGGCTTAACAAAAGAAAATAGCTTCATCTATAAAGAACAAATGAGTTAAGACATGGGAGTTTACAGATTTTAAAACCAAACCTGTTTATTTTAACTGATAGCATTTGTTAACTATATTTTTTGACAAACTGTGCATACAAAAGCCAACTCAACCCAATTATAAGTCTTACATTTATCCAACTTCAGTGCGATATAAATTATATTTACCTCTTCCTTTACTGTTAATCAAATGAATGCATTCAATAAAGGCAATCACGTATACTCTAACATTGAAGGAAATTTTGTAACAAAGATAAATGAGTTAAATGAAAAATCAAATAAAGATCCAACGTTTAAAACAGAAAATATGACCAAGCAATCTGTAATGAAAAAATGTGTTATGACAGAGGAGTACCTATATACATACCAGTTGCGATTTGAGCAGAGAAGGAGGAAAAAGAGAGCCGAGAACGTTGATAAATGTTAACACCTGCAATAAGAGGCGCACCACATTCCAAGTACACACAAAAAACTAATAAATTAATCAAATGAGTACTAAATGATACACAAGTGATGAAATATAAACAACTACAGTTAAGGCTTAATATCATAAGTTATTAGAGTACAATGAAAACATTTTCAAATTTGTTCACACAGGACAATACAATACAAGATTATACCAACGCTCAGTATATGTGAAAAAATAGATTTAAGAAGCAGAAGAATGAAAGTCAAAAAAGGAACTAATGTGGGAGTTAAACTTCAGCTAAAATAAAGCATAAAAAAAAATCCCCCCACCACAACAACCATGGAACAAATATTGTTGGCCACAGTTCAACTTTAAGTCAAGCAAGATTGTCCTCGTCTTCCACCAAATTATATATCACTCCAAAACACAAAGAACACACTTTCAACTACAATTCCTGAACCGAGTAGGATATTCAAAATTTAAGGGCATTTTCTTTGAATTAAAACTCATTTCGTTGTTCGATTAGACAGGCAGATTCGATTGAAACAAATATAGTACATGGCTTAACCAAATGCTTACACATCATCCTCTACGGCCAAAATATTAAGGGATCTGAACCTAGAGGTGCAATACAAGCAAAGAAACCGCCACAACAACAACAATACAAGAATTACAACTAATCAAAACGGCAAGAAAAATACAGACACGACAACAAAATACAATTTTTTTTCAAGATTTCCATAAAAATATGCCAAAAAAGTAGAATAGAATCAGACGACAGCTGCACTTGAAACATAAGTAGCATAAAAACCAATTGACTCAACAATTCGAGATATTGGCCAAAACAATAAAAAAAATAATATAAATTTTAAAGAGGAGAACAATCCTTACAGTGGGGGAGAATTAGGGCTCCATAGTTTCAGGAAAACCTAGCGAAATTGAACGAGTGTGAAACGTACATAGCATAAACAAAAAAAATTTTAAAACTGTTCGTAAATAGTGCGAAAAGAAAAAAAAATTGAAGAAAAATTGGTACTTACAATGCGGAAGAGTTAGCCTCCAAAACTTCAACAAGATTGAATCTGAGAAGAACGATTAATAGGGAGCAAAAAAGAAAAAAAAAAACGAAGACGAGAACGAACCTGAGCTTCAACAGCAGGAGAGGGAGAGCTTAGGGTTTCTCGTTCGCAGAAGACGAGAATGGCAGGTTCATCATTATATATGCCTAATTGTGTAATAAAATGGACATCAAAGGGTAATATGGACTTTTCAGGTGGAATTTTTGGACAGATTGGTCATTTTGAAAGCGGGATAAAAAAATCCGCCCAATTTGCTGGGATGAATTTGTCCGGCCACGCGTGCATTTAAGGCGTGGGACCCGCAAGCCCCATGTGTATTATCTCTATCCCAATCTTTTCTAGTAAACATATGACAATGTTGATTAAGGGGCTTTATCCTATCCTATCCTCTCTAGTAAACGAGGCTAAAGTATACAATTTCACACTCAAATATCATATTTTAAATTACAATATAAAACTAAATAAGAGTATGACATTTATAGTATAATATCATATTTTAAATTATAATATAAAACTAAATAAGAATATGACATTTTATAGTATAAGTGCATTTTTTTTATTTTTTTTAAGACAATATGGATCCTACAACAGTTTTTGTCAATGTATCAATTTGTGAGACAATTTTCAAAATTTCTTGTTAAAAAAACAAAAACAATAAAGAGAATAGGGAGGATTTGCAAGATGAGTTATTTATATCAGATATCAAAAATATACTTGACAACATATTTGTTAAAAGAAAAATACACACGAGGAAGCATAATATTACTAAACTAATAGTTTTAATTTTATTTATTAAAATATTACTAAAATTAACAAGTTTAATTGCGCCACATGCAAACTAATTAGTTCATTAATCTTGAACTTAGACCGGCTTATCTTGGACAAACAAATCAAACTGAAACTGCTTACACAAGACAACTAACAAAAGTACGGGTAATTGTGTTGTTTAGTATGATCACGAATTTTAACACTTGCTTACTATAATTGTTTAAAATTTGAAGAATAAATAAAAGAAAAGGGAAAAGGGTTGACAAATTACACGAGTTTTGAACTCAATATTTAAATTATAATTTGTCTGCTAAATTTAAATTTATTTTCTACTCAGCTAAATTATTATCCAGCTAAAAACATGCTAAACAAGTAAAGAAGGTTGCTTGTGTAATGACCGACCTAATTATTATATCTGACATATTTTTCTAACATACATATATTTTTTTATTAAAAATATAAAATTTCATAAAATAATATAAATAAAAATATTATTCTTAATAGTATAAATATATGTATTTATTTAAATAATATATAGATTTCCGTCTAATGGTTAAATTGCCTCACCTAAAATTTGTAAGTAAAAAAATTGATTTCATTCAATTCAATAGATAATGCAACCTAAAATTTATTACGCATAATTAGGGTTGTTAAATGTAAAAAGTTGTTCGTCAACTCCGCTCAACTTGTTGTTTTGTTTTTTTTTCCAAAACGATAGAAAGATTATCATTAAACTCCACGAGGACAAAATCCTAATACACGGTTCAGAATACATAGGTAAATCGCAAATTTATTTTATATATCTTTCTCCATCAACTAATTATTATCTTACACATGCCAATTTGTTCTACAATTGACATTCACCATTAGAGACAAACTATTTTTATTTCTTTTCCTCACAACATACATATCAAAATAGACACTGTGCCATTGGAAATGCTCTAACATCCTTAATCGCTGTAATTCTCTAGGCCCACGACCTTCCCTTTTTTTTTGTGCGTAAATTACAATTTCTTGGGAGATGTGCTGAGCTTCCTTTAATTGGTGTGCCCTGTGGATTGATATTCAGTTCCAGTCCCATTATTTGATTTTTATTGCTAAAGTTGTTTTATAAATGTTCTTAGCTATGGAATGCTAATTTTATATTTTCCGCAAATCTTTTATAATCTTTCTCAAGACTTTTTACACGATATGTCCGTCGACCATCTTCTTATTCATAGGCACGGTTAAGGTCGACCTCCGGCGCTTCTTTCCCTCGTTCACTTGCTCCAACATCTTTCACATTCCAAGGTACTTTAACCTCCTCCCTAACACTTGCAATTGACACTAATGTTCTTGTTTGGAGTTATACGGACTAATTTGGGCCATAAACCCTTGTATATCGTGATGAAGTTGAAATTTCTCCAAATATCATTTTCTTGAAAATCTTTCAAAAATTCAGTTCGCGCATCTACTTTATACTGTCTCGGGGAAAACATATCCGAGTTTGTAGTGCAACAATGCAGAAATTCCTTTCGTCTTTTTTTCAGATCCCTCTTTTCTCCACATTCTAATTGGAACTATTTGATTTCCTTCAATCCGCACCAGTTATTTCTCTCTCAGACATGGTTGGGTTTTTCAGTTAGAGATCAATTATCTGCACCGCAAACAAGAGAAAGCGATTTTGGATCGGAAAATCCGGCAAGGTCATGCTCTAGTGTCCCTACTTGAGCCGTTAGGGTTGGGGCTGGGGCAAATTATGACGCAAACGGAGTTGGAATGGATTCGGACAAGGTCTGGATTGGGCTGGTTATGGTTGGAAGAGGAGAAAATGGGGGACGTTGGGAATGGTGGATATTTTTGTTATTTGTGCGTTGTGAGGCACGTGGTTTGTTGGACATGATACTTTGATTGGAAGATTAGGTTTAATCCCGTTTGGTTTTCGATTGAAGGTGGAAAACATGGGATAAAGATTGGATTTTGGGTTCCTGTTGGTGTGTTTTTTTGGTGGGTTTGGTTTTATGGACCATCTTTTGGCAAGTGTGGTTAGTTGTCTTTGGAACCACAAAAGACGTAAGAAGAAAAATAAGATCATTTTGAGTTTTATCACTTATGAATTTAACTGGTTGTTCTCTATGTTGTGTGTATGTTCTTTTTCCTTGTAATTTTGTTTAGTTATGTTCTCTTGTTTTCTCGTTCCCAAGGGTTTGCATCCTTTGGTTCTTGATGATTTATTTATTTTTCTCGTATGTGTAGACATGATTCCCTATATACTTTTAAGAATTTGTTACTGGTCTTAACAGTCTGTCTTTTAAAAGTTTACTAGTAACACTGGAAAAAAAATTGTTAATATCCGATATTTTTGCTGGTTTATTATAAGAAAAATGATTTTCTGGTTAGGCATTCTGATATAAAATGGGCTAGGACCTCTGTGGCCCATTTAAGGCCACTCGGTTGTGACTCGGCTCCGGCCCCAGCCCCAGCCCCCTTGACAGTGCTAACTGTGACTCTTATGTTTTGGTTGCTGACTGAATTGCTGAACATTGATTAATTTTTTTTCTTGTTGTGTAAGGAGTTGTAAAGTGTATTATGTTTGTGGTTGTGGGTATTTTTTCAGGGCACAACAATGCATTCGTTCGGGTACAGAGCCAATGCCTTGTTCACCTTCGCCATCACTATTCTCGCACTGATGTGTGCCATGGCCTCTTTCTCCGACAACTTCAATACGTCATCTCCCACCTCACAAGTCCAAGTAAACTCTTATTCCTATTAAAATACAGATATTTAGATAGTTCTGGTGTGGTTTAGTGTTTGTTTAACCCAATATGATTTTAATTGATGCTGAGGCCTCGATTATGGGTTTTAGGTGTTGAACATTAATTGGTTCCAGAAGAAACCGGATGGTGATGACGAGGTAATTCATTCATTTCATCCTATTCACGCTATAAGAAGTTATTCGTTCTCTTCCACTCTATGTTCCTTTGGCTTTCCTCTTCCCATTTTCTCCTTTTCTATTCTAGGATGATAACTAGAAGTCTAAGCTTGGTATCAATTTGAAATCCCTTTGAACAAATGTTTTTTTTATTTATTTCCCATGGTGATGTGAACATTATTATACCAAGTTAGCTATTGAGCTTCCAACTTCTTGTGGCCCTTATAAGAAACAGTAAATATAAGGTGATTGGCATGGTGTTTTAATGAGGGTATTTACAATATGCAGGTGAGCTTGACATTGAACATATCAGCAAACTTAGATTCGCTATTTACGTGGAATACAAAGCAGGTTTGTCCTTCACAGAATACTCATTTTTATCCCGTAGATATCTTCGCTTTGCTTTTGGTGATTTATGTTTGACTGATAATTTTTATATTTATTTGTGGATTTTGTTGGTTTTGCTTTTAAATTTTGTAGTTTACATGAGTCCAGAAGGTTGAATTTGGTTGTTGGTAGCCGAGTTTAAGATGCAATCATCATCATTACATTATTATCTTGTGCAAAGCTGTCAAAACCCTTTATGTTTGCTATTAAATTGATGATTGATCACTGATGGATTATAATTAAACGAGTCTGTTTAACAAAACCTTGAGGATAGCCAAATTTTGCTATAGCTTCCTGTACTTCAACTAGTACCTGAAGGATGTACGTACTTATTTGTGGGGTCAAATATGTAGGTGAGCAGAGAGATGAAAAATATTAAGTGCCCTCTCTTGTTTCTATAGATATAGTTGGCTTTATCTCTAAATTTCAAGCTTCTTATTGCCATCAAAGCTCATTTGGATGTGGCAACCAATTTCTTTGAATTTCAGGTCTTTGTATTTTTGGCTGCTGAATATGAAACTTCTACAAATGTGCTTAATCAGGTACGCTAATATGCGAGTCAATCTCAAGCTATTTTTATAATATATGATCTGTGTGTTATAGATTATGCATGTATAGTTATCTTAATTATTTTCAGCATTAGAGTTTGTATGTGTTAGTTCCTTGGGTTGTCATTAGTTTGATGTTTACGATCCCTCTCCCTCTCCCTCTCCCTCTCCCTCTCCCTCTCTCTCTCTTTCTCTCTCTCTCTCTCTCTCTCTCTCTCTTTCTCTCTCTCTCTCCTCCCCCTTCTTCCTTTTTTTTATGCCAATGTTAGTTTTCTGCACATCATATGATCTTTGATAACTTACAAGTGGAGGTTAATTATGTAGCTTTTCCATTTTGCAGGAAGATTTTCATTAAGTTAAATCATATGCTTGCTAGATCTCCTGTAATATCCATCACGTGATATATTTATTAACATCAATCTTTTAGTGAAATAGGAGGCAACTTAAAGATTTAGGAGCAGCTGCCACTAGTTCCCACTCTATCCTGTTCCAACTTCGGCCAAATTCAGTATAATGCCGAACAAAATTAAGTCTGATAATAGAAGATCATAGTGTTTATAGATATAAAAATAGGAGCTGAGTGGATAATTTGTGTGGAATACAAATTTAGAACCCTTATCAAGTCATTTGGTATATAAGCAACCTTTTTATATGTTGCAATAAAAGGTTAACTCAATTAATACTTGTATGTCCTGGGTAACATATGTGAAATAAACCATGCAATTAATGAGTTTAAACCTCTGGGACAAAACTAATTTTCTTTCTTCATGCAAGTGCAGAAGAATACATAAATAACACACTAGGAAATAATCTTAGTGTGGTGGCAGAACAGTGTTTATTCTTCACTTGATCCTCAAATTTATGTACAAGAGTGTTCATTCTTGCTTGTTTGCTTATTTATTTCTTGCTTAAGTCTAATTCCCATGTATTACAACAGGATTTGGTTCTAGGATCTCTTTTCCCCTAAATTTTGCTATGAGATTAAAGAAGTAAAGTGCCAAACCCATGCGTAATACAGTAACTGAACTTTATATTCCTTCTTTTTAACGGCATGCGATGACGTGTTGCAGTAAACAAATTTATTTATTACATGTTTAATTTGAAAAGACATGTTCCCCCGACATCTTACTTGCATCTTTGTTAAACTTTATTTAATTTGTCTTCGTAGGTATCTTTGTGGGATGGTATTATACCTTCCAAAGAACACGCTAAGTTCTGGATTCACACGACTAACAAGTATCGTTTTATTGATCAAGTGAGTTGTTCTTCGCATGTACTTTTGTCTCTTTAGTTTTTAGCCAATTTTTATATAACCGTTATTATTTTATATCTATGTATATTATGTGTTGTAGGGAAGCAATCTAAGGGGCAAAGACTTTAACTTAACACTGCATTGGCATGTCATGCCTAAGACGGGCAAGATGATTGCCGACAAAATAGTCATGAGTGGCTACCGTTTGCCACAGGAATCAGTGGCGGAGCCACCCCAAAGGCTGGGGTGGGCTCCACCCCGGTCTTAATTTTCTGGCTTCGTTAATTGTATACTGGTAAAATAGTATTTTAGCCCATGTTAAATTATATTAGCCCAGTATTAATCTTATTTTGGCCCAAAATAAGTTAAATTTGTTTACATTAAATCAATAGATTATATATTTGAACATGATTTGAGATTCTTTCCACTTTTCCTTTTAGATTATTATGCCTCTTTTATGTTATTTTCGTGTTTATTTTCTATTGTGTGATCAAATAGATTTTATTTGAATAATTATATTCAAGACAATATTTGATTGTGCTAGACTTTTATTAAATTATTTAGTATATAATTGAATTTATAGATTTTACAATCAACTTTATATACTCACTGAATTTTAAATAAATGATAGTTGATTATATGAAATTTACTACTAAATTTTAATTATTTATCTGACAAATTCAAGAATAAATTATGTTGTTTTTAATTAAAATTCAAGTAAACGAGAAAATTTATCTTTTTACATTTTTAAAGAAAAAATGTTGAAACAATTAAAAATAAATATTTGTTATATATATAAGAGACTAGTTAAAAAATTTCAAGTTTTCGTTCAAGGAGAGTCACTCCATATAAAATATAGCTAGTCAGAAAGTATAATAGTATTTAAATTTACTATGTGATTAAGGTAATTTATATTAAATATAAAAATTATTTTCATACTTTGACTTCTTTAAACATTTGTCTAGCTAGATCTTTTGAATCGAGTATTTGAAGTTCGAGCTAGTAATCATTTAATAATTAAGTTATCGTTGCTTATCTGTTTAATAAACAAATAAAAATTTGAGCTTTGGTTGGACTCGTATAAACTCAGTTCTATTCATTTGGTAAACGTTAAAACCTCCACAAAACCCAAAACTTTAACTGAATTATCGTAAATACGCTCAACTCGACTTGTTTGAAAGACAAGCTCGATTAGTTGCTCGATTTTGTCTTGTTTAAATAAACAAGCGCAGACTTTTACAAGTCAAATCAAACTAAGTTAGAGATCAACTCGATCCGAATAATAGTAACATATTTTACAGCCTAGTGTTAAAAAAAATTCTGGCTATGCCCCTGACAGGAATATAGATGAAAATTATTTTCGTATGATTTACGAGCACTTGAGGACTAAATGAGAAAGAAAAGGTGAAGTTAATTAATACCGAAGACGAAACTATTCAATGGATTTCAATGTCTTGTAGGGTCTATAATTTTAAACATCTAAAAAACTTCACCTCAATGTTCGACTATATGGTTTGCCTGAACTTTTTTTGGCTGTGATGAAAAGTGATAACCTTTGACCTTCAGCTGCACTATACGCATTTTGATGATTGTTTGAAAAGTGATGAGTGATAACATATGACCTTCAACATTAAATGCTTTCTGATGATTGTTACCTTCGAAGCTTACTTGAAAATAAATTTGGAACACGAAATGGAAGTTCGGTTAGATGATCGATAATTTGGCAATAAATAAGATGCTCCAGCTAATGGAAATACACGGTAGATTGTCTTTTAGTTTATAAAAGATAATTGGGAATGCAGTTTGTATGTTGAGATAATTGAGAATGCAGTTTGTGAGTACCCTCAGATGAAGAATTCAAGTAATTCGTGTCGTATTGATTTTTAAGTGCAGTTTGTTCAATTGGATCTAATTATCGTCAGTTGTGTGGGAGACTATAGTCTCTTTTATGAAGAGTTATAATCTTCCTGAGGAGTGTTAGTCTCTATAATAAATGTTTTATCTTATTAATACAATATCAAAGAAAAGAAAAGAAAAAAGAGAAAATATAAATCTTCTCCCTATACTCTCGTTTAAAAGGGTGGATAATTGCTCCATTGAGATTCTTGGCAGCGAGATTTTCTGAGATTCTTTAAATATTTCAAATAAAAATAGGAAACCCTATGGCTACGACGGCAACCACGATGGCTGCAACAGCAACCGCTCGATGCCCGCCGGATGATCTGAAGACCGACCCGCCCGACCGGGCTTTGGATGACCCCCAGGCTCGTTATGAATGGATGCACTTACGCTTCCAAGATTTCAAAACTGTAAATGAGTACAATTCAGCAATGTTTCGCATTTGCTCGGTATTGAAATTATGTGGGGAAAACATAACTGATTACGATATGCTGGAAAAAACGTTGTCCACATTTCACGCTTCAAATGTACTTTTGCAGCAACAATACAGAGCAAAAGGCTTTGTGAAATATTCTGAGTTGATTTCTTGCTTGTTGCTAGCTGAACAAAATAATGAGCTGTTGATGAAAAACCATGAATCTAAACCTACGGGGTCTACTGCGGTCCCTGAAATAAATACTGTAATATCTAAACAGGGAACTGGAAATAAAAACAACCAATCACATGTGCGTGGATATACCTCAGGACGTGGCCGTGGTCGTGGACGTGGTCGTGGATATGGTCCGGATCGCCAATCCGGCCGAGGCCACAGATTTCACCGAGGGTATAACTCGGGCCGAGAATACAATCGTGGACGAGGCCGTAACTATGAAAGGGGGAGAAATTTCCAGCCAAAATTTGAACAGAACAATGTGACAGAGAATAATGATGAAAAGGCATGTTATCGATGTGGAAGGAAGGGGCATTGGGCACGAAATTGTCGTGCTCCGAGACACGTTGTTGATAATTATAACGATTCCTAGAAATCAAAAGATAAGAATATAGAAACCAATTTTATGGTTGGGGAATCCTCTGAAAATGATGCAACACGTGTGGATGATGACTATGGCATCGATGACATATTGAAACTGGATTTTGCCGATGCAGTGTTTGAAGACAGAGATGGAAATGACCAAGAGAATAACTGATGATCATGTTTTTTTTTTTGCTTCCTAAGTTTTGTTGTATTTGTGTGTGGACTACTTTTATCTGTATTTCGAATTTAATCAATAATAAATGTTGTTTTCTTTTAGATCATGGATCGGTCTCGAATCCAAAATGGAGATATATGTATTGCAGATTGTGCCACTACTCATACTATACTCAAGGACAGAAAATATTTCGTCAACTTGATATTAAATAAAGCAAAAGTAAACACCATATCGGAAGTGCAAAGATAATTGAGGGTTCTGGCAAGGCCATATTTTTTTATGATGGAAGGTACAAAATTTACAGTGAATGATGCATTATTCTCCCCAAAATCAACAAGAAACTTGTTGAGTTTTAAAGATATCTGAATGAACGGATACCACGTTGAAACAATGAATAAAGGGAGAGTTGAATATCTTTGCATTACCTCAAACAATGCGGGAAATAAATGTGTTTTGGAAAGGTTACCCGCTCTATCCTCGGGTTTATATTACACCCAGATTAATATGATCGAGGCTTATGCTGCAACAAATTCAAAGACGAATAAAATGTTTAAACTTTGGCATGATCGACTTGGTCATCCTGGCTCGGTAATGATGCGAAGAATTATTGAAAATTCTAGTGGGCATCCATTAAAAAATCAGAGGATATTGAAAACACATGAATTGACATGTGCCTCATGTTCTCAAGGGAAATTGATAATGAGACCATCACATACTAAAGTCGGACATGAATCACCATTATTTTGGAAAGGATTCATGGTGATATATGTTGACCTATTCATCCACCTTGTGGTCCATTCAAATATTTTATGGTGCTAATCGATGCCTCTAGTAGATGGTCTCACGTGAGTTTGTTATCCACTAGAAATGTGACATTTGCTAAATTACTTGCCCAACTTATTAAATTAAGGGCTCAATTCCCAGATTATATTATCAAAAGAGTCAGACTTGACAATGTTGAAGAGTTTACATCTCAAGCATTTAATGATTATTGTACGGCAATGGGAACTGATGTTGAACATCCTGTGGCACATGTTCACACTTAAAATTGTAATAGCCCAGTTCTGTATTAATAAAAATGACAGTTTTTAGTTCCAAGTTGAACTATTTCTTTTTATTAATACTGCTCGTCTTGAGTTCCGAACCCAGTTATCAGCTATTCAATCCCAGTTATTAATTCCGGTCCATTTATTTTAGAAATGGATTTTATTCAGTCGGAATTAAATTATTTCAGTTGACGGATAATCAAAACCGAGTATGTTTCGATAAATCGTCTAAGTCTAGCCGTGTCCGGAACTGAGTCGTTTGGTCGCGAGTATCGCGCCTAGTTCGCGCCTAGCCAATTCTCGAGCCTTAGTAGTCTCGAGTCTTGTTCGAGCCCTAGCCATGCTCATAACCTTACTTAGAATATTTTCTAAGTATGAGATCATTTTTATCGAGCCTTCGATATCATTCCCTCGGCCTAAGTAACCCCGCACCGAGCTCGTGCACGGGTCCGAGTCCTCGCGCCCAACTGTCGCGTGCCTCGCCAAGCCGCGAGTGCCCAAGTCATGGTTAGTAATGTGGCATAATTTTTCTAAGTGTTTTCGTTCCCTAGACGAACCACGAGTTCAGCCCTAACCAAGGGCTATCCTCGGCCAAGCATTTCCAAGCCCGGGCCATGAGTCGCGCCATAGTGCCGCACCCTAGCCTCGCGCGAGCCAAGCATGGTGGCCCAAGTCATGGCCAAACACCTTTTGGAATTTTTCTAAGTATGGAGAGTTTTATTCCAGCCCTAAGCATGTGGTATTCTCGGCCCAAGTCTATTAGCACGCGCAGCCAAGCTGTCCCGCGCCCAGCAGGCCTCACGTGCCCAGGCCCAGTACCGCGCCGCGCCCAGGGCCAGCAGCGCCCAGGGCCAGCGTGGGCAGCGCGCGGGTCCAATCCTTTGGCCCAATGTGGATTGTTTCGTGGCCCAATTCCCATGGCCCAAGTCATGCGAATTTTAGCAGGTTAATGAGGGTTTAATTAATTCTAATTAGCCCTAATGAAGTTTAAGCCTAAAGCATTGCAAGTGAGTCCAAATGTGAGACATGTGCATGGAATATTTTATTCACATGTGTAAGGCTCTTGTCCCCCACTTCATGGGAGCTCGACCAGGCCACTTCCCCATCATTTTATACTCTGCAAGATGCTCCTAAAACGTGGTGAAGTCAGTCCAACAAGTCCAAGATTCTCCCCATACCCTATGCGCATGAGAAAGGCATATGTCCCCCACCTTCTCCACCTTGTTAGCTCCGCCCATGAGCTACTTTAAAAGGGACTCTCCTCAGCTCATTTCCAGCTCTTGGTCACTTGAGAACTTCAGCACTTCAGCATTTTGAGAGCCAAAAACCGAGAGCTAGCCCCATAGCTATTGGCGCGCGAGAGAGAGATAAGGGAAGGAGGAACCGAGCCTTACACTTCTCCAGCCATTCCACTCGTGGTCTATCATTACCTGAGTGTTTCGTGGATTTTTGTAAGCCTCCAGAAGTCCTAAGTCGCAGCCATTAGCTATTGGAGCTCGAGTTTGCAAGAGGGGCCGCGAGCTAGCCCGAGCTAGGACCATTAGCTCCATTTCGAATTTTGATCAAGGTAAGCTCGTGCCAACCATTTTTCCCAGCTTATTCATGATAAAATAGGAATTATCATGTAAGAAAATGATGCCATGCAAGTTCATAATATGGAGTTTCCAATTTTTGAAGTTTAGTCCCTTAAATTCGAATTTTATGATGCATGCATGCTATGGCCGAGTTTGATAGCTTAAAAATCCTCAAAAATCATGTGTATAACATTGGTAAAAGATTAGCCATGCTTTGAGTTCATTTGTTCGGTCATTTTGATATGTGAAATCGAGCCATTTTCACCTCCGAACCTAAGTCTATGTGCATGCATGTTGTAGCCAATGTCCTAGCCTCATTAACCATGATTTTTGATGTGTAGCATTCGGCCCTAAGTCATTTTACATGTTGAGCATGTTCATTTTCGTGCCCTAGTGTGGCCTCGTGCCTAATCGGCCCTATAAGCCCATCTCCAAATCCAACCGAGGTCCCTCAGTGACTTTTGGCATTTTTGAGTATATTATGTCATATTAGGTTGATTTGGTTCAGTAGTCCCCGGCAAAGTTGCCAGATGTTCGGCAAAAGACCGGCTAGGGTCACCAGCCGCGCCAGTCGCGTGTGCTGTGCCCGTGCCGCGTCACAGAGGCCAGGAATTGCCTCTGCCCGTGCCCGCACCTAGCGCTCGCGAGGCACCGCAGTGATGAAGATCGCGTGTCCCGATTGCCGATAAGCCACAAACTCGCGCCTTGAATCGCCGATAGGTGCCTCGTAGGTTCACACAACCGCGCCCCTTCGAAACGATAAAATTGCAAAAGAAATCTAGAAGAAATCTAAGGCAAATTGTTTGAACAAAAGTTCGAGTTTTCTATTAATTTCTGAATGATTAAAAAATAACAAGAAGAAGGGCCTTTATATAGGCATCAAATAGATCTATTCCTAATCTAACTATAACTCTAGTAAAGCAATAAAATATTAAGTATCCTAAACAATCTAGAAATCATATGCAAAAAGGGAAACTAAATATATAGAGAATCCTAGGAGATCTTGTCTTGCACATCAAGTCAAAAACCCTAGCCCGAATCTCGCTGCCTCACACCCCGACCGTCTGCGCGCCTTGCCTTAGTCCTCGAGGACTAAGGTCGCGCCGCCCCTCAGCGCGCGTGCTTGCCCGTCACGCGTATCGCTCGCGCACACGTCCTCGGTGAACTCTTCGGGCGCGTCCCCGGCACCTGCCGCGCTACCGCTACCCGTCACGCCCTGGCCCAACGTACCCGTCGCAGGCGCGTCATCCCCCATCGCGGCGTCATTTCGCTCACGCACCAGTCGCGCGCTCCCACCCGCCGGACCCCCTTCGCCCGCCTCGCATGTCCCACACGCAATGGCCTGTGTTTCCTCCGTCTGCCGCGCTAATCTCTTGCGCGCGTGATAGGCCCGGCTCGAGGCATTCTTGAGCTGCCTAGCCACATCCGCATCATTCCCGTCCCCTTCAAGTGCTTCCTTGTCCTCAAGGACGAAATCAGGGAACTGCTCGCGCATCTCATCTACATCCTCCCATGTGGCCTCCTTCGATGGCAATTCTTCCCACTCGACTAACACATCCCAACGATAGTGCCCCGCCTTCCTTACTTGGCGATATTCAATCGCACGGCTTGGCCTCACAATGGCCCGTCCATCCGTTGCCGTCGCGGGTAGCTCTTCGCACCACTTGTGCGCCTCTCCTAAACTTCTTTTAAGCTGCGAGACGTGTATGACCGGATGTATGTGTGAACTCTCCGGCAGTTCTAGACGATAGACTACTTGCCCTATTCTCCTCAAAATCTGGTATGGCCCGTAATAGCATACCCCAAGCTTAGTCGCGGCCCTTTGCGCGGTCGTGCGCTGCCTGAAGGGCCGTAACTTCAAGTAGACATAGTCGCCTGGCTCAAAAACTTCCTCGCGCCTTTTGCCATCATGAAACGTCTTCATACGGTTGATCGAGCCCTCGAGAGTCTTTTTTAACTCTCGTAACATTAAGTCTCGCTCCTCAAGCTCCCGACAAACTTCGTCGTTGATCGCACCTCCTTCCGAATAACTCATGAGCGTAGGTGGTTTGCGCCCATACACAAGCTCAAATGGTGTGGCTTTGGTCGAGCCATGGTAGGTGGTATTGTACCAATACTCAGCCCATGGTAGAAAGTTTTCCCACTTCTTTGGAAACTGATGTACGTAGCACCGCAAGTATTGCTCAAGTGTGCGGTTGGTCACCTCCGTTTGACCATCTGTCTGTGGGTGGTAGGCTGAACTCATCGATAGTTTAGTTCCTTGTAGCTTAAAAAATTCTGACCAGAAGCTACTCATAAAGATTCGGTCGCGTTCAGAGACAATCGAACGTGGCACTCCGTGCAACTTCATGACGTACTCGATGAATAGCTTGGCGATAGACTTCGCCGTATAGGGATGCGTGATGGGTATGAAGTGTGCGTACTTCGTTAGTCGATCAACCTCGACCATAACTCCATTGAACCCATTAGAAATTGGTAGCCCCTCGATGAAATCCATAGTGATGTCCTCCCAAATATTTTCGGGCACCGGCAAGGGCTGTAGAAGACCACCCGGTCGTCGTGCGTCGGCCTTAGTGCGCTGGCACTCGTTGCAGCGTGCGACATACTCTCGGACCGTGCCCTGCTGCCCCGACCAAAAGAAGGTATTGGCCATCCTCATCCATGTTCGGTAGAATCCTGAATGTCCTCCGATCTTAGAGTCGTGGAAGTGTTGCATGATTTTCTCGCGGAGCTGCCCGCTGTTGGGCACAAATACTCGGCCTCGGTGTAGCACTAAGCCGTTGTGCTGCTCATAATCGGCTACGGCCGCATCGCCGGCCTCAATGTCTCGGCGCAAGTCTTGGCATTGTACATCATCCTCTTGCGCTTTCCTAACGTCTTCCCAAATTGCCCACGTAGGCCCGGTTATAGCCTCGAGCTCGGCAACGTCTGCCCGCCTTGATAATGCGTCGGCCACGGCATTCTGTCGTCCTGGTCGATACACTATCTCGAAGTCGAAACCCATGAGTTTCGAGACAAACTTCTGTTGCTCGGGCGTCACGATCCTTTGCTCGAGCAAGTGCTTGAGCGGCTGTTGGCCGGTCATAATCCGAAAATGTCGCCCCAATAGATAGGGCCTCCAACATCGTACAACCTCTACCACCGCAAGCATCTCCTTCACGTATACGGACAACCCTAGTCGAGTCGCGCCAAGTGCTTTGCTGAGAAAGGCCAATGGACGTCCTTCCTGGACTAGCACTGCACCAATGCCTATGTCACTCGCATTAGTGTGTACCTCAAATAGAACATCGAACCTCGGCATAGCTAGAACGGGCGTTGTGGTCATAGCCCCCTGAGCTTCTCGAATGCAACTTCGCTAGCCTCAGTCCACTTGAACCCACCCTTTTTGGTCATCTCCGTTAAAGGTTTAGCAATGGTCCCATAGTCCTTCACGAACTTCCGATAGTAGCCCCTGAGCCCTAAGAAACCCCTTAGCTGCGTCAGGCTGGTTGGTTTCGGCCAGTCGACCATAGCTTCAATTTTCCTTGGGTCGACCTTCACACCATCATGAGAAATAAAGTGACCAAGGTACTCGACCATCTTTTGTCCAAACGAGCACTTGGACGGCTTGATGTAAAATGAGTTGGCCTCCAAGATCTCAAGCACCAAACGTAAGTGCCCCATGTGCTCGTCCCACGTCTTTGAGTAGACTAGAATGTCGTCGAAGAATACCAAGACGAACTTGCACAGGTGGTCCTTGAAGATGGAATTCATGGCAAATTGAAAGGTGGATGGGGCGTTGCATAGCCCGAATTGCATCACCAAATACTCGTAGTTTCCTTGGTGCGTACGGAAGGCCGTCTTTGGAATATCAGCTTTGTGGAGTCGAATCTGATGGTACCCGGCCCTTAGGTCGAGTTTAGAGAAATAGCGTGATCCTCCTAGCTCGTCGAGCATGTCGTCGACACTCGGTATAGGAAATCGATCTTTGATAGTTGCGGCATTCAATGCACGGTAGTCGGTGCAAAACCTCCACGTGCCGTCTTTTTTCTTAGCTAGTAGCACTGGTGATGAGAACGGGCTTGAGCTGTGCTGAATGAGCCCGGACTCAAGCATCTCGCCAACTTGCCTCTCTATTTCGGTCTTCTGAAAGTGCGCATACCGGTATGGATGGACGTGTACCGCATGCTGCTCATTGACCAAGGGTATTCGGTGATCAAACTCCCGGTGCGGCGGCAAGCCCTTAGGCTCACCTAGGACTCGGTCGAACTCCTTGAGTAATGTGTGCACCTCGCCTTGATGTATGTCGGGTTCGGATGTGGGTGTGCTCGTGTCCTCGACCACTACGGCGAAGATTTGGCCACCCCCGCGCCAAACCCTCTCTATGCTCTTGAGACCAACCTCCTTGGTCCCACTGACTTTACTAGCTTTTAAGGTAACTTGCCGTTCTCCCGCTTTGAACTTCATGACCCCAGTTTTGTAGTTGGTGGTCACTTCTCCCAATCCTTCGAGCCATTGGACTCCTAACACTACATCGGGCCCAACCAAGGGCAGTGCGTAGAGATCGGCCTTGATGGTGACTCCTTGAAACTTGATTGGCACCTTGCGATAGGACTTGGTGCACCTTAACCGTTCACCATTGGCTACTCGGACTTCAAATGGATCGATCGTGGTGGTGGACAAGTTTAGCTTTTGGGATAGCATGGTGTTGATGAAATTGTGGGATGACCCATTGTCCACGAGTACGACCACGCGGCGGTCCTTGACCCATGCCGGTAGCCGCAACGTTCTCGGTCCTTGGGTACCATCCATGGCGTGCATCGAGATTTCAGCTTCTTCCTCGAGCACTTCAGTTTGAACTTCGCTCTCCTCAGCCTCGGGTTCTTCCTCATCATCGGAGTCCGTGACATCGATTAAAAACGCCTGCTTGCATCGGTGGCGGTGTGAATTTTTCTTCGCATTTGAAGCACAGGCCTTGCTCGCGTCGGCGCCTCATCTCCTCGAGCGACTGACGCTTGACTCCCGGGATTGGTGGTCGAGCATTACTTGGTGGCCATATGCTGTGCGCGACATTCGTCGTGCGCCGTGGCTCGGGGAAGCGTGCGTCTGCCCGTCCCCTTCGCGTAGCGGCGAGGTGATCGTCGCGGCGTCGGGCGACTTCCATGGCAGCATGCATCGAGTCGGGCCTCTCCAGTCGAACCTCGACGGCTAGGTCGTACTTGAGGCCGCCGATGAATGCCCCGACCAGTGCGGTCTCGGGCCATCCTCTTACGCGACATGCCAGCTTTTCGAATTCCTTTAGGTAATCGCGTAGGGTGCCGGTCTGACGTATACGTGAGAGCGCCTCGTCATAATTATGGTAGTCGGAGGTCCCAAAGCGCGTGAGTATCTCGCGCTCAAAATCGCCCCATCTGATGACCCGCTGCCGGTTGCGGTAAACGCTCGTGAGCCATTGCCACCAGACGTTGGCCTCGCCGTCTAGGTAGTGGGCCGCATATCGCACACGGTCATTGGCCTCGGTCTCGTTAAGCTCGAAGTATTGCATGGCTCGGTTGAGCCATGACTCGGGGTCGGTGCCCGAGAAGGTGGACAGAGTAAGCCTCGGTTTGTCGAGTCGGGGTCGTTCGTGCGCATTGGACGCTTGTGACCGTTGCTCAAAGTCCTCCTCGTGCTCGGCCTCGTCGTGCCGATGTCCCTCCCCTTTGGGTCGCTCTTGCCTCGGTTGACGTGGTGGTGGCCGCGCATGGTGTTGAAAGCCGCGTGCCATCTCGTCAAACCTACGGTTCACGATTTCCATCAAATCACGAACCGACGCCTTGGTTGTATCGAGCCCCTCGCCGAAGGTATCCATGGCTTCGCTCATGCTTCGGACTTGAGCGTCAAGATTATCGATCTTGTCCTTCATCTCCTTGTTGGCCATGGCTTTCTTTTCTTGCTTTCGCTCTTTGCTTCGAGGACTCGTTTTGAAGATTTTTTTTTTTTTTTTTTTTGGGGACGAAAATAAAGAAAAAGAAAAGGAAAGAGAATGGGGTAGAAAAAGACACACGATCTAGATACTCTCAATGAAAGCACCAATGATGAAGATCGCGTGTCCCGATTGCCGATAAGCCACAAACTCGTGCCTTGAATCGCCGATAGGTGCCTCGTAGGTTCACACAACCGCGCCCCTTCGAAACGATAAAATTACAAAAGAAATCTAGAAGAAATCTAAGGCAAAGTGTTTGAACAAAAGTTCGGGTTTTCTATTAATTTCTGAATGATTAAAAAATAACAAGAGCAAGGGCCTTTATATAGGCATCAAATAGATATATTCCTAATCTAACTATAACTCTAGTAAAGCAATAAAATATTAAGTATCCTAAACAATCTAGAAATCATATGCAAAAAGGGAAACTAAATATATAGAGAATCCTAAGAGATCTTGTCTTGCACATCAAGTCAAAAACCCTAGCCCTAATCTCACCGTCTCACGCCCCGACCGTCCGCGCGCCTTGCCTTAGTCCTCGAGGACTAAGGTCGCGCCGCCCCTCAGCGCGCGTGCTTGCCCGTCACGCGTATCGCTCGCGCACGCGTCCTCGGCGAACTCTTCGGGCGCGTCCCCGACACCTGCCGCGCTACCGCTACCCGTCACGCCCTGGCCCAACGTACCCATCGCAGGCGCGTCATCCCCCATCGGCGACGTCATTTCGCTCGCGCACCAGTCGCGCGCTCCCACCCGCCGGACCCCGTTCGCCCGCCTCGCATGTCCCACACGCGATGGCCTGTGTTTCCCCGTCTGCCGCGCAAACCTCTTGCGCGCGTGATAGGCCCGGCTTGAGGCATTCTTGAGCTGCCTAGCCACATCCGCATCACGCAGTCCCAGCGCACGAGACAGCGCCTAGCAGCGCCTGTCCGTGCCAGCCAGCGAGGTCTCAGCGCCAGTCGCGCCAGAGCACCTCCGACAGCGCCCGGCAGCGCTGTCCCAGTGTCATGCACGCATGATCCCGAGCCAGTCACTCGTGCCACGTGGAGTCGATCTCGGGTCGTGCCAGCAGCGCACCCGAGTGTTCAGTGTCGCGCCTTAGTGACCCCGAGTCAGGTTCAGAGGCCTCGGGACGTGCCCAGCAGCACGCCCGAGCAGTCAGTTGGCCCGGGACGTGCCCAGCAGCACGCCCGTGTGCCCAGGGTTACCCGGCAGCACCCTGACAGTCTTAGCCTCGCGAGTAGTGCCTGGCCGCGTCAGTTCTCGCGCCAGTCGCACTCGGGTCGTGCCAGCCACACGCCCAGTGCCCAGTTAGCTCGGGTACGCGTCAGCCACGCGTCCCTCGTGTTCAGTCGTGCCCAACAGCGCGCCAACACTCTCAGTGTCTCTCGGTCGTGCCCAGCCGCACCTAGTGGCACCTGTCGTGCCAGGGCCCGTTGATGAGGGATCGCGTGTTCCCGACTCGTGACCTTGCCTCGGACGTTGCGTGTGCTTCGGCCTTCGGCGAGGGTTGCGGACGATTCGGAGGTTATCTCCTTGTCTTCTCGCGATAGGTGAGACAGCTCGGACAGATGTCCTTGCCAAACTCGTCTTGCTCGAGCTATGTGGTGGGACGCCCTTCTCGTAACAAGGGTTTTGCACTAAATCTCAAAAGAAATCTAACACAAGAAATTGAACACAAGGTTCGACTTTTTCATTAATTTAAGACATATTATTTCGAATGACATTGGGCATATTTATAGATGCCAAACTAAGTCTAATCCTAGTCTAAGAAGAACTCCTAATGCATGGAAATAAATAAAGTCCTAAGGAAACTAAATATCTAATGAATAAAGACTTACCAAACTACTAAGATACTATTAGGCACATGCCTTTTATTCCAAATCCTAACCATTCTAATATTCCTAATTATGCTAAGAGAATCGGCCCTTTGGCTATCTAGAAGCTTCACGCGTCTTGCGTCTTTGCCAAACCCTAGCCGCGACGGCAAGTCCTTGTCCTTCGAGGTCATGGACTCTATCGCGCCCCACGCGTTTTCTGCCTTGCGCCCTAAGTCGCGCTGTTCATCCCTAGGCGGCGCGGTACTCCCAGTCCTTCGAAGACTCATGCTCGATCTGCTCGACACCTCGACAATGCGCGTCCTCGACTCCGCGAGCACCATCCATTTGTCCATCTTGTTGCCTGATCGACCTAGCGAGTGTCGACCACGTGACAGGCCCATTCGAGCTTGCGAGTGTCGACCACCCGACATTCCTGTTCGGCCCATTTGGCTGTGACCCCTCATACCGCATGCTCGTATTTGCTGGCTCGACCCTGTCGGCTTCCCGGGTCTCGACCATACAAGCCTACGCCAATGCGCGTGTTTACGTCCCTGCCGTCGGACCATCTCGCGCATAACCCGCACGTTGGTCCCCACTGTTCCTCCGTAGCCGGTCGCGGTGCGCGCTAACCACAACATCCTCCCCTCGTGCACGTTCGCGAACCTCCTTTGCATGGCCCCGGTGGTCGTTTTGACCTTTATCGCGCCACTTTTCATGACTCGAGTGCGGCTCTTCCTCGGGCATGGATGGATCGATGACCACATCCTCATCACCCGTGCCAGCCGCACAGCCCGCGCCCAGCAGCGCCTAGTACCGAGGCCCGGTCGCACCCAGCTCGTGCCCAGCGCCGTGCCATGGCCCCAGCAGGCCCGGCACGGGACTGAGCCCGGCCAGTCCGAGCAGCCCGTGACCGCCCGATCCATTGTGAACCGGTGGTCCAACCCGGTCCGGTCCAGCCCGACCCGGTTCAGCCAGTTAGCGACCCAACCGGTTTAGCCGGCGATTCGAGTCCGTTTTGGTTCGTGATTTTTGGTCCGAGTCTTATCCCGAAATCTAAGTATTTTTCCGAGCCAAACCAGATCAGTTAAGCATATCAGTATAATTTTCGGACTTAGAATTATTTCAGTGAACCCGTAGAGCGTTCCTTTATATCCAGAAATAATCTGATAGAGTAGAGCATCCTAGCATATATTTGAGCATATGATGAGCATAGTACTTAGTATATTTTGTTTGCTTATATTTTTATGTAGCTTGAGGAGTCAGCTACCAGCACAACCGCATTTACCATTTTTCAAAGCAGATCAGGTGGGGACTCAGTCTGGGTTATACATTGAGTTTAATAGTCGATATCATGTTCAGGTATGTATATGAGTTTTATCCACTTTGGGTTAAGGCCAAGTTTGAATTCCCTAAGTTCTGGTGGTGACCCAGTTTGCCTTAGTTATACCATCAGAGTGTGCACACGGTTACCGGCCAGAGAGTTCTGGGAGTTACCGGCCAGAGAGTTCCGGGAGTTTCAGTTTACTTATATATACCAGTCTGTGATATCATTATTAATATTGCTGTTTACTTTAGAATGAGTTTTTATGGAGTACAAGTGGACCGTACTCACCCCCACTTTATATTTTCAGATGGCAGGGTCGGCGGGCAGGCGTGAGATGAGCTGTGGTGGTGGTGGTCGTGAGTTCCGCACGAAAGCTGTTCCCGGGACATTTGTTTTTAAAATGTTTTGTATAACTAAATAATTCCACGCACTTTTAGACTTCCGCTATGTTTGCGTTTATTTTCGGACATGCATGACGTTATTTTCAGACTTAAATAATTTTACCCGGTTTGCCAGTACGAACGGGTCCAGACTAATATGCATGATTCGTTAAAATATAAACCTGATTTCTGTAAGTCTAAACCAGTCGTTAGACCTAGGTTAAAGAAACGGGTTTTTAAGCAGAAAAGTCCTTAGCAGCATCCCGAGATAATTTGCAAATAATTTCGAAAAATTTATAAGCGTTTTCGAAAGAGTTAAAGTTTTGCGAAAAATTAGCCCTAAGTAGCGGGGTGTTGCAGTTGGTATCAGAGCACTTTTGTGCTTCTGAATGTTTTAAAAGACAGGGAATTTTTGCAAAACCCGACCACACCACACTCACGCCGCGCCGACTACCAGGTAAGTGCATGCTGTAAAAGTTTTTCAAAGTTTATAAGCAAACTGTACTATGTCTATGCTCAATAGGATTTAGATAATCCAAACTTTAGATGCTCAAATCAGTATAAGACTCCTAGTAGTATCAGATATGTCCTCTATTAGCATTCAGAACTCTAGATTCGAACTCTAGTCGAACTCTAGATTATCGAGTTATTTTCAGCAACTCGTCAAGACATTTGTGCTTATTCCAGTATTCAGCGTTTCCTTTCAGCCTTATTCAACTTCATCCTCCTGTTCTGACCCAGTTTCGCGGCTTATTCTCAGATGGCCCGTCGTCAGAACCAAGCTCAGAGAGAGATGACCCAGGCTGAGGTAGTCGCCCAGTTTCGCGGCTACAACCCAGATAAGTTCTCGGGGCAGGGAGACCCTCGCCTAGTTGATGAGTGGATCCAGGGTCTCGAGGCCATTTTCGAGATCATCGGGTGCTCCTAGAGGCACATCATTCTGTGTTCTCAGGTCCAGATGACAGCAGACGCCAGGATGTGGTGGAACTCCTACTAGGGCTTGCGCCCTGGTGAGAAGGAGAACCTCACATGGACACAGTTCAAGGAGATGCTTCGGGAGAAGTATTACCCGGATACTTACAAGGCTGACATGGAGCGCCAGTTCTTGGCGCTTAAGCAGGGCCACCGCTCCGTAGATGAGTACGAGCGGGAGTTTGTTCGTCTCGGGTCCTTTGTCCCTTATCTGGTGGACACTGAGACGAAGAAGGCGAGACGTTTTAGTGACGGGCTTTTTCCAGCTATCCGTCACCATGTTGCGGGACACGGCGTCCAGTCTTACGCCGATGTCGTCGCTAAGGCCCAGGAGACAGACACCAGTCTCAGGATGGATCTAGTACAACCATCAGTTCAGCCCCCAGCTCAGTATCCGGCATTACCCCCAGCTCAGCCAGCGCCTGTCCAGCAGGCGAAGCCTAAGAATAAGAGAAAGTGGAAGGGTCAGCAGAATGACCAGAGGAACAGGCAGAGACAGCCGCAGGTTCCAGCATGTGCCACATGCGGACGCCCACACTGCGGAGAGTGTCTCGCTGGACAGAACGTTTGCTTTCACTGCGGAGGCCCGGACATACCGTCTGGAACTGTCCGGATAGGCATCAGCAGCAGCCCCGACAGCCGCAGCAGCAGCAGCAGAGGCGAGGACAGCAGACTCAGGTGTATGCAGTTGAGCAGGCTGAGGCAGAGCAGAACCCAGGTACTATGTCTGGGATGATTGTTTTAAATGATGTACCTATATTTGCTCTGTTCGACACTAGTGCGACGCACTCGTTTGTGTCGACTCGATGTAAAGGCCATTGGAGTTCAGCCCATCAACACTGTTGACCCTCTCGAGGTGAGTCTAGCCTCGGGAAGGAAGATAGTGACGAGCTCCAAGGCAGAGGACCTTAACCTTAGTATTGGCGGCCGAATGTTGAAGACCGAAGCTTATGTTATCGAGATGAGGGATTTCAACCTCATTCTCCGTATGGATTGGTTGACGCATTATCGAGAGGACATTTGTTGCCACGATTGGGAGGTTATTCTTCATCTTCCGAAGGACAGTCATATCACATTTTTCGGCTCGAAGACGCGAACCTTACCTCGTGTTGTTTCGATGGCGAAGGCGAGGAAGATTCTGCGCAGAGGAGATTGTCATGGTTACCTGGTGAGCCTTGTCGATGAAGGATCGAGAGCACAGACACCTCACGACGTTTCAGTTGTTCGTGAGTTCGTGGATGTGTTCCCGGACCAGCTACAAGGAGGACCACCCAGCCGGCAGGTGGAGTTCACCATCGACCTTGTCCCAGGAGCAGGACCGGTGTCTAAGGCACCATACCGTATGGCTCCGAAGGAGTTGCAGGAGCTGAAGACGCAGATCGAAGAATTATTAAAACTCGATTTTATCCGACCCAGCGTCTCACCTTGGGGAGCACCCGTCCTATTCATCAAGAAGAAAGACGGATCCATGAGAATGTGCATCGATTACCGGGATCTCAACCGGTTAACGGTGAAGAATAAGTATCCGCTCCCCAGGATAGACGACTTGTTTGACCAGTTGAGAGGAGCCCGCGTATTTTCCAAGATCGATTTACGCTCGGGCTATCATCAGCTGAGGATTAAGGAGTCCGATGTAGCCAAGACTGCTTTTCGGACGAGATATGGACACTACGAGTTCGTGGTTATGCCGTTTGGTCTGAGCAATGCGCCAACGGTGTTCATGGACTTGATGAATCGGGTGTTCCATCAGTATTTAGACCGATTTGTTATCGTCTTTATTGATGACATTTTGGTCTACTCCAAGAGTTTAGAGGAGCATGAGCAGCATCTGAGGGTCGTTCTCGGGACCCTTAGGCGAGAAAAGTTATACGCCAAGTTCTCCAAGTGTGAGTTTTGGCTAAAGCGAGTGGCATTTCTATGCCACGTCATCACCGAGAGAGGCATTGAGGTTGATCCGGCGAAAATTTCCGCCGTTCGGAACTGGTCAGCGCCCAGAAGTCCCACCGAGGTCTGCAGTTTTCTCGGTCTAGCAGGGTACTATCGTAGATTTATCGAGGGATTTTCTAAGATTGCCTTCCCCTTGTCCAAGCTGACAAGGAAATCTGTGAAGTTTGAGTGGACGAGTCGTTGTGAGGAGAGTTTTCAGGAGCTCAAGAAGAGGCTTACGACGGCTCTAGTGCTGACTATTCCGGATCCTATTCGAGGTTTCACCATCCATAGTGATGCCTCGAAGCAGGGTCTTGGGTGTGTGCTAATGCAAGATGGCCAAGTCGTTGCGTACGCTTCACGCCAATTGAAGCCACATGAGCAGAATTATCCTACGCACGACCTAGAGTTGGCAGCGATTGTGCATGCACTCAAGATTTGGCGCCATTATCTATACGGTGGTCGGTGTGAGATCTTTACCGATCACAAAAGTTTGCAGTATATCTTCACACAGAAGGAGCTCAACATGCGCCAGAGGCGATGGTTGGAGCTTGTGAAAGATTATGACTGCACCATACAGTACCATCCGGGGAAGGCGAACGTGGTAGCAGACTCCCTAAGCCGTAAGTAAGGGGTGAGTCAGTCTGCTCTATCACCGATCAGTGCCAGCTTATCCGAGAGTTTGCCCGAATGCAAATTGAGGTCGTCGACTTGCTTCCTAAGGAGATTTCAGGGAGTGCTAGCTCGATGCGAGTTCAGCCCATGCTGAGAGACAGAATCCGGCGGGAACAATCCTGCGATCAGTTCATTCGCACTTTGGAGGCGAAAGTTCATGCCGGAGGCATAGAGGGCTTTTACCGAGGCACAGATTGAGCCTTGGAGTTCAGAGGCCGCATTGTCGTGCCAAAAGTCGGGACTTTACGCAAGGAAATCCTGACTGAGGCCCACAGTGCGCCATATTTAGCCCACCCTGGGAGTACAAAGATGTACCACGACCTGAAAAGGTCGTTCTGGTGGCAAGGAATGAAGAGAGATGTAGCGGGCTTCGTGAACAAGTGTTTGGTCTGTCAGCAAGTTAAGGCCGAGCACAAGAGTCCCATAAGTCTGCTACAACCACTTGAGATTCCCAGCTGGAAGTGGGAAGAGGTTACCATGGACTTCGTCACGGGACTACCTAAGTCGTCCGAGCATCATGACGCGATTTGGGTAGTGGTAGACAGGCTGACAAAGGTCGCACATTTTATGCCTGTGACGATGACCATGTCGATGGATCGGTTAGCCGAGATATATACCCGTGGTGTTATTCGACTCCACGGAGTGCCCACTACGATCATATCCGATCGAGATCCCAGATTCACCAGCCGATTCTGGGAGAGCTTGCATGAGGCGATGGGCACCCAGCTAAAGTTCAGTTCGGCTTACCATCCAGAGACGGACGGCCAATCTGAGAAGACGATCCAGACGCTCGAAGATATGCTCTGAGCCTTGATTCTGGACAGAGGTGCTAAGTGGGAGAAGTGGCTGCCACTAGCTGAGTTCGCCTATAACAACAGTTATCAGGCGTCTATTCAGATGGCTCCCTACGAAGCACTGTATGGCCGCAAGTGTCGGTCGCCCCTTTATTGGGATGACGTCGGAGAGCGACGAGTACTCGGTCCGAAGTTGATCGAGGAGACATTTGAACAGGTAGCCTGGATCAGAGAGAGGCTCAAGACAGCTCAGAGTCGGCAAAAGTCCTCAGCCGATCAGCATAGACGAGAGATGCATTTTGAGCCCAGAGATCATGTATTCCTGAAGGTTCGACCGATGAGAGGTGTCGTTCGCTTCGGGAAGAGAGGGAAGTTGCATCCTCGCTATATAGGCCCGTTCGAGGTTCTCGAGCGAGTGGGTGAAGTTGCCTATCGATTAGCTCTGCCTCCCGAGTTGGCTGGCGTGCACAACGTGTTCCACGTTTCGATGCTACACCCATACGTGTACGATCCCGAGCATGTGCTTCAGCACAGCGAGATTCAGCTTCAGCCAGATTTGACTTACGAGGAGCAGCCAATAGCAGTTCTGGATCGAAAGGTCCTTCGGCTCGGGAACCAAGATGTTCCCCTCGTTCGTATCAGATGGAATCGCCACGGAGATTCAGATGCCACTTGGGAGCGCGAGGCAGATGTTAGAGCTCGTTTTCCAGATTTTGAGTTCTGATATGTACTCAGTTGTATATGTTTTCAGTTCTTGTATGTATTTCTCTAGTTTTAGTATTTTCGAGGACGGAAATATTTTAAGGGAGATAGATTGTAATAGCCCAGTTCAGTATTAATAGAAATGACAATTTTTAGTTCCAAGTTGAACTATTTCTTTTTATTAATACTGCTCGTCTTGAGTTCCGAGCCCAGTTATCAGCTATTCAATCCCAGTTATTAATTTCGGTCCATTTATTTTAGAAATGGATTTTATTCACTCGGAATTAAATTATTTCAGTTGACGGATAATCAAAACCGAGTATGTTTCGATAAATCGTCTAAGTCTAGCCGTGTCCGGAACCGAGTCGTTCGGTCGCGAGTATCGCGCCTAGTTCGCGCCTAGCCAATTCTCGAGCCTTAGTAGTCTCGAGTCTTGTTCGAGCCCTAGCCATGCTCACAACCTTACTTAGAATATTTTCTAAGTATGAGATCATTTTTATCGAGCCTTCGATATCATTCCCTCGGCCTAAGTAACCCCGCACCGAGCTCGTGCACGGGTCCGAGTCCTCGCGCCCAAGTGTCGCGTGCTTCGCCAAGCCGCGAGTACCCAAGTCATGGTTAGTAATGTGGCATAATTTTTCTTAAGTGTTTTGGTTCCCTAGACGAACCACGAGTTTAGCCCTAACCAAGGGCTATCCTCGACCAAGCATTTCCAAGCCCGGGCCATGAGTCGCGCCATAGTGCCGCACCCTAGCCTCGCGCAAGCCAAGCATGGTGGCCCAAGTCATGGCCAAACACCTTTGGAATTTTTCTAAGTGTGGAGAGTTTTATTCCAGCCCTAAGCATGTAGTATTCTCCAGGGCCAGCAGCGCCCAGTCCCAGCGTGGGCAGCGCGCGGGTCCAATCCTTTGGCCCAATGTGGATTGTTTCGTGGCCCAATTCCTATGGCCCAAGTCATGCGAATTTTAGCAGGTTAATGAGGGTTTAATTAAGTCTAATTAGCCCTAATGAAGTTTAAGCCTAAAGCATTGCAAGTGAGTCCAAATGTGAGACATGTGCATGGAATATTTTATTCACATGTGTAAGGCTCTTGTCCCCCACTTCATGGGAGCTCGACCAGGCCACTTCCCCATCATTTTATACTCTGCAAGATGCTCCTAAAACGTGGTGAAGTCAGTCCAACAAGCCCAAGATTCTCCCCATACCTTATGCGCATGGGAAAGGCATATGTCCCCCACCTTCTCCACCTTGTTAGCTCCGCCCATAAGGTACTTTAAAAGGGACTCTCCTCAGCTCATTTCCAGCTCTTGGTCACTTGAGAACTTCAGCACTTAAGCATTTTGAGAGCCAAAAACCGAGAGCTAGCCCCATAGCCATTGGCGCGCGAGAGAGAGATAAGGGAAGGAGGAACCGAGCCTTACACTTCTCCAGCCATTCCACTCATGGTCTATCATTACCTGAGTGTTTGGTGGATTTTTGTAAGCCTCCAGAAGTCCTAAGTCGCAGCCATTAGCTATTGGAGCTCGAGTTTGCAAGAGGGGCCGCGAGCTAGCCCGTGCTAGGACCATTAGCTCCATTTCGAATTTTGATCAAGGTAAGCTCGTGCCAACCATTTTTCCCAGCTTAATCATGATAAAATAGGAATTATCATGTAAGAAAATGATGCCATGCAAGTTCATAATATGGAGTTTCGAATTTTTGAAGTTTAGTTCCTTAAATTCAAATTTTATGATGCATGCATGCTATGGCCGAGTTTGATAGCTTAAAAATCCTCAAAAATCATGTGTATAACATTGGTAAACGATTAGCATGCTTTGAGTTCATTTGTTCGGTCATTTTGATATGTGAAATCGAGCTATTTTCACCTCCGAACCTAAGTCTATGTGCATGCATGTTGTAGCCAATGTCCTAGCCTCATTAGCCCTGATTTTTGATGTATAACATTCGGCCCTAAGTCATTTTACATGTTGAGCATGTTCATTTTCGTGCCCTAGTGTGGCCTCGTGCCTAATCGGCCCTATATGCCCATCTCCAAATCCAACCGAGGTCCGTTAGTGACTTTTGGCATTTTTGAGTATATTTTGTCATATTAGGTTGATTTGGTTCAGTAGTCCCCGGTAAAGTTGCCGGAATTTCGGCAAAAGACCGGCTAGGGTCACCAGCCGCGCCAGTCGCGCGTGCTGTGCCGTGCCGCGTCACAGAGGCCAGGCAGTGCCTCTGCCCGTGCCCGCGCCTAGCGCTCGCGAGGCACCGCAGTCCCAGCGCACGAGACAGCGCCCAACAGCGCCTGTCCGTGCCAGCCCGCGAGGTCTCAGCGCCAGTCGCGCTAGAGCACCTCCGACAGCGCCCGGCAGCGCTGTCCCAGTGTCATGTACGCGTGATCCCGAGCCAGTCGCTCGTGCCACGCGGAGTCGACCTCGGGTCGTGCCAGCAGCGCACCCGAGTGTCCAGTGCCGTGCCTTAGTGACCCCGAGTCAGGTCCAGAGGCCTCGGGACGTGCCCAGCAGCACGCCCGAGTAGTCAGTTAGCCCGGGACGTGCCCAGCAGCATGCCCGCGTGCCCAGGGTCGCCCGGTAGCACCCTGACAGCCCTAGCCGCGCCCGAGCCGCGCGAGTAGTGCCTGGCCGCGTCAGTTCTCGCGCCAGCCGCACGCCCAGTGCCCAGTCAGCCCGGGTACGCGTCAGCCCCGCGTCCCTCGTGTTCGGTCGTGCCCAGCAGCGCACTAACACTCTCAGTGTCTCTCGGTCGTGCCCAGCCGCACCTAGTGGCACCAGTCGTGCCAGCTGCACAGCCCGCGCCCAGCAGCGCCTAATACCGAGGCCCGGTCATACCCAGCTCGTGCCCAGCACTGTGCCATGGCCCCAGCAGGCCCGGCCAGTCCGAGCAGCCCGTGAACACCCGGTCCAGTGTGAACCGGTGGTCCAACCCGGTCCAGTCCAGCCCGACCCGGTTCAGCCAGTTAGCGAACCGGCCGGTTTAGCCGGCGATTCGAGTCTGTTTTGGTTCGTGATTTTCGGTCCGAGTCTTATCCCGAAATCTAAGTATTTTTCCGAGCCAAACCAGATCAGTTAAGCATATCAATATAATTTCCGGACTTAGAATTATTTCAGTGAACTCGTAGAGCGTTCCTTTATATCCGGATGAGTAATCTGATAGAGTAGAGCATCCTAGCATATATTTGAGCATATGACGAGCATAGTACTTAGTATTTTTTGTTTGCTTATATTTTTATGTAGCTTGAGGAGTTAGCTACCAACACAGCCGCATTTACCCTTTTTCAAAGCAGATCAGGTGGGGACCCAGTCTGGGATATACATTGAGTTTAATAGTCGATATCACGTTCAGGTATGTATATGAGTTTTATCCACTTTGGATTAAGGCAAAGTTTGCCTTCCCTAAGTTCTGGTGGTGGCCCAGTTTGCCCTAGTTATACCATCAGAGTGTGCACACGGTTACCGGCCAGAGAGTTCCGGGAGTTTCAGTTTACTTATATATACCAGTCTGTGATATCATTATTAATATTGCAGTTTACTTTAGAATGGGTTTTTATGGAGTACAAGTAGATCGTACTCACCCCCACTTTATATTTTCAGATGGCAGGGTCGGCGGGCAGGCGTGAGATGAACTGTGGTGGTGGTGGTCGTGAGTTCCGCACGAAAGCTGTTCCCGGGACATTTGTTTTTAAAATGCTTTGTATAACTAAATAATTCCACGCACTTTTAGACTCCCGGTATGTTTGCGTTTATTTTCGGACATGCATGACGTTATTTTCAGACTTAAATAATTTTACCCAGTTCGCCAGTACGAACGGGTCCAGACTAATATGCATGATTCGTTAAAATATAAACCTGATTTCTTTAAGTCTAAACCAGTCGTTAGACCTAGGTTAAAGAAACGGGTTTTAAGCAGAAAAGTCCTTAGCAACATCCCGAGATAATTTGCAAATAATTTCGAAAAATTTATAAGCATTTTCGAAAGAGTTCAAGTTTTGCGAAAAATTAGCCCTAAGTAGCGGGGTGTTGCAAAAATGGCCTAGCAGAATCATTGATTAAACGATTGCAACTTATAGCTAGACCATTGATAACGAGGACAAAACTCCCCACTCCAGTATGGAGACATGTTATTCTGCATGAAGATGATCTGATTCGAATAAGACCAAGTGCACACCATACATACTCGCCATTACAGTTGGCATATGGTCGAGAACCAAATATTTCATATATAAGAGTTTTTGGTTGTGCAGTGTATGTACTAATTGCTCTCCCCAACGTACAAAAATGGGGCCTCAAAGAAGGTTGAGAATATATGTTGGATATGATTCTCCATCAATAATCAAATACCTTGCGCCAAAAATAGGTGATGTTTTTACAGCTTGGTTTGATGATTGTCATTTTAATGAAGAATGTTTCCCCCCTTAGGTGGGAATGAAAAGTCAATTGAGAGAAATATTGAATGGAAAACATCATCACTATCATATCTTGATCCTTCCACCAAACAAAGAGAGCAGGAAGTTCAAAAGATCATACATCTGCAGAATATTGCAAATCAATTGCCAGATGCATTTACTGATTTAAAAAGGGTGACAAAATCACATGTGGCAGCCGTAAATGGCAAATGACGATATGCCAAATGAGTTAAAGACACGCTTAAAATGAGGAAGACCAGTTGGGTCTAAAGACAAGAATCCTCGAAAAAAAAAGAGAAATTCATTACTCGAATTTGAAAAAGAATCAAGATGATGGAAAAATTTCGGGACGAAATGAAAATATTGAAATCTCAATCAATTACGTAAACAATGGAAATCTTTGGAAGCGTGATGAGGTCATAAATATTGATGATGCATTCGCATATATGGTATCACAAGATTTTGACAAAGAGGTTGAGGATCCTGAACCAAAATCTATGATTGAATGTCAGAAAAGACATGATTGGGACAAGTGGAAAGGTGCTATTCAAGCCGAGTTAGATTCACTTAATAAACGAAAGGTTTTTAGACCTATTACCATTATATCAAAAGAAATAAAACCTATTGGATACAGATGGGTTTTTGTTGGAAAAAGAAATGAGAAAAATGAGATCACAACATATAAAGCTCGCCTTGTAGCACAAGGATTCTCCCAGAGGCCTGGGATCGATTATGATGAAACATATTCCCTTGTTATGGATGCAATTACCTTCAGAAACTTGATTAGTTTAGCCATCCATGAAAATCTTGAGATGCGTCTCATGGATGTTGTGACTGCTTACTTATATTGATCGCTAGACGCTGACATTTATATGAAAATTCCAGAAGGGATTAGAATACCCGAAGCACTAAAGTCCAAACCTAAATAGTTATGTGCGATAAAACTGTAAAGGTCATTGTATGGCTTGTAACAATCCGGGCGTATGTGGTATAATTGTTTGAGTGAACAATAACTAAAACAGGGATACATAAATAATCAAATATGCCCGTGTGTCTTTATAAAAAGATCACAAGATGAAGTTGTGATAATTGCTGTCTATGTCGATGATCTTAATATTATTGGGACTGCAAATGAAGTCCAAGAAGCAGTCACTTTACTGAAAGGTGAATTTGAAATGAAAGATCTCGGACAAACCAAATATTGTCTCGGCTTGCAAATAGAACGAGTCCAAAATGAGATATTTGTCCATCAATCTAATTACACTAAAAGAATATTGAAACAATTCAATATGGACAAGGCTAATCCCCTTTGTACCCCAATGGTCAATCGAACATTAGATGTTGAAAAGGATCCATTTCGACCTTGTGAAAAAGATGAAGAAATACTTGGTCCTGAAATACCATATATGAGTGCAATAGGAGCTCTTATGTATCTTGCAAATTGCACCAGACCAGATATATCTTTTGCTACCAACTTGTTAGCAAGATATAACTTGTCACCTATGAGGAGACACTGGAATGGAATCAAGCATATATACATTATATCCAAGGGACAATCGATTTGGGATTGTTTTACTCAAATGATAAAAAAAACATGAAATGATCGGTTTTGCAGATGCAGGATATCTATCAGACACCCATAAAGCAAGATCTCAAACTGGCTACGTTTTCACGATTGGTGGAACTTCATTTTCTTGGCGTTCCCAGAAAAAAACATTAGTCGCGACATCTTCAAACCATGCTGAGATCATTGCACTTCATGAAGCAACTAGGGAAAGCATCTGGCTCAGAAACATGACTCAACATATTCAACAAGCTAGTGGACTATCGAATAATAATGACTCGACGGTGATATTCGAAGACAATGCAGCATGTGTCGCTCAAACCAAAGAGGGATACATTAAGAGTGACAGAACTAAACATATCCTGCCAAAATTCTTCTCATATGCTCAAGAACTTGAAAGAAACAAACAAATCAAAGTTCAATACATTCGATCAAGCGATAATGCAGCAGATTTATTTACGAAGGCGCTTCCGACTACAATATTTCGAAAGCACGTGCACAATATTTGAATGAGACATCTTCAGGATTTGCATAGATGATAACTCGAGGGGGTGTATGTGCGGATGTACTCTTTTTTCCTTATCTCGGTTTTTTCCCACAGGGTTTTTCCAGATAAGGTTTTTAACGAGGCAGCATAAACGCACAGTTAATAGTGGTAATTCCAAGGGGGAGTGTTATAAACAAGTGGAATTCTACCACTAGTAACATTATCACCTTATCCTATCATAATGTATAGAAATGTGTGAATGAATGCATAGAAATGTGTGGAAATAATGCATGAAAATTTTCCTATAAAAGGCAGGAGAAATAGTGCAATGGTTGTACGGGAAAAAGGAAGAAAGAAAGAAAGAAAAGCATATTATAATTTATATCCGGTTTTTGTACTGTGTTCTTTATCTTCCCCGCATTTTATAAAATATTGCAATGGTTGTACGGGAAAAAGGAAGAAAGAAAGAAAGAAAAGCATATTATAATTTATATCTGGTTTTTATATTGTGTTCTTTATCTTCCCCGCATTTTATAACAATATGATATTTTATTTTACACACTAACAAGTTTGGCAGGTTCCACAATTTTGTGACAAGACTTTTCATATACGTAAGTCCCGTTTTATGTCATCACGTAGAAATGAGTAAATTTTGACAGATACAAACTGATATGTCGTTATAAATGATATATTTAATAATTTATTTTTTTATTTAATTTAATGAATGATAAAATCGGTAAAATGAAATATAATATCAGTGTTAAATATAAAACAAAAATGTGCAATATATGTAGCAAATATATATTTCAAGGTAGAAAAAGAAAGGAAACAAGTTTGTTAAGATGTTATTTATAAAACTTGTCATATCGAGGTAGTTGATGCAGAAATCAAATTAGACTACGTGTCACTCCTACACTCAGGATACCTCATTGGATTACATACAAAAGATTATTGTTTACAGATTTTATTAAAATCTTACCCTAATAATACTGTAAAATATTAGTAAAAAATATCGGTCAACAAATAAAAGAAATATAAAATAAATAAATAAAAAAAAACTATTAATTTAAAATTTAAATTGGTAATCATGATTCTTTGTTTTTATCTCATTGAGAAGTTAATATTTAATGAATTTGGCCATTTAATTTTTTTTTTATTTTTTTTTTTTCATATTTGGTATTATATTTTTTATGTATATTTATACATTATTATATTTGCTAATTCACAATACCATCGGTATTCTGGTCCGACCGATAATAGTCATAGCGGTGTGACTATACATACGATACTCAAGACATTCAAACCACTAATAAGTAATAACTTACTATATCTTTCCAAACTTCTCTAGGTTACTAATCCCTCCAAATCTAAAGGGGGTGTATTTGATTGGGATTTCGAGTGACATTTTAATACTTTTTGTAATTTGAGATTTTTTACGATTTCTAGATTTTGGAGGAATCCTATGAAATCATTATGTATGGAGGTGGGATTTGAAGTGAGATTTCGTATAATTTTTTTTTTCCTTTATAAATCTCAACAAATTCTAATCTCAAATAAGTACCTTAGGATTTCGTAAAACTTTTTACAATCTCAAATGAATACCTCAAGACTTTTAAAAGTCTTAATTAAATACATTAAGATTTCTAAAGTCTTACAGAAATTTTTAAAAATCCCAAATGAATACATATTTTCTATTATGATTCCTCTCGCAATGGGAGCCCCGATTACTCTCGCCGGAGTGGATGAATTCCCTCTTCTGAAGGCCGATTAGTAGAGATCATTCTCTCATTCCAGTTCCCCATCACTCATCGCTTTTTTCTCTTCTTCCTTATTGTTTAACTATCTTATTTAATTCTCACTTTGTCATTCTGGGTTTGCTAATTAGGTTGTGTAGGGATCTAAATTTCTCTAGCATCCCGTGTGATTAACATCTCAGTCATCGCCATGGAAGACGATATTGTTCAGAAATTGACATCTATTCAGCTCACAGTTAAGGAGGCCAACCTTATAGCCCTAGATCCAACAGATACTCAGAATAGTGCAAAGGTGTGTAAGCGGAGTCTATTCGAAAAAATTCACGGTCAGAAAAAAGCCCAACTTCTCGGGCTTAGACGTGCTATTGGTATTATTTGGCAGATTAAATCATCGGTATCTATACGAGAACTTAGCACAAACTATTTTCAGTTTGTCTTCGATGACATTGAGGATAAAATCAAAGTTAGCAAGGGTACAACTTGGACGTTCGAAAATCATCTTCTTATTCTAAGAGATTGGTAGGAAGATCTACATGCCAACCATCCATGTTTCAAAAAACTAGACTTGTGGGTGCAAGCGTGGAATTTGCCTCTTGACTGGTGTTCAACAGAGGTGGGAGCAAAGATAGAAAGTGTCTTCAATAAGGTCAAGAATGTATCTATCCCGCACAATGGTTGGTTAGCATGTAAATGTATCAGGCTTCTGATATCTATTGTTTTGGATCAACCTCTTCTTAGTTGTGCTTCCCTCATTGCCTTTAAATATGAGAAGTTGGTAAGCCTCTGCTTCTACTGTGGCTTGTTAGGCCACCTTGACAGGAATTGTGAAGTTAGATCAGCAGATATCATGAATAGAAAGGTGAAAGACGGCCTGTTTGGAGAGTGGATTCGAGCCAAAGAATACCAGAATCTATTCATTTACTCCCCCCAAAATTTGAACTCAGAAACGAAAATCCAAATGATCCTTTAAAACCCCATCCCTTTGAATCAGATAAAGAATCTTCCCACCCTCTTACATCCCAACCATCCCAAAATACACCTTCACCCATCTATCACACTAATCTCATCATGGCTGAGGAGCCTCAAAACGCACCAGAAAGCTTCTCTCAAATTATCCCCTTTTCACCTATTGTCCCTCTAAAGCAGGCTACTCTTATTCAACAAAAGAAATGGAAGAGGAGATCCACTCCTAACCCCAAACCAGTCACCATCCCATCCTCATCTTCCATGCTCACCAGAGGCAAGAGACAACTTACTATATCCACACAACCTGAACCCATTAACCCAGAAATTCCTGAGATTCCTGTTCCTCAAAATCCCAAAAAACAGAAACTAGCTCTGACAGTGGTGAGGGAGGCCAGCCCTGAATGACCCCACCCCCATCAATGAACACCATTTTTTGGAACTGTAGAGGGTTGGGTGGCCCCTCTACAGTCTCTCAGCTCGAGAAGAGTGTTAGACTCCACACTTCAATTTTAACCTTCCTATCTGAAAAAAAAAAAAAAAAGATTCTTTTATTAGGTCAGTTTGTAGAAATCTTAATGTAGATGATAATTGGTCTTTTTTTGAACCTAATGGTAAGAGTGAGGGCCTTCTCCTTTTCTGGAACTCTTCCATTTCTATTTTTCAAATCCTTAAAAACTCCTTTTGCATCCAAGTTCAATTCTGGGACCCTAATTTGAATGTTGCATGCTGGGGCATCTTTATTTATGCCAGCACTGATTGTGCCGTTAGACTAGAGCAGAGAGAATTTCCTTTGCATGAAAAGCTGAACTGGGGAGAGTTTTGGTTTGTCGGTGGGGACTGGAATGACATCACTGGTCATGAAGATAAAAAGGGTGGCAGACTCAGAGCTAACTCTTCATTCATACCCTTTAATGACTTCATCTACAACTTGGGAGGGTAGGATTTGGGCCTTCATGGTCACCAGTATACTTGGGAAAACTGCAGATCTGAAGAAGGCTATGTTGAAGAAAAGTTGGACAAGGTCTTTGCTTCTTTTGCATTGGCAGCTCACTACTCATCTGCAAATGTGCTCAATGTATTTAAATCATCATCTGACCATAGTCTGCTCCTCTTGAAACCCCATTCTGCTCAGGCACCTTCTAAGAAAAGATTCATCTTTGATCAGAGATGGCTCTCCAAAGAAGGTATTCAAGAAGTGGTTGATTCAGCATGGTCTGTATCCAATGATGGCACTCCAATGTTCAACCTGCAATCCAAAATCAAGAACACTAGAGTTGAACTTCTAAAATGGAGCAAAGACTTTAACTCAGATAGAAAGAAAAAGTTGAATCAACTCCACTCCTCTTGAACAACAAAGAGTAGCAGGTGATGGCAGGGATTGGCAACTTTGGGAAGCATGTAAAAGAGAGCTAAACCAAGAAAACCAACTTGAGGAACAATTCTGGAGGCAAAAAGCTAGAATCACCTGGCTCCAACAGGGTGATAAAAATTCCAAGTAATTTCATGCTCATACAGCCCAAAGAAGGAAAATTAATAAAATTATTAAGCTGCTCAAAGAGGATGGTACTCCTTGCACTACAACAGAGGAGATCATAGATTGTATTGAGGAATTCTACACTAAACTGTTCACTTCAGAAGGATCCTCAGGAGGACAATATCTTCTATCAAACATTCACCCAGTCATTAATGCTGATATGAACTCTGAGATGTTAACCATGGTGGAAGAAGCTGAAATCAAAGACTCCCTCTTCAACATTGACAACAATAAAGCCCCTGGCCTTGATGGTATGTCCTCTTCTTTCTTCTATTTTTTCTGGGACACTATTAAAGCTGACTTTTGCTATTCTGTCTCTAGGTTTTCTGAATCAGGAAGAGTTCTTAAGAGCCTCAATTATACTCTTATTACTCTCATCCCCAAAATTCAAAACCCTATTTTTGTTTCTCACTACAGGCCTATCAGCCTCTGTAGTTTTCTATAAAACTATTTCTAAAATCCTAGCCAACAGACTTAAAAAATGGCTTCCTCTTTGTATTAGTGACAGCCAATTAGCATTTATCCTTGACAGATATATTTTGGACAATGTTATTATTGCTCATGAATCCTTGTGATATGGGATATTATATGCCTAAAGAATAAACCGGTTTACCATGTTGGTCGTACGAGCTCGATATCAGGAAAACCGCAGTGGTCGAGCAATAATCGACCAAAAGGAAGTAATCGAGCAGGATAGCAGATCTGGTCGATGATCGACCTAGCAAAGGGGGGCTTAGTCAGGTCGAGCACGCGGCGGGTGAAGAGCAATTGAGGGTGTGGCTTGAACGCGAGAAAGCGCGTGGACTTCGTCAGAAAATCCCAACAGAATATGTAGAAGAATAATCACCCTCTGCTCAGAGGGGCACGTGGTGAGAATACATTGGTGCAGAGCGATAGTGGCGATAACCACCTCTGACACCTCTAACACACGCACACTGTGTGTGTACAGACGGGCAGCGATGGGAGGACAGCTCATCAGATCTGGGCAGCTCCTAGGGCAGGTATCTCACTCCTATATATATAGGAGTGAGTCTCTTCTTGTGACTTATGATTTATCCATATTCTTACTTTGGAGAATTGAGTGAAACACATACTTACTTAAGCATCGGAGGCTCTTCACAGGAAAAAACCCCCGGTGTGAGAGTTCTTTGCAGATACGCGGCGTTCTACCGGCGAGGAGGAGGAAGACGAGCTGATTTCAAACCGGTCGGAGTGTTTTGCGTTACCATTTGGCGCCGTCTGTGGGACTTTTGTTCGAAAAGTGGTGTGCTGAGATTACTGAAGCTTGTTAGCTATGGCGGACGGAATTTCTAGGAGAGATTTGCAAGCGTCGTTCGACGAGGCGCGGACGACGACAAGACCGTTTGGAGCAGGCCCTCCTCCGGGCTTCTCCGGACCCTTGCCCACACTGGTGACTCCGATGCCTGTTCCACAAGGTGTGGGGGTCACGCTGGTGCATTATGCAGCTGATGTGGGCTCAAGCTGAGCTCAGGAGGCCCGTACGACTCAGGGAACGGCGATCCCAGCGCCGTTGCAGCCAGATCTGACCGTGGCGCCACAACAAGTAGCGGTGGTGCAGGGAGTAGCGCCACCGGGGGTGGAGGAGCAGCGCCTCGGCCAGCAGGTGGTGATGACTAGGGAGGAGATGCAGCAGATGATGGCGAACGCGGCAGCACAAGCGGACCAGCAGGTCACCCAAAGCCTTTCTTGAGTGGCTGCTGGGCCGACGATGGTGGAGGAGGATGTGTCTAGCTATGGGGGAGATGGAGCTCTGCGAGATCGGGAGGTGGAGAGATTCGCGGAGCAGGTGAGACAGATGCAGGCCAAGATGGATGGTCGACCTGAAAGGCGTGCTCGAGAACACCCGTTCTCGAGAGAAATATTGGCTGCACCATTACCCTTGAACTTCAGGGACACGAGTCTGGTGTTCGATGGGACTTCTGGACTGTCGAGGCATGTAAGGGCGTTTGAGAACTTGGCTGTGTTACATGGTTATTATGATTCTGTTAGTTGCAGGGCATTTCTGTCGACCTTGAGAGGAGGTGTGCTCGACTGGTTTCAACAGCTCCCTCATGGATCGATAGCGGATTTTGATGATTTCGCGGAGAAGCTGATGACCCAGTATGCGAGTGCTGTGGCGCAGGAGAAGACATATTTGACTTTGATGGCCATGAGGCAGGGGGAGAAGGAGTCTCTGCGCAAGTACGTGGCTCGATATAACCAAACTTGTTTGGAGATCCCCACGGCCGCTGATGAGGTGAAAGATGAGGGGTTGATAAGGAGTTTACGAGCAGGGCCCTGTCGAACATCCCTGGCCAAAACCCTGCTCATACATATGAGGATGTGTTGAAGAGATGCAAGAAGTATATTAATCTGGAGGAAACGGAGGCGGAGTTTGCTAAGTTGGAGGAGTTGGCTAAGCCAGAGCCCAAGAAGGAGAGAGCGAACTCACCTAGGAAGGTGTCGCCAAGAAGGAGATCGCCCAGGGGAGAAGGGTGCGACAGGATGGATCGAGGACATGAGGACAAGTGTAAGGATCGACCAGTATTTGGAGGGAAGCGGTTCCATAACTTTACGCCTCTGAACGCAAAAATCGGAGAGGTGTTGGTGGCCATTGAAAAGAAGATAGATGATAAAGACGTGACGTGGCCTACGTCGAGGCGTGAAGGGCCGACACAACCCAGGTCGAAGAGGTACTGTCGTTTTCATAAGGATTACGGGCATACGACGGAGAAGTGCAGACACCTCAAAGATGAGATCGGGCACCTCATTAGGGCGGGGCATCTCAAGGAGTTTGTCTATGAGGACAAGGTGAAGGGAAAAGAAAAAGGGAAATGTCGAGAGGATTCGGTGGAGAGAAGTGATCGAGATGATGATGAGAAAGATGAGCCTCGAGAAGGAAGAGGTGATCGAGGAGGTACTGGGGGTAAAAGGAGACGAGGGAGCAGAGATCGAGGAGGTCAGGAGGATCAGGGTTCGGTGAAGAGAGTGATGATATATATGATTTGAGAAGGGCCAACTGATGGAGACTCGAACAATGCAAGGAAGGGGCATGTTCGACCAATAAAGAGGAAGAGAGAGGAGGTGGGGATTACTGCTCGAATGCTGGAAATAAGCTTTCGGGCAGAGGATGCTGAAGGAGTGGAGTTGCCCTACAATGATGCATTGGTGATTACGGCGGAGGTGGCAGGCTTTGATGTGAAGAGGGTGTTCATTGATATGGGGTGTTCAATGGATGTAATGTTTTATGATTGTTTTGTGCAGCTAAACAAGGAGCTCAATCTCGAGCTGAAGCCGGTGACCACGGCCTTATACGGAATCAATGGAGGTGAAGTGATGCCAATGGGAGAGGTGAGTCTATATGTCGTCTTGGGGAAAGGGGCGACAAGGAAGGTGAGGATGGTGAGATTCGTGGTCGTGGGAGCGGCGTCATCGTACAACATCATAATGGGGAGGACCAGTTTGAATGCATTCCAGGCAGTCGTCTCGACGTACCATATGACGACTAAATATCCAGTGGGCGAAAACGTTGGTGAGGCCGCAGGGGATCAGCTTATCTCGAGGAGCTGTTATCAAACCACGGTGAGCAACAATAAACAACTCTTGAAGAAACAAGTGAAGCCAGAAGAGGGAATGCTGAATCGACCTGGGAGTTCGAGGTCGAAGGAGGAAAAGGAGAAGGCGGATAAAGGGAAGTAGAAGGTGGAGATGCAGCCAGGGGGTGAGATCGAGGAGATTCAAATGATGGAAGGTTGCGAGGAAAGAAAGTTTCGAGTATGGAAGGAGTTGGAGGAGCCCATAAGGTCGAAGTTGATTGGGTTGATAAGGGAGTTTGCGGATGTTTTCGCATATACTGCGGAGAAGTTGACGGGTATAAAGGCGGAGGTAATCGAGCATAGGTTGAATATCAATCTTTCTGTGAGGCCAGTGAAACAGAAAAGGAGGTACCATGGAGCGGAGATGGATAAGGTGATCGAGCAGAAGGTCGAGAAGTTATTGAAGGCGGGTCATGTTAAGGATATTCAATTCCCCGGGTGGTTGTCCAACACTGTGATAGTGTCTAAGTCTGGAGGAAAATGGAGGATGTGCATTGATTTCCGCGACTTAAACAAGGCGTGCCCGAAAGATTTGTATCCATAGCGTAGGATCGACCAGCTGGCCGATTCTACTGCGGGGTGTGAGTTGCTCAGTCTTATGGATGCATCATAGGGACACCATCAGATTCCTTTGGCTCGGGAGGATAGGAAGAGGGTGAGTTTTGTTACGAGCAGGGGCACCTATTGCTATGTGGTGATGCCCTTTAACCTGAAAAACGCGGGAGCGACTTACCAGAGGCTAGTTGATAAAATCTTTAAGGAGCAACTGGGGAGAAATATGGAGGTTTACGTCGATGATATGTTGGTGAAAAGTAAGGAGGAGGCCGATCACGTGAATGATTTGAAGGAGACGTTCTTGACTTTGCTATGGTATGAAGTTGAACCCTGCTAAGTGTTCTTTTGGAGTAAAGTCGGGAAAATTTCTAGGATATATGGTGACGAAGAGGGGGATCGAGGTGAACCCGGAAAAGGTGAGGGCAGTGATCGAGATGAAACCGCCCACGAAGGTGAATGAGGTGCAGATTTTGACAGGCCGGATTGCGGGCTTGAGCCGGTTCATATCGAACGTGGCGGAGAAGGGTGGCCCCCTGTTTCTAACACTGAGGAAGAGCTCTAAATTCCAGTGGACGGAGGAGGCTCAGAAGTCATTTGAGAAGTTACAGAAGGTGTTAGCCAACCTACCTCTGTTGGCCAAGCCGGTACATGGGGAGGACCTGGTGCTATACATATCAATCGGGGAAACGACGGTGAGTTTGGTGTTTTTGCGGGAAGAGGGCACGGTGCAATTTCCGATCTATTATGTGAGTAGGGTGATGCAAGGTGCGGATAGGAGATATTCGGAGATCGAGAAGTGTGCTTTAGCCGTGGTGGTTACAGTGAGGAAGTTGCGGCCTTATTTTTTGGGCCATAAGGTGAAGGTGAGAACGAACATGCCACTAGGAGAAACTTTAGGTCGACCCTCTGTATCGGGTCGACTAGTAAAATGGGTGGTCGAGCTGAGCGAGTACACGATAACATATAAGCTTAGGAGGGCGATCAAGGCGCAGGCGTTAGCTGATTTCATACAGGAGGTAACAAAAGTGGAGAAAGAGTTAGAAGGCATTTGGCAGATGTTTATTGATGGCTTAGTGTCGAGAGTTGGAGGAGGCTTGGGCATCGTATTAATTTCGCCCAAAGGAGATAGTCTGGAGTTCGCGGTCAAAGTAGGGTATCGGGTGTCGAACAATAAGGCGGAGTACGAGGCAGTCATTAAGGGAATGCAGTTGGCTATGGCGGGAGGAGCTTAAAAGATTCAGGTGCACTCTGCCTCTCAATTGATGGTGGGCCAGTTCCAGGAGGATTTTGAGGTGAAGGAGGAAAGGATGCAGAAGTACGTAGAGGAGATGAAGAGGTTGCGAGAGGAGTTTAGCTCATTCGAGCTGGTGCGGATACCTCGCGGGGAGAACGGTCGAGCAGATCTGTTATCCAAAATTGCACAGAATCTGGTCGACTGTAAGAGCAGAAGTGTGACTTTGCTGCACATGGAGAAGAGTGTGGTCGAGTGTGAGGTGGTCGAAATAGAGGAGGTCGATGACTGAAGAGCCTCGATATTAAAGGAGTTGAAAGAAGGAGGGGAAAAGGTGTTGGGGAGGTTCTTCGAGCATAGAGGAGCATTGTATAAGGGATCGTACACTGGGCCTCACTTGAAGTGTGTTATGCTAGAGGAAGGTCGATACGTGCTGAGGGAAACGCACGAAGGATGTTGTAGTGATCATAGCAAGGCGGGTTCCTTGGTGGCAAAGATTCTGAGGGCAGGGTATTTCTGGCCAACTATGAAGGAGGACGCGAAAATGATGGTGAGGAAATGCCTGCAATGCCAGAAACATGGTCCACTTATTCATCAACCGGCGTAGACGATGACTACGATGAGTGCCCCTATCCCACTCGCCCGGTGGGGTGTCGATCTGGTGGGGCCGATGCCGCAGGGAACTGGGCAAAGAAAATTCTTGATTGTGGCGGTGGGCTATTTTACGAAGTGGGTGGAGGCCGAACCATTGGCCAAGATCACGGAATAAAAAGTCATACAATTTCTATATAACAATATTTGTTGCAGGTTTGGCGTCCCAAAGGTGTTGGTGTCCGATAATGGAACACAATTTAATGGCAAGCGGATTCGAGCATGGTGTGACGACATGAGGATCGAGCAACATTTTGCATCGGTTGCTCATCCGCAAGCCAACGGACAAGTGGAGGTGACCAACAGAATCATACTGAATGGCCTAAAAACGAGACTGGAGAAGGCGTCAGGTGCATGGGTTGATGAGCTCACTTCAGTACTTTGGGCGTATCGAACAACGCTAAGGTCGACCACGGGAGAAACACCATTCAGTCTGGTTTATGGCATGGAGGCACTACTTTCGGTCGAGATCGAGGTCCAGTCCCAGAGATCGAGCACATATGATCCAGAACAAAACGAGAACTTGATGATGGTGGCCCTCGACACAATTGAAGAACTTCGAGAACGTGCCTCGATCAGAGTAGAGGCATACAATCAAAGAATGCGAGCAACACATGATAGGAAGGTGAAAGTCAGAAGGTTCCAGGTGGGTGACCTGGTCTGGAAAAAGGTGGACGTGCTGAAGCATGTGGGCAAGCTCGAGCCCAACTGGGAAGGACCATACCTGGTCGAGAAGGTTCATGCGGGAGGAGCATACTCGCTAAAAGACTCTGAAGGAAGATCACTCCCCAGGTCATGGAACGTGGCTAACTTGAAGAAATATTATGTTTAAATTTTCCTTTCTTTTTCCCCTTTTCTTTTGTTGAAATTTTTCACAAAAACGATGTAATCAATTCCCAGTTTATGATTAATGAAATTCCATTTACAAGTTTCAATACTTTGTCTAATTATTGCCTTATCTTACTTTGCATATGTGGTGTCGCACGATAACTGGCTGCTCGAAGATAAAAATCCATCATGATTAAGGTCGAGAGGGTGGATGGTCGCATGTAATGACCACCCCTTTGAGGGTGGACATGTGTGCTCGAAGACAAAAAAATCAATCATGACTAAGGCCGAGAGGCTGGATGGTCGCATGTAACGACCACCCATTTGAGGGTGGACATGTGCTCCAAGACCAAAAAATCCGTCATGACTAAGGCCAAGAGTCTGGATGGTCGCATGTAACGACCACCCCTTTAAGGGTGGACATGTGCTCGAAGAAAAAAAATCCATCATGACTAAGGTCGAGAGGCTGGATGGTCGCATGTAACGACCACCCCTTTGAGGGTATACATGTGCACAAAGACAAAAAACCCATCATGATTAAGGCCGAGAGGCTGGAAGGTCGCACGTAACGACCACCCCTTTGAGGATGGACATGTGCTCGAAGACAGAAAATACATCATGATTAAGGCCGAGAGACTGAATGGTCGCATGTAACGACCACCCCTTTGAGGGTGGACATGTGCTCAAAGATAAATAATCCATCATGACTAAGGCCAAGAGGCTAAATGGTCGCATGTAACGACGAGGTTGGACATGTGCTCGAATACAAAAAATCCATCATGACTAAGGCCGAGAGGCTGGATGGTCGCATGTAACGACCACCCCTTTGAGGGTATACATGTGCACAAAGACAAAAAACCCATCATGATTAAGGCCGAGAGGCTGGAAGGTCGCACGTAACGACCACCCCTTTGAGGATGGACATGTGCTCGAAGACAGAAAATACATCATGATTAAGGCCGAGAGACTGGATGGTCGCATGTAACGACCACCCCTTTGAGGGTGGACATGTGCTCGAAGACGAAAAATCCATCATGACTAAGGCCGAGAGGCTGGATGGTCACATGTAACGACCACCCTTTTGAGGGTGGACATGTGTTCAATGGCATTTAAGTCATTGTGATCAATTAATTCATTGTGATTAATTAAGGAAGGTTGAATAGGGTGACCTAAATGGTTAATGCACATGAAACCGACGTATCGCGACAGCGCAAGCTCGTCGATAATAAAAATAACATACAAGATACCACATCGACAGACACATAATTGAGGAAATAACAAGGAAATTCCAAAAACGATATACATACATTCAAAGAAGAAGAGTACATAGTTCAACAAAAGTTAAAATTATAACAACTTCAAGATGCAGCATTAGTGGGATCCTGTGAAGTCTGCTCGATATTGGCATTGGTATCACTAGGAGTTTGTTTCGGAAGTGGCTTGAGCTGCTGTTGCGCTGGCTCAGTCGGCTGACTCGAGCTAGAAGTCGACCCAATCCCATCGGACAACGGGTTTTGACGAGCAAGAGGAGGAGTATAACCATCAGGCAACTTGAAATTACGCTTCAGCAGGTCGTCATGATTCACGACGAGCTCGAGGAGTCCCGACCACCAGTCGTGGTCGGCGGGCAGATCGAGGGCACTTTGGTAGCTGATGGGGGCCTTGGGCATAGCAGCCCAGATGGCCTCCATGTTGAACTCCTCGAAGTCGTCTTCAGCTATTTGGGCTCCCGCCAGCTGCATGATGGCCCCGAAACAGCCGGTACCATATGCCTGCACATCCTTCAGATATTGTGGCGACTGCTTGAAGGCAGTCTCCACTTGTTCGCGGTAGCTTTGCAGGAAGCGCTGGCCAGCAGTTGTGTGGAAGACCATCCTCCGCGCTCCGAGAGCAGCCTTATCGATTAGAGGTTTAGCCCTCTGCTCGAAAGCAATGTTCTCGCGTGCTCGAGTCGCCTTCTCGTCCTCGAGCGCAGCCTCGAGAGCCTTTTGTTTAGCCCCCTCAGCCTCTAGAGCAGCTTTGAGGGCCTCCTTCTCCGCCCGCTCGGCTGCGAGCGCCTCCTCAAAAGACTTGAGGGCCCACTCGAGCATTTCATTCTCGGAGGTGATGACCCTAGCCTAGGCAGCGGCATCCTTATTTTCTGCTACAATGTGTGACCATAGACGACGAGATCGGTCACTCGGTCACTGAGGACGAGAGATCCTCGCTCGATCGAAGGAATGGAGCAGCGCGAGCTAGCTAGAGTTTGCTCGATCAATGGCGCAAGTTCGACCATTCCCTATAAGGACATATAAAAAGAGTTAGCGCACAAACAATAAAAACAAGTGAAATAAGGTAGATATTCATTAAGCTATAAGGAATTACCTGGGCCAGCTATCAGGCAATACGATCGCCTCGGTCATGAAGGGTACGACCGTCATTGCAGCGGTCGGTGGGAAGGTCGAATGGAGGGAGAACATCCCTAAGGAAGGACGATACCCCCATGCTATCAAGTGTAGTAATCGAGACGACGGTCTCCTCGAGGCCGCGACGCTTGTTAGCTCCTTCACCCCCCTCAATAGGGGGACGCTTGAGTTGACTCTCCTCGAGCAGAGTCTCCTCAGGAGAAGCAGGTATGTGAATGACCGGAGTGGTCGACTCACGAGGAGGAGATTGTGGTTGAGAAGATGATGGTTGTTCGGGCTGCTGGGGCTGCTGGGTGACAAGGAGGTCGATCAAGGTCGGCTCCTCGATGATGGGCTTCTGAACATGCGTAGGACGAGGATCGACCTCCATGGAAGAAGTCGTTTGCTCCGGTGGCGGTGAATTCGAGCGGGTGGATTGAGAAGCAGTCGAGTCAGCAGGCTTCGAGCTCGATCCCTCAGCCGTTTTCCTCTTCAGAGGAATTTTCCTCTTGGGCAAGGGGATAGCAGGCATCTCTGCAGGAAATCACGAACAAATTAGAGCCATAACAGGCAAATTGCATATAGAATAAAGGCGCGGCAATACTCGAGCATACTTAGCAATAAATACCTGGGTCGTTTTTGACTCGGATAAAGTCGAAGGTTTCCTGGGTGGGAGGAGATAAGGACTTGTGGGTAAGAAGACCGCAGAAATGCAAAAGGTTATCATTTTCAAGGAGAGTTTTTGAAGCAATGGGCTTGCGGTTCCAGACGGCCATCCGTTGGTCGAAGAGGGCGTTTTGAGAAGGTATCGCATACTCGCGCGGGAGCTCCTTAAGCCATGGAGTAGGAGTCCAAGGGAAGACATGGTTAGGCTCGACAAAAGCGATTTTGTCTTTCCATTTGGGAACGTTGGAGGGGGTATCTGAAATAAAGTGGACATCATTGCGACTCTTGAGGTAGAGCCCCTGAGAATGTTTGGAGGGTGTATAGCAGTAATGGAAAAAGTCTAGGTCGAGCCGACCTAGACGAATGTGGCAGAGGATGATGAAGACAGTTATGAATCGAATGGCGTTAGGAGGGAGCTTGTTCAATGGAAGGTCGAACCACTTGCAAATATTGAGCAAGTCCTGGCATAAAGGCAAACGGACGCCAATTTTGAATTGGATTTCGAAAAAAGTATAACAATTTTTTGGAGGACGATCATAAGTGTCCTTAGGGCCAGGGGATACGAAGGCCCATTTAGCCGGTGGCCGACCTCATCAGTATTCAACCAGCCGGCTATGAGAGCACAGGCAGAGGTCTTCTTAGAGGAGGAGGAGGTTTTGATCGACTTGCCCTTTTTTTAGACAGCCTTAGAAGAGGCGGTGATAGGGACAGACTGGGATACGAGAAGAGCAACGGTGGTCGAGGATTTTACTGTGGGTTGAGAATGAGCGCTCTTCTTAGGAAGGCTCGAAGAAGTGGCCTTAGAAAAAACGGAATAATGAGAAAGGTGAACATTATCTTCGTCCTTCTCGGCGGAGGCCTCAGTGGCATCAAGAGCCGCCTCAGCGGCGTCGGAGGCCCCAAATGCCGGTCGGCGGCGAGTGAGGGGAATGTGGTCAAGAGTATCTTCGTCTGATTCGTCAATCAGACGATGAGGTTGGGGAGAAGAAGGAGGTGTTGAATAATCGGAAGGGCGAAGAAAATTGGGAGGACCTGGGTTGTAAATTTCCTCCACTGAGCAAGAAAGAGAGTGGGGAACAGGTCGACGAATTGGGGACGACGGCGCAATAGCAGTGTATTGACCCGAGTGTTGGTCGTTCTCATTTTAAGCAGCAGAATCTGAAAAACAAGGAAGAAAGAAATCAAAAAAGGGGATTTTAGGCTGTTCCAAGGAGAAACGAAGACCAATAAAGGGGAGGAAATTACACGGTTGAAGTACGGAGAAGATTTCGGAAAGGGAGAAATAAACAGGGAGTATTGAAAAATCGACAAGATAAAAACACACAAATACAAAGGTAGAGTATAGAAGACTTACTCATGGTTGCAACAAGAAACGGTCGTCGGAAAACGCTTGAAGAAGACGTCGAGAGCAGGGGAGCGCAGATTGCAGAGGGAGAAATTAGGGCACAAGTATGTTGAGAATTGCAAAGGTGAGAAAAGGTGAAAAATTAGCTAAGTACCGTATTTATAGGAGCACAGAGGAATAAAATGAAGAGTTAATGAAGATAGCCGTTGGATAAAAAGGAAGATCTAACGGTGGGGAACATTTAAAGGGCGTGGATAGCGAAGCGGCACAAATCGCGAGAAGATGCGATGATTAAAAGTACTGAACAGAGGGGACGCGTGGCAGATGGAAACCGTATTAATGGTAAAAGGAGATTAAGCGGTTGTGAATGCACTATAAAATTGACCAAATGGTCGAGAGGGGAGACCAAATCCAGTCAGAAGGTCAAAAAGTAAACAGATCGAAGAGGCAGACGCAAGCTCACTCTTAGATCGAGTCATTTAGACTCAACCAGAATGGGGGGACTAGATGATATGGGATATCATATGCCTAAAGAATAAACAGGTTTACCATGTTGGTCGTACGAGCTCGATATCGGGAAAACTGTAGTGGTCGAGCAATAATCGACCAAAAGGAAGTAATCGAGCAGGATAACAGATCTGGTCGATGATCGACCTAGCAAACGGGGGCTCAGTCAGATCGAGCACGCGGCGGGTGAAGAGCAATCGAGGGCGTGGCTTGAACGCGAGAAAGCGCGTGGACTTCATCAGAAAATCCCAACGGAATATGTAGGAGAATAATCACCCTCTGCTCAGAGGGGCACGTGGCGAGAATACATTGGTGCAGAGCGATAGTGGCGATAACCACCTCTGACACCTCTGACACATTCACACTGTGTGTGTACGAACGGGCAGTGCTGGGAGGATAGCTCATCAGATCCGGGCAGCTCCTAGGGCAGGTATCTCACTCCTATATATATATGAGTGAGTCTCTTCTAGCGACTTACGATTTATCCATATTCTTACTTTGGAGAATTGAGTGAAACACATACTTACTTAAGCATCGGAGGCTCTTCACCGGAAAAAACCCCCGGTGTGAGAGTTCTTTGCAGATACGCGGCGTTCTACCGGCAAGGAGGAGGAAGGCGAGCCGATTTCAAGCCGGTCAGAGTGTTTTGCGTTACCACCTTGCATTTTCTCAATAGGCATAAATCAGGCAATTCTTATTACATGGCCATTAAATTGGACATGTATAAAGTTTTTGACAGGGTTGAGTGGCCCTGTATCAGCCAAATTCTTTGTAGGCTGGGTTTTGATTCTCACTTCATTAACTGAATTATGACTCGTCTTTCTTCTACCTATTTTTCTTTTAATATTAATGGCTCTCCTTCTGGGTTTGTGCAAGCTAAGAGATGCATTAGACAGGGAGACCCACTGTCTCCATACATCTTCATTTAATTTCAGAAATTTTCTCTAGTTTGATTAAAGCTGAAGTTGAGAAAGGTAATTGGAAAGGCCTCAAAATTAGTAGAAATGGTCCCAACCTCACCCACATCCTCTTTGTTGATGACACTCTTCTTTTGTCCCAGGCCACTAATGAGCAAGCCATCCTGCTTCTGTAAATCCTCAATGAATACCAATATTTGACCAAAATGATTCTGTACATTAATTTAGGCAGAGTTTTTCAAATTTGGCCAAAAATATTACTCAATATAGTAAATATATTAGGCGAGAAACCAAAAATTTTTTTTGCTGATTTTTAGTTGCTAATTCAAATAAATATCTCTTTATATATTAATAGATTTGATGTGACTTGATTTTATCATTTTGGGAAATTGAACATTCAAAAGCCGGATAAATATGTTGTATTTTTTTTTAATCGGTGATAATATACGTGCTATAATATCTACATATTTTGGTATTATTTAGACCATAATGTAGACATCAAATCGAGTTGATGAGTACAGATGATTTTTTTTTGTGTTTTCTTTTCTACATTTAAGATTTTAACTAATTTATGTATGCTTTTTAAGATTTTTCAAAAGTTTTAGGTCGGGATTCCGTTTCTATTTTTATTTTTATTTTTTTTAAATAATGATGTGGGACTCTAAAACCTATCTAATGTGTTGGGATAGTTGCATGATTAATATATCCATACCTGGTGGGATTGAACAAATTTAATACAATTGTTGTTTTTATTAATTGAAAAAATCTACATAATTTTTTACTATGTCAACAATATTGGAAACGTGTGAATATGACAGATTTTATTGATTTTTTTTTTTTTGTTAATATCAAAATCAGATTCCGCAGATTAAGGGCGTTTTCGAGTGGATTTAAGAAGAATTCAAGGGTATTTGTTATAAGGCCGAGGTGCGATGGAGATCCTCGGTGTCATCTCGATAACTAATTGGCATCTCGGTACTACCACCTCGGTTTCCAAGACCAACAAAGCAGGCTCCCAGATCGTCCCAACATTGAACAAGCGACCTCGGGATTGCCATCTCGGTTCTTTGGGAAGGACGTCGCAGGTTAACAGACCTGTAGGACAATTGATGTCCAGAGGAATCCGACCTCGCCCCGACAGAAGTGATGCCTGTCACTCAGTAAGAGGGGCACCCATGCTTTCATCATTACCTAAAAAGTGTGCTAACGTCATTGCCGCCCCTAAAACATCAAATCCGCATTAAATACAGCCGACTTCTCTTGGAAGGTGTGCCAACGTAACTATAAATAGTAGCATTAAAATCGATACGAGAACCACAACCAACACATTAAATTCACGCATTTATTACCTCGGGTTCCTCTGTTTCCGACCTTCTTTACTAAAATACCGACTTGTTCGAAACTGTAACCGACCTCATAAAATTCAATGAAAATCATATTCTCTGCGATTCTCGTTGTGTTTTAAATCTTAATTACGTTGATTTAATCCGTTTATCAACATTTTGGCGCTAGAAGGAGGGCTCCATAAAATATTTGGAGTAAATTTTCGCATTCAATCAACACCATATCTCGCTCATACATGAAAATATGTCTCACTCCGGACAAAATGATCGATCCACCAGGGGAAGTGCCGCTAATGACATCCCAGTCAATAATATCCCTGATCCAGTCGCCGGACGTAACAACGCGGCGTCGATCATACCTGATCTGAATGCACTCCTGCAAAACCCTGAATTCGCCAGGGGATTCGCCGCTTTGCTGGCCCAAACCACGTCGGGGCCTTCAAAAGCTCAACAGCAAGGACCGCTCTTCGCACCAATAACACCGACGAGGCAGCGGGCCCCCTAAATGCAGGGACAAGATAACAACCCAGCTCCGTCACATGCCACGTCGCAACCTGAAGGCAACCGCTCACAAGCCCAGCCGGCAGGAAACGCGACCCCGCCGGAGATAAACACACCAAACATGAACCAGCCGGAGATCCATCCACCTGAAATGACTGCGGAAAGTCACTCAGGACATGCTCGGAGAGTCCCCCTTGTAGCCCGGCCGTTGTTTCAACAGCCGGAGAACCCGGCCGACTTGCGTCAACAAATTGAACGAAATCGGCGTGCACGACGTGACACTCCAGAAGTGGAGGCGTTGAGAAGGAAGGTCGCAGAGCTAGAAGCTTTGCGTATAGCTCAAGTCGGGAATCCCTTAAATTCCCGCACTCCTGAATACGGGCATGTATATCTCAAAATTGATTCCCCCCTGGCACCCGAGTTGACTAGGGGCCCGTTGCCAGGGAAAGTCAAAATTCCGCAAATTGGGCTGTACGACGGGACTTCTGATCCCGATGCCCATCTCGGTCACTATACGTCATGGATGGACTTACATGGTGCTGACGATGCTTTAAGATGTCGTATGTTCTCCCTGACTCTGGGACCCAAAGCCCAAAAATGGTATTATTCATTAACGGCCGAGTCTATTAGATATTGGTGTCAACTCAGGTCGGCTTTTCATTCGTATTTCATTGGGCCCCAAGTCTGCTTGATCCCAAAAGAATCAATTTCTAATATCGTCTAGCGTGAGGACGAGAGTTTGAAAAGTTATGCTGCTCGTTTGAACGAGCGCGTACAGAACATGAAGCCATGCCATCAAGAAACACTGCTTGTTTTGGCAACATCAGGCTTGAAAACAAAGTCAATGTTTTGCTGGGCTCTTTGTCAGAATAAACCCACAACGTTCCAAGAGTTCCTTGCCCGAGCTCAGCAACATATTATTGCGGAAAAGTCCATGTCGGTACCAGACCTTGAATTTGTCCCGAAAGATCAGAAACCGACATCGGAGAGCAAGAAAAAGAAACATTTTAACGGATCTTCCAAAAACCCAAAATTTAGAGAGCCATTCCAAAGTGATCCCACCCTAGCGACCCCAATAACCTAGAAGTGAAGGTGGCCCGAAGACAATTCAGAGAAGACTTGGCATCGGGATATCGCGCAATCTATTCAGTTGGGGCCGCTGCAGTCTATCATGAAATTAAAGGAAAGGGAATCATCCCTGAAGCCCGACCTGTGAAGACTCCGGAGAGCCAGTTGGACAAATCTCGGTATTGTGACTACCATAAATCTCCAGGTCACAATACTGATGAGTGCCTTAGCTTGCTATCGGCACTCATGAAGCTTATCGGAAACCCCTAGATGAAGAGGTTTACCAAGCCGAATGAAGAAAAAGAAAGAAACCAGATAGTCCGCATTCCTGATCGAGATGAAGAAGATGAAAGGGCTATGAACGCGAAAAGAGTCCGATTGCAGCAAGGGGAAAAGGAAATTTTTATGTACGGACCAATTGGTCCCAGGTCCTGATGATGTCAACCAGATCCCACCAAATCCACCTCGGGTGGGCACTATTCCCCGAGTTAACACAAACCGAGAAGAGCTAACATGTTCACGACGACAAGCTAAATCATATGCCAGAAAGGCGTACAACTCGGGAAAACAAGTGATGGTCACCGACCTGAGAGAAACGATCAATTCCCGTACCTGTCCGATCACATTTACTTTGGAGGATGCCAGCCTGTTTGATCACCCCCATTCTGATGCACTGCTCATCACAGCGCCAATCTGTGGGATTCATGTCCACGGAATTATGGTGGATACAGGCGCATATTTAAGTGTCCTTATGCTCCGAGATTTCAACAAGCTTGGGCTTGATCCCACCGATGTCCAACCATGCAATGATAGAGTCCATGGATTTAATGGAAGTATATCGGTTCCCCTGGGAGAGATTACTCTCCCGATCAGATTTGGAGGCCATGGGCAAACTTCTAAGGTTATCTGGAAACCTTTAAGATCATGGACCTCGAGAACGAATACAACGCCATCATTGGGAGAACAGCTTTGTACAAACTGCGAGCAGCCGTTTCTATCTTTCTTATGCAATTAAGTTCCCTACTGTTGATGGTGAGGGCACTCATTACGGAGATCAACGAGAAGCTCGTGAACTGGCACTGGCAATCCCATCTCGAGAGGTGCACACAGTAGAAATTTCAGACAAAGGAAAAGTCCTCGACCAAACCCTTAGTCGTTCAAACTCGGCCTTCAAAAACACACAAAATGTAGACCCCGAGGTTGACCTATCCGAAAATGAAAACCCACTTTCGAACCTCAGAAACCTCGGAGATGCTACTGAAGAAGATCTTACTCAGGACCGAGGTAGGAGGCCAGACAAAGAACCTGTCATCAAGGAAGAAGATGAACTGGATCCACGCAGCCAATTTAAGGAAAAGAAGCCAGGAAACCAAGCTGAACCATCGGAGGAAGTTGAAGTCATCTACGTCGACGAACCAACGTGCAACAAACAACTACGCATTGGCGCCAACCTCCCAGAACCTATCCGAACTGAACTCATATCATTCCTAAAGACCAACGCCGATGTCTTTGCCTGGTGACATGAAGACATGAAGGGAATAGATCCGAGAGTGGCCTGCCATCGACTCAACATTGACAAGACGATGAAACCCATAATCCAGAAAAGGTGCAAGCTTGGTCCGGACCGACAACAAGCTCTGGAAGAGGAGGTCAACAAACTCATCGACAACAAGTTCATCAAAGAAGCCAAGTACCCGACTTGGGTGTCTAACCCTATTTTGGTGAAGAAGAGCAACGAGTCCTGGCGTCTTTGTATTGATTTCTCCGACCTCAACACCGTGTGTCCGAAGGACAGTTACCCCCTACCACATATCGACTACATGGTGGATGCCACCTCGGGACATGAGCTGATGAGCTTCATGGATGCCTATTCGTGTTACAAGAAAATTCCAATGGATCCTGAGGAAGCTGAACACACATATTTTTACTCGGCAAGGGGTCTGTACTGTTATACTATGATGCCTTTTGGATTGAAGAACGCAGGGGCCACTTATCAAAGGTTGGTGAACAAGATGTTTTCTAGTTTGATAGGGCTTACTATGGAAGTATACGTAGATGACATGCTTGTAAAGTCGATATGCGCCAGTGACCAAGTAACCCATTTGAATGAAATGTTTAGAATTTTACGCGATTACTCTATGGTGTTGAATCCTAAAAAGTGTACATTTGGAGTAAAATCGGGTAAGTTTTTAGGCTATGTAGTTAGTCAAAGAGGAATAGAAGCAAATCCTCAAAAGTTCAAAGCCATCCAAGATTTAAAGTCACCCACCTCGGTAAAAGGAGTTCAAGGGCTTACAGGTCGTGCAACACCCCGCTACTTAGGGACAATTTTTCCCAAATTCTACCTTCGAAAATGCTTATAAATTTTTCGCAATCATTTGCAAACTTATCTCGGGATGCTGCTAAAAACTTATTCGCTTTGGAAATCCGTTTTCCTTCACTAGGTCTATCAACTGGTTTAGACTTTAAGAAAATAGATTTAATTCTTTTATCGAATCTTGTATTTTAACTTGTCCCGTTCGTACTGGCGAACTGGATAAATTATTTAAGTCTGAAAGTACTGACATGCAAGTTCGAAATAAAAGCAAACATAGCGGAATTCTGAAAATGCGTGGAAATATTAGTTATTCAAAACATGATCACAAATGTCCCTGGAACGGCTCGCTGTGCCATCTCCATGATCACAACCACCACAGCTGGACTCACGCCTGCCCGCCGACCCTGCCATCTGAAAATATAAAGTGGGGGTGAGTACGGTGCACTTGTACTCCATAAAAACCCATTCTAAAGTAAACAGCAATAATAATAATGATATCACAGAACCGGTATGCATAGGTAAACTGAAATCTCCCGGACACTATGGCCGGTAACTGTAATCTCCCGGATACTCTAGCTGGTAACTCCCGGACACTCTGGCCGGTACCGTATGCACACTCTGATGGTATATTTAAGGCGAACTGGGCCACCACCAGAACTTAGGGAAGGCAAACTCGGCCTTGACCCCAAGCGGACAAAACTCATATACATACCTGAACATGATATCGACTATTATACTCAATGTAAAACCCAGACTGGGTCCCCACCTGATCTGCTTTGAAAATAGGTAAGTGCGGCTATGCTGGTAGCTGACTCCTCAAGCTACATAAAAATATAAGCCAACAAATATACTAAGTACTATGCACGTCGTATGCTCAATAATATGCTAAGATGCTCTACTCTATCAGATTACTCATCCGGATATAAAGGAACGCTCTATGCGTTCACTAAAATAATTCTAAGTCCGGAAAATTAGACTGATGTGCTCAACTGATCTGGTTTGGCTCGGAAAATTACTTAAATTTGGGAATAAAACTCGGACCGAAAATCACGAACCAAAACTGACTCGAACGCCGGCTAAACCGGCCGGTTCGCTCACTAACTGAACCGGGTCGGGCTGAACCGGACTGGGTCGGATCGCTGGTTCACTCTGGACCGGGTGGTCACGGGATGCATGGACTGGCTGGGCTCGGTCCCGTGCTGGGCCGGCTGGGGGCCCTGGTACGGCACTAGGCACGAGCTGGGTGCAACCGGCCTCGATGCTAGGCGCTGCTGGGCGCGGGCGGTGCGGCTGGCACGGGCCCTGGCACGACTGGTGCCACTAGGTGCTGATGGGCACGACCGAGAGTCACTGGGAGTGTTGGTGCGCTGCTGGGCACAGCCGAACACGAGGGACGCGGGACTGACGCGTACCCGGGCTGATTAGGCACTGGGCGTGCGGCTGGCACGACCCGAGTGCGACTGGCGCGAG